>NW_004624754.1:19751761-19774309 GCF_000247695.1 Heterocephalus glaber | reverse complement strand
GAATTAATATGAGAAAATGAAAAAATGGAAACAAAGTCTTTGTAAATAGGGAGGGATGGAGGGGTTGAAGAGTGGGCAGGGGAAGGGGGAAAAATAAGAATCAAGAGAGATTATATAATGGTGAAAATTTCCAATGATGTATGTCATTATATTGTATACCTAAAATGTACCAATAAAATAAAATTAAAAAAACAAAAAAGGGTAGGGCAGAACAGGATGAGAAGATTGAGACAGATTTCTGACATTTGAACATCTAGAGGTGCTTCCTAGTGGACCGCTAGGGTTTGAATGTCCCCTCTAAAACTCAGGTTAAAATTTAATTGTCACTGTGAGGTGGGCCCTTTAAGAGGTCACAGGTCATGGGACTTCTGACTCATGGATGGATTACTACCTTTTGCGTGGACTAGGCTGGGTTATCTCTGGGGTTGTGTGAGTGCAGGCGCAGCGTTCTCTTGCAATCCCCCTTTCCCCGTGTGATGTCCTCCGTCATGTTATGATACAGTGAATAGGCCCTCACCAGAGGTTCACACCTTGAAATAGGACTTTCTAGGCTCCACAATATTGAGTAAAATTTTGGGGTTTCTCCTGAATTACCTGGTCTATGGTATTCTACTATAGCAGCAGAAAATGTACTAAGAAAAGGACTTTTTTAAAGGATACAAAAGCCTGAAGTGATATCCTTTTTCAAGGACTGGGCATCTGGAAGAAAAAGCACTGTACAGATAAGCTCCCTAGATGGACTGACTCCTTCCATCTTCAGGCCCTCAAGACTTTGGTACACACCTCTATGTCAACACCTACTATATGAATGCATGCTTTTAGCAGAATCTAGAAGGCCCTTGAAGGCAGGGAGCATAGCCTGTTTCTCTTTGCTTTCCCATTTATTTCCAATACCAAGAATAGTTTTTGATACAACACTCTCAATATAAACGAATAAATGGACGAATGGGTCCCAACAGACTGTTAAATAACATGGCTTCCCAGTCACTGAGACAAGTGTTGACTGACTCATCTACGGCATGTATTCTCTCCACTTGCACATTACTGTATTTTCACCTACGTCTCTAAAGCAGGATAAAGCTTGGTATCTTTGCCTTCATTTTTGTTATGTCTCCTTTATTACCTTAAACTGTGGGTCAGATTTCTGCTCAGCTCTGTGTGCAGGCACTTCAGGTGTGTCTAACAACGGGTAATGCATGGTTTCTTTACCTAGCCTATTTCATCCCCCTTCAAGACTCAGTGTTTCCTCAGTATTCAGAGTATAGCTTTCAAAGAATTAAGGACACTAAGATTTTTTTTTCAAGATTTACAAGAACACCTGAATTTCAAGCTTTTTCTATGTCCCATTCGAGACTCCCTGGAGTGGCCAGCTGGGCAAATGGGCATGACCTGTCAATCAAGGAGACCAGGGACACATGCACAGAAAAACAGTTCGAAAGCCCTGCATATGAGAGAAATCAGAAAATGCTATCTTCAGTTCTCCTAGCATGAAATAAAACAGATTTTTGATAGGACAGCCAAGATCTGACATCTGCCCGGGGTGGGGGATGGCTATTAACCTTGTGCCCACTGCTCTCTCTCAGAGGCCTGCACTCAATCTGCAGAGCATATTTCTTTTCCTATCTTTAATAAATGCAAAACCTTTTGTGTGTATCTTGATCAATTCTTTGTTCAGGACAACAAAAACCTGAAAAGGGTCCCTGGGAAGAGCACAATAGCTTGCCAACAGCAGCTAGAAGTCTACAGTTACTGTCCTAAACCTGTAGTCACCTAGAGTTCCAGGAAAACCAGTCCCTCACAGACAGATCACTCAGGATGAAACTGGCCCCCCTCCCCACAAAAGGAACAATTACCCTGTGAAGGAAGCCAAGGCTGTCCCAGAAAGCAGTAGCAATCATCTCACAATGGGAAGCAAACTGACTCCTGAAACCATCAGGACTTCTCTGGAGCCACTTTGCAGAACCAATTCTGAAACAGCAACTAAAAACTCCAGGATGACCAGGACTACCTCTGCTGCTAGCTATGCAACCACATGCCTCCCTAGGCAAAACCCCAAATCTTGCCTGTGTTCTCCTTTTCCAAAAAACCTGAAAGTTCCTGTCAAAGTTCTTCCTTAAAGATCAATCTGGACCCTCCTCACCTGGCTTTCCCAGTAGGGCATGCTAACTCAAGCTCCTCTTTCTGCCCTTCACCAGTGCTCATCTCTTTGGTACATTGAGATTGCTAGCTGAGCCTGGTTGGCTGAAACCTCCAGAGCTGGGGCTTTCTCACTAAAACTCTAGGAATAAGAACTGAGACAAGAATAGAATCCTGTGACACCCTACTAGAGAATTTATGAGAATCACTGATTCAAGAACCAACATTTTGAATGTAATTTCACCATCTTATCAAGCATCCTGCACAGATAGGTACTTAAATGTTAGCTTATCCTTCCTCTTATCTACAAAATGGCATGAGAAACTATCAAACACTTGGCTGAAATCAGGATATGCTGCACCTACAGTGTTGCTCTGATTTTCTACAACAAAATCTTACAAGGAAATCTATTTGGTAATAACTTATTTTAGACAAGTCATATTGGTTACTAGTGCTATACATATTTTTTTCTAAAATGCTCAAAAATCAGCAGGTTAATCATTGGTCCTAGAATTTTCACAGGGAAAAAAGCCAATTCTATTCTCTTTGTACATAGAAATTCTCCTTTTGGGGAAAAAAAAGTCCTATGTAGTATCAACTTTCCTTCCATAAATTATGGTGAATGAAAACTCTAAAATCAGATCTGAAAGTTCTCCGAGGCCCCCTGGGATATAAGTGATCAGAACCTGGAGATCAGAACTTAATTTACCTAGAGTCTAACTCTACCTTTGACCCCCTTAGCCACTCTGGGCTTCAAATCCTTCTCAACTATGTGTGTCTTTTAGATTCCCATTTGAAAATAGAAGTAGGGGTGTATAATTCTATTAGAAAATAGCATAGATACTATTATAGTACCACCACCCATGCATCCCCTCTTTTTTTTTTTTAAAGACAGTCTTACTAAGTTACTGTTATCCAGGCTGGGCTGGAACCTGTTATCCTCTTGCCTCAGCCTCTTAGAGTGCAGGGATTATAGGTATGTGCCACCTCACCAAGCTCCATAACTGTTTAACAGATGAAAAAATTGAAATAACTTGTTCACTATTCCACAGATAGTACAAGTGTCAGAGCAGTGCAATGTAAAATAAACATGGCCCAAACAAAATCTTGATTCCCATCCCTCAAACCTGCTCCCCCGCAACCATGTGTTCAAAACAAAAATTTCTCTTCTCCTTATCTGTATCTACTCCCCATCAGAAAATTCAGAACATATCCTGAGTTTGGCCACAAGCTCTTTATTTCCACTACCAGCACCAACAGCCCAGCCCCTTCACTTCTCCTTTAGAAGTGACAGAGGAGTAGAGGAGTAATGTTAAGTCTTTATTGGTCTCTCTGCTTCCACTTTTTTGTTCTGTTTTCTTTTGAGACAGGGCCTCACTATGTAATCTGGGCTGGCCTTCAACTCATTATTCTCCTGCCTCAGTCTCCTACATGTTGGAATTACAAGCAAGTGCTACCATGCCTGCTCTGCTTCTACTCTTAATTAAAATCTTCTAATGGTATCCATTTTACTTGGAATAATAGTAGAACTCCTTGATGGTGGCCTATGTGATCAGGCACATAGCCACATCTGCAACCTCCCATACTACCACTGGTATTCAGCACCACACACTCAAGCCATCCTTCTAATCGCTGAACAGGGCAAGTTCATTCCAACCCTGTGACTTCTGCTGAGTTCACTGTTTGCCTGGAATGCATCCTTATGAGATTTCTACTTGCCTCATTCCTTCTTGTCATTTAAGCTTCAGTTCTACCTTCAAGTTTACCTTCTCTGACAACACAACACAAAGCTTCTCATCCTTCACCATGTTTATTTCCTTCTAGCATTCATCAGATCTGAAATTGTCATTCATATTTGATGGTTCACTATTTCTTTTGTTCCCCATTGTTGACTGTTTGTCCTTCACTTTACAACAGGGACCCTGTCTGTTGAGCTCACTGAGGTATCCTTAGTGACTGCAGCAACGCTTGGCACTCAGTCAGCACTCGTTGAAAATTTGAATTCAAATCGCTTCCTCTTACACACTCTCCTAGATGTAAAGTATCTGCCATGCAGAAAGGATGTGATTATACATTGTCTTAGTTACTTTCTTGTTGCTAATACCTTACACCCACAACTCTAAGGAAGAAAGGTTTATTTTGGCTCACACTATATAGAGGTTTCAGTCCATAGTTGGCTGGCTCTAAGGTAGGGCGGCATGGCAGAGGAGAAACAGCTCATGGCATGGCAGATGGGAAACATAAAAAATATTAAGGAGGAGGGAATGAGGTAAACCCTCCCAAGCCACACTCCCAGAACCTGTCTCCTCCAACTAGGCCTCAACTCCCAACATCACATTTAGCTATAAACTCACCAGTGGATTAATCCACCGGTAAGTATCACACCGCCATGATCCAATACCTCCCCAAATTCCCACCTTATGAGGCTTTGGGGAAACATCAGAACAACCAACTTTTAGAACTGAAGAATCCCACAGAGCTCTCTCTGTCTAATCACAGTGAGGCATGAAGAGTATTTGATACAACCACAGGTCTGTAGGAAGTTTCAGTATTAACATTCTGAGTATTGAGTTAGCAATTTGTAGCAAAATCACTGCCATAAATTTGTTAAGTATCTTAAAACTGAAAGTTATACAGAATCTCTGCTTAGTACTTAGGAGTAAATAAACAACAAGCAACAAGCACAATTTTATTAGATGTAAAAAGTAAAGCTATGGGCCGGGGATTTAGCTCAGTGGTTTCGCCGCCTGCTGCGCAACCACAAGGATGCGCGTTGGCTCCCGGGTACAAAAAAAAAGTAAAGCTAAGAGGTAGAGCTTCTTGGCCATATGATATAAAAGCAACAGAATGAAGAACCCCCAAAAGACACATCTCTAGTTGTGTGTGTGTGTTTGTGTGTGTGTGTGTGTGTGTGTGTGTGTGTGTGTGAGAGAGAGAGAGAGAGAGAGAGAGAGAGAGAGAGAGAGAGAGAGAGACAGAGACAGAGACACACACCTGTAACTGAACCATGCATGCTAGGCAAGTACTCTTCCACTGAGCTATACCCCAACCCTCATTCCTATCTTAAATCCAAATCACCCATTCATTTCCTCCCAAATACTTTATTATCCAACATTAAGAGGACAGGTTATAGAATCTTCTCTAAGTGAAACTAATGAAGCAATATCTACCTAAATTCTGATTTGCATGTACGTTACCATCAACATTCTCATTCAGGGAGTTTTTCATAAAAAGAGGGAATAGGAGGGCCAGGGATTTAGCACAGTGGTTTCACCGCGTGCTGCGCAAGTGCAAGGACCAGAGTTCAATCCCTGGTACCAAAAAAAAAAAAGAAAACCAAAAGAGGGAACAGGATAGGTTCTAGTGCTTGCTTGAGCTAACTGTGAGAACCGAAGCTCTGGATGTGCCTGCCACTGACTGTCAGCATTGACTCAAGCCACAGCGAGGCTCTCTCAGTATCTATAAACAGGGTGCTCTATAAACTACAAGTTGACCATGATGATGGTTTCAGTCATAGGAATATGTACATGTGCACCACTCAGATCGCTCAGCTCTTCCTCTGACTTTCTGTGGTATCTAAAGCAGGCCAGTCTCTCCTTATTCTCCTAAAGATGAAGAGCCAAACATGGTATCAAAAAGGGATGGGTTGGTGACAATGTGAATTACCACAGAGGTGTAAGGAATAGGAATACATAAATACAGAGTCAACTATGACCACTGATATGTGCTTAAGGGTGAAAGGTCAAGGCAACACAATGACAGAGGAAGAACAAGGACACAAAGGGCAGAGCTCCCCTGGATTTGTCCTGCTGCCTCAGTGTACACTTGGCATGGAGGCTGAGGTTCCAAGAAGGATCCTGCCCCTCCTCTTCCCCATGGCTCTGATGTTTATCAGCTGTAGGATGTGTCAGCTCACAATAGTCTGAGGAAGAAAAAACACAGGAAGATGCAAAATAGCTTATGTGGATTCATGTTCTATCCACATTATTATTAATTTTTACTTCTATTCACGGAAAAGTGTGCAAACATTATCTGCCTTTTCTGCATTTATTGTTTCTTTTTAAAGAAAGACATCTCAAGAAGGATTGTGAAAACTGTAATGCCCTTTCTAATGTACTCATTTTTCATCTTATACCTAAGACCTATCAGTCTTACTTTGCAGTGCTTGTAAAGTGAAGATTCGAGGCTGACTGCTAAGTACATCGTTCATGTACAGAAGATGGTTTCATTAATAATAATTAAGGGAGAAAGAACCTACTGAAATGTTCAAGATTAACCCAGAATACAATTTTTAAGCAGGGGACAGTGTTAAAATAGGGTCTCTGTAATAGATCCTGTAGAGCCCAGTGGTCAGATCCCTTTTCTGGGCGGGGGCTGGGGTGCCTAGAGAAAAGGAAAAGGGGCAAAAAAGGCAAAGAGAAGTGACCTGTTTTGAGCCTGTTGGGTTTAGACTGAGATTTCAAGCAGCCTTTGCAAGATCACACAGCTGGATGAGTGCTGGAGCTGAAATTCTAATTTAAACAAAGTCCACCTGGCTCCAAAACCAGCTATCTCTGGGGACAGAGAGGTGGGATTTTTACCCAGATTGACAGCACTGAATCTGAAATCTTGAAATAAGTGTAAAATGACCTAGCTTAAAGAATGCTACTACTTTCTTTCAGCGTATGGCAATTTAGGACATAAAAACTACTTTCAGATAATTTGGATCCTCAATATAAGCTTGGGCAGCAGAACAACAAAGTGGAGAAATGGTGGTCATTGTATACATAATAGCCTTTCAGAGCTCAGATGGCAAGTAGGTAACTCCAATTCTCTGGCAGCAGTGTGGGAGTGATGGGAAAGCACATGAGTTCAGAGGGGAAGAAATAAAAAGCACTAGAAACATCACACATGTTCCTATCACTAAGACAGTATTTGCAAATGTAAACATTCCTAGGAAATAAATAGCCATTTGGGCCTCAATTAAATAAAACAGATTAAGTTTTCTTCTTGTTTCTCTCTTTCCTTCTCTTCCTTGCTGTACTGAAGACTAGGGCTAGGGCCTCACACACTAGGCAAGAGCTCTCCCACTGAGCTACATCCCCAGCCCTTTTTACTGTTGAGACAGGACCTTGCTAAGTCGTCCAGGCTGGACTCAAACTTGAGATCCTTCTGCCTCAATCTCCTGAATAACTGGGACTACAGGCATCTGCCCCAGGCCTGGCTTCTTTTCCTTTTAAAACTACAAAGGAAGTATTCAACCTTACAAGTGTAGCACCTACTGTGTTCAGAACCAACTATGTTCAGTACAGCAAAGAATGTGCTGGAGTGAAAAAAAACAAGAGTAGAAGAGAGACAGTTCAAGCTGTAATGGGGCACTAGATAACGTGGGACCGTGCTGGATACTGCAAGGAGTGTAACTTTTAATTTGGATAGAATGGGAAATCACTGTAGGAGAGGCTAGGTGTGTTGATGTGATCTGACATTTTAAAAGGATCAGTTTTGGTGCTGGGTTAAGAAAATGTTACAAGGAACACTGGTGAAAGCTTATTACTTCTCATGAGGCTACTGTAACAGGAAATAAGAGGGGTTGATTAAGGGTGGGGGGTGTTGAGAGGGTGGGAAAAGACCACATTCTGGAAATATTCTGAAGGCAGAACTGACAGGATTTACTGACAGCTGGATGAGGGGTATGACAGAAAGATAGCTTGAGCAAAACAATGGAGGCGCTATTTACCAAACTATTGAAGACTATAGGAAGAGGGAGCCTTTCAAGAATAGCTCAGGACTGTGGCTTATGTTAAATTTCAGAGGTCTGTTAGACGTTAAAATAAAAGTGTCGAGTAGGTAGCTTAATTTATGAGTTTGGAGTTCAAAGGAGAACACTGGGCTGAATATAGAGATTTGGGATTGTTCAGCACAGAAATGGTTTAAAGCCCTTGAGACTGGATAAGATCGCTAAGAATGTGAATATGAGTATGCATGGACAGGACAAGGAGGTCACAGAGGACGTTCAGGGCACTTCAGTTTTAGAGGGAGCAGGAGGAACTGGCAAAACACACTAAGCAGGAGTAGGCAGCAGGGAAGGAGGAGAGCTGGGGGAAATGGTACCTGGGGTCCCGTCCACAAGGTGTTTCAAGGAGTGAAGTGTGATCAACTCCCTCAAATGCTGCTGACAGCTGAAACAAGAAAGAGCCCAGAACAGAGCAGTGGACACTGGTGACCTTAACAAGAGGACTTTGACAGTGTAATGCGAGGGGTTTAGAATAAGGGTTTAGAATAGGTTTAAGAAAAAAATACGATGATTTCTGGGCAAATTTCTTAATATTTCTGGAAAATGTTAAAGATGGTCAGACAGCTTTCTAAATTCTTCCATCAAGTCCCTTCTGAATTCTAAAAAAGCAAGCAACATTAGTGTTAATTGAATGTTTAGTGTATATTACAGCTACCATATTACTTTTAGGTTTGTCAAATTTATAGAATAGACATATTTTAATCTGTTGAATGTCTACACTATAGTACATTAGGGTCTTCTAACATATACTAATTAAACATTTATGTATATTTTATAAAAATTTTAAAGGAGAGATAATGAGTAACAGCAGGCACAACACTGGCCACAGAGCCAGGAGATCTGGTTTTCCAATTTACTAATGGCCAAATATGGAATATTTTTGATATTGAGTTTCTAAGTTGGCAAAGTAATTTAAACTTGTATTTCTCCTATGGGAAAATACAAATCATTTTCTTGTGTGCTTCTCAGAAATACTCTGTGGAAAAGTGGATACTGGCTACAGAGGCAAAAGAGTCATAACCCAAGGGTAGATACCCAAAGCTAACACTAAGGTAAAGGAGAAACCTGCAGAGAAACTCTCACAACCTGGTTCAGGCCCAGTGAATGGCAGGGCTGCCAAGCAAGGCAGCCCACAACCCAAAAGGGCCAGTGCTGAGGCGCCTTTTCATTTCTCCTGGCTAGTGGTAGTTCCGTTCAACAGGCCTAGCTCTTCCCCATTTCTTTGCCAATTCCTACGAGTGTGTCTGGGAAGGGGGTGGGATTGCAGGAGGTTTCTGGATACTGACTCAGGAACTAGAGCTGCAAAGAAGAAAATCTATCATCACATCCTCACAGAGAAGGCAGTAATATCTAACATCTCTTAAACTTTTACTATGTACCAGATACTTTTTCTAAATGCCTTACATATATTATTGCCTCATTATTCTTGACAATAACTTATGAAGTAGATGTTATCCATAGTCCAGTTTTACATGTGACACAGACAAAAGGTAAAGCCATACAGTTACCCAGCCTAAAGTTATACCATTATGAAGTACAGAACTAGAAGATGACCTGGTCTATCCCAGAGACACACTCTCAAGTACGAAGCCTTACTCCCCAAAATTCCCAACACAGAGTAAAAGTTCCTATTGGAAGGGACCCAAAAAAATATGGCAAAAGAAAATAGCTTCCCAGGACTAGAACGCACATGTAATGGGATCCTAGCACCTTTGTAATGGTGGTGCTGGACAGCAGGCTTTTTTAGACTCCACTGTTTTTGTGAGGCTAGCCTTTAGTCTGTAAAAGATCTGAATTCATATAATAATGGAATCTAGCTGTGACTATATTTTAAATGAAAACAAAAGTACTGAGTACTGAGAGGAAGAATGCACCCACAGATGAGGCAGGCATGGTGGCACATGCCTGTAGTCCCAGCACTCTGGAGGCTGAGGTGGAGGCAGGAGAATCATCCTAAATTTGTGGCCAGCTTGGGCTACACAGTGAGTTCAAGGCCAGCCTGAACTAAACACTGAGACTCTGTCTAAAAAAAAAAGATGCTGGTATGACATCATCAGAAGCTTCACCCTACCTGCTCTGCTTAGTAACAGATACTCTTTCCTGGGAGGAAGTCATATGGGATCTCCCTTAAGGTACTGAATAAGAACCAAGGCTTTGCTTTTTAAAACACTTTAAGGAACTCAAACTGGACAGGATCATTTTCATTTCTGCTTTGTCAAGCAAATATTTACTTAGCAATCAAATGGATTGTAATGGTACGACCTTGTGACATATAGGCCACACAGTTTTCCACCCAAGACTAGACAACACTTCTATACTAACTTAATCAAAGAAACAGTTCAGACTGATGTGAGGACTATCAACAGGGACTGAAACCTTGACATTACAAACAAATGTCCTCTGCAGACAGAAAAGCAAATATATAACACACTTTAGATTGGTTTAGGTCAATCTTGTTTCTAGGTGAGACGGGGTGAGAATATGTTTTTCCCTGAGGTGTGTTACTGCCTAGCTGCTCACTTTTGCTTCTGTCATGTGTTTTCACATTCATTTAACAATGCCCACCTGTCCCCATCTCACTGTCCCCATATTCTTGGCATTTTCTACCTGTTTCCACTCGAGGGAATATAGTTCTACCACCTCACCTTCCCCTCCAAAGCAGCTTCTCCAACATTCTCCCTCTTTATAGGGAGCAAGCACTCGGCTGTGCAAGCCAGAAATCAGGAAATCTGTCTCCTCCCTCTCCCCTCTCCTGGCTTCTACCTCTGTATGTACATTCACATCCCAAACTGTCTTCTCTCTGAACCTCTCACTGCCACCACTTAGCCCTCAAAACTACATCTCTCACCACAACTGCTGCAATGGTCTTCTTGCCAGTCCCTCCAATCACTCTGAGCTCCCTGTGATCCACACCACTCCTCTCTCTGCCCAGACTGCCATTCCCTGCTCAACAGCTCCCTTCTTCCCGGGCTACATCCATGTGCCCTCACAAGCTCCTCCCTGAGAACCCTGTGCTCTGCCCACAACATTCTTCACCCAGTTCTTCACATGGCTACCTGCTCACTAAGCTGTGGGCCCTCTTCATGCCTTTCTCTCCTTGTCTACCTCAGCTCCAATGACAAGGTCCCTTCTCTAACTATCAAAAGAGTTTAAACCCCCTGGCCAGTGCTTTTTCAGTGCTTCCCTTCAATGACTATCTGCTCCATGAGAACTATAAAGAGCTCCATGAAAGTAGAGACGGTTCTATCTTATTTACTTCAGTAAATCTCCAGTCTAGCACAGGGCCTGGTACACTTAAATATTTTCTGAACTTACTCCAGAATCATAATTGAATTATATGGCTGGAAGGAAATTTCTTAGTAACCTAGTCCAGCCCCCTGCTAATACCTCAATTTTTCCCTCTGGGGAACTAGAGATTAATTATTTAAGAAATAATAAGGGCTGGGGATGTAGCTCAGTGGAAGAGCACTTGCCTAGCATGCATGAGGCCCTGGGTTCCACACACATCATCATCATCACCATCACCATCGGTCCACTGTGAATAATTTAAAGTACAATATAGCCTAGTGATTTAAGAGCTTGGATTCTGAAGTTAGACTTTGTTATTTATTAGTTATGAGAGTTTGGACTCCTTAACCTCTCTGTGCTTGAGATTCCACATCTATAAAATGGGGACAAAATGTTAGCATTCTCACAGGGTTGTCAGGAGGAGTAAATGAGTTAAAGTAAGTAAAATGCTTAGAACAGGGCATGAAACAATGTTATGTTGGCGTTAGTCACTAGACTTTACATTATGTGTATGCTACAATTTATATGTTAAAACAGCTTACATGTTGAAACAGTCTGAGTTGTCAAATACAGTGCTAAAAAGCTGGCCCCCTCCCTCAGTGGTAATTTGCCACTAATAGAAGATTCGCTCATTTATTCTTCATTGTGCCCATTATTTTTACTCACTGATATCTAGGTCCAGTAATTTCCTGTTCCTCTGTGGCTGAAGTGAGCCAGGTGAGATGCGAGGTGAAGTGACACGAGTCGTGCCTAAACTGGAATATTTAAAGCTGGAGTGGGAGCCTCCAGAACTCTATTTGCCCCACCTCTGCAATCCTGGAAGCAGGTACTGAGATGGAGTCTCTGTCAGCCAGGGTCCCCGAG
This sequence comes from Heterocephalus glaber, assembly GCF_000247695.1. The sequence goes on along the minus strand of NW_004624754.1, from coordinate 19,762,248 downwards.
CGACTCCAATGAGTAAAGCTCCCTGCCAACCCTCACTGAATTTGTCATATGAGTGAGAAACAAGCCACTAAGATTTTAGAGTTGTTACCGTAGTATAACCTGGCCAATTCTGACTAATATCTGTAGGCTATTACTTTCTTAAATGATCCACAGCAGAAACCTGAAGATGATTCTTAGTCTTAACTCCTTTTCTGTTAATGACCAACAATTTTATAAGAGCCAAGCTAAAGAGTCTAATAAAAAGCTGGTTGAGATCAAAATGTACTAGGAAAGACAATGACAAACCAGTAGGTTTGAACCACGTAAGAAGTGTAAACTGAAAGTGATCCAGCCAGGCCTCCCCAAGTCATTCTATTATAATTTTATTACTCTGAAATACTGTATATTCAAAGAATATTGGAGATTCTATCTATTGATGAAAATGCCCTTAACATAGACATTTTTTTTCTTTTTGGGTTATCTTTATCATCACAGTTACTTTATATTAAATGCAGACACTTAAATAAAAAATTGTCTAAATGACTACATATTGAAAAAAATACAACAGCAGATCTTGAAATGAATGCATGGAATTTATATATATTCAAGAAGACATCTGTATTGATACAGTCACTACACAGCTGGGCAACATGGGCACAGTGGGAAGAAGAGAAGGTCACAAGTTTATCTCTAAATAAGTTATTAAAAGCCTAACTATGGAACATCTGCCAAGCACTGCTAAAGAGAGAACAAATTAGAAAATTCAGTTCTACAAACACACAACCTAGATTGTAACTGAAAGAGTATATTAAGTGTCTATAACAATCCCTACCCACAAGACAGAGGCCTTACTGGTGCTCTGAAGAAAGTTTTCACTAAACCCAAGGGTAAAACACCAAAGCAAAACAAAAAGCAAAACACCTGAGTGGTGAGAGGTCCACTCACTGGGCTCAGATAACTAGACACTCGCCTCTTTCTAGCAGAAAAGTGCTGTGCTCAAGATACAACAGTGCTGTGAACCATCACAAAGGACTAACTTAAGAGCACAGCCTTTTTAAATGCACCCTGTACACATGCTGTGAAGCACAGGAAATCATAATTAAACAACTACTTTTATAAGACTTGTTTAGGGTTGCTCTCTTATCCAGAGACTGATGTAGACTGTATTCATGAAATCGCCTTGTTTACCACTGGTGTCTGCCGTGTCTTGGGCGCTAGTGCTGTGTCAGGCACTGATGTCTTTACATTTATGATTTTCTTTAATCTTGGCAACAACTATAAGGTAGGGTCTAATACCAGCCATATATTACAGATAAGGAAACTAAGGCTTAGACAGGTGTTTTACCCCAGGACATACAGTTGAACTTGAACCCAGGTCTATTGGAGGCCAAAGCAAATACTCATTATACAACACTGACTAGGTAGGCACAGTAGGACCAATCTCTCCGGCACATACTACAAAGTCTTAAAGCCAAACCCTGCATATAAATTAAGCCAGAACAGGCAAAATTCCTATTCATGTGGCTAATTACAAAGCTAAATGATCCTCTCAAAACTTCTAGTTTAAAGAAAAAAAGTCAGCACAGTAATTCTTCCTTATGTTGCTCATATTTCCTTCTTTATTAATGCCAATTTTGTAAGTCATCAAAAGAACCATCACTGCTTGACTTTTCCCAGGCTTTTGTTTGACTTTTCCCATGTTTTTTTCTAAGTAAATGAAAATATATCAGAAGTTCACCAGTATTGAAATAAAGTGCTATAGAAAAGCAAAGATTCAGAAAAAAATCCTCTTAAAGTTGAAACTCATGGAAGTTTGCAAGACTCATCAATTAGAGAGATAGAATTTGGGTCAGTGTATATAGCAATTTATTACAATACACCTGTCAGTTCTGGGGTCAGAAAGATAGAAGGCTCAAGGAACTTTTCAGTCACCTGGCATAACAAGCAAAAGACAAAGATGCTGCAAATAATTCACCAAAGAAGGAAAAAAAAAAAAAAGAAACTTAAATGTTAGCAATACTTGGAAGCTGAGTGAGTTCATGAAAAGCCTACTGGCCTACTTTATTCTAGAAGGAAAACACCAATGAGAGGGCAAACAAGAGCTCTACCGGTCATCAAACTGAAGTCTATACTCAAAGGCAAGAAAATGGAAAAATGTAAGGATGTTACAGGACAGACTTTACCTAGTCTTACTGAACTATGACACACAGTAGCTAATTAATAGACATCTTTTCTTAATAATTAAGATTACAAAGCAAGAAAATGTATTGTAGAGCTGCCTCAGGAAAAGGAAAAAACACTGAATGCCTTCCCTCCTTTTTCCTACCCATCAGCATCTTTATGGCAAGGGAGTATGATATGGTTTATCATGTTGGAAAAATACTCCATCTTGACATAAGTGATAATTAAGCATTTTGAGGGAAAGTCAAAGAAGTCTGTGGAAGACAAAATCTGAATTAAAATTATAACAACGGGGTGAACGAAGCCTGCAGGAAGATGTGTGAACACTGTTTGGTCCTGGTCCAATACTTTACAACAGACCTAGAGACCTACATTTACATGCCTCCAAAAAGCAATGTATGAATTAAACTCTGCTTGTTCCACTGCAGCTCTGCTTAACTTCGCCCAGAGCCCAGCCTTGCAGCAGCAGTTCACAGTGGTGCATCATGGGTCACAGAAGGGATGGGAATGGCAAATGTGCTCCACCCCAGCCAAAGCCCCTCCTCTGCCACCAACATTCTCCAGAAGCTATCAACATTTCCACACCCTACATGTACACAAAGCGCTTGGAAAAGGAGAAAGCACAGGTAACCTCTTCACTCTGACCTACATAAACATGAGAAATGTAAACATTATGCACTGCAAACATGCACTGCTAAAAATTAAAAAAAAGAAAAAAAGAAAAAGGAAAGAAAAAGAAAAAAGGGGCTGGAAGAAAGGAAGCCATGACAAGGAAAATGGAGGTGGAAGATGAGTATTTTCATAAGCCAAAATGTACAGTAAAATTTTAAAAGGACAAGGACAGTATTCTATCTCATTATATTCCATTCCAAAATTGTGTAGCTGACAATTACCAAGCACACTACAAGCCAGTTCTGGTCCCTTTCTTTTTTTGCTGGCGTATAATCTCTTAATAAAGGTTATTCCAATCAACCATTTGTCCCCAAGTTTTCATTACAATATTTATGAGGACCATATGAGGAAATACTTGATATAACCACACGGCCCATCTGGGTACTATTCACTCACAATTCAGAGACCATGCAATAATAGTGCTTAGTTCTGGGTGCTTCACTTTACAAAGGTCACATAGAAACTGGAATGCATTCAGATGCATGTGTCTAGGACAGGGAAAGGACTCAAAACTGAATCAAGTGAGAAGTTAAATGTGCTCAGCTTACAGAAGAGAGGCCTTCTAATACCTAAAGCCTCTCACACGGGAAAGGCCTACTGTTATTTTCTGTGGTCTCCAGGGAGGAGAGCAAACACCATGGATAGAACAGACAGCAAAATTTCAGCTCAATAAAAGGAAACTTTCTAACCAGCGGATCAATTCAAATACAGAATAGGCTGCAAAAGAAGATAGTCCTAGTTCATTCAGAGGGGAGATACCCACTTAGAACAGGTGCAGTGAATGGGGCTGAAGAAATGACTGAAGGTTTGGGACCAGTCATTGTTTTGAAGGACAAATGGAATTAGAGCCACTCACGGTAATTATTTAAAATGTGAGTTTAAAAAACAATACATGTTCAGAAAATAATGGAAATTCTTAGATCACTCTTAGGTCCCAATCAGAAGAGGTAAGAGCCTTGGAAATGCATTTAACACACTCCAAGTGATTCTAATGTTCACCTGTGATTGAGATCCAAACTAGGTGACTTATGGAGATTCACCTATTACCACCTGCCTGTCCAAATACTTTCCCTATTTCAATCATTTTCTCAGTGTTGTTCCCTCTGTTAGAAAATTACACTCACTCAAGTTTCACTAACTTCTTCTCTTTGTCTACTGAAAGTCTATCCATTCTGTTTTTTTTTTTGGTATTGGGGACTGAACTTGGGTCCTTGCGCTTGCGCAGCAGGCGGCGAAACCACTGAGCTAAATCCCCGGCTCCATCCATTCTTAATATCACCTTATATGAATGACAAATGATTTCTGATTTTCTCATCATCTATGATCCCTGATTACTCTAACCTCTTTGCGACTACTTTGTACAACACTAGTGGAACTTGCTCCTGCCCAATGGAGTGAATAAATACTTAGTTCTAAGTGCATTATATATCATGAATACTTTGATGTCATTTTCCATTTTGACTTCATTACCCACCATAGAAGTTGGCACACAATGTGTTACAAACATAATCTGACAAACATTTGCTGAATTCATGAATGTCATTTATGGTGGATATTTTGTGCTTATGTAAGTGTAAGTTCTTTGAAGACAGATGGTCATCTATAGTCACTGTGATTCTAGCACAGTGCTTAGATAGAATGAAAGTCCGATAAACCTTGTATCAAACTCACTGATGAGTAACTGCCATTAGTTTCCTTTCTGGTTTTCAGTCAGTAAGGCATTTTTACAAACAGTTCTCTTACACAGTGTCCATGACCACCTCTGAAAACTCTATCTATAAATCATGCCTCAAAATTGTTTTGGAAATGGCAAACATTCTGAGATTCCTCAAAAGTCATAATGATGAGGAGACACCAAGAGCAGCCACTCCATTTCATAATGATGAGAAGACACCAAGAGCAGCCACTCCATTTCTTTTCTGTGGTACAAGGATGGTGGCCACACATGACGTTAACAATAATGCCTGAGAGAGAGTGCCCAAGTGTCTGCTAAACAGGTGTGAAAAGGCCTCCCCTTATCTTAGTGCTCCCCCGCCCCCCCGTAGCCCGCAACCTATTTCATGCCTTCTTCTCACTCTATACTTACTGGATAAAATGTCTACCACTCTCTGCCCTCCACTTTTTGACCACAATTTACTTTACTACTGGCATTTGTCACCAGTTTTCTTCACTCATCCTTGGTAATTTCTATTACATCCATTCTCTTTTTCATTCCTATCTGGCAGTAACTGCTGTATATGAAACTGCAATCTGAAAAGTCAGCATTAAGTTTCTAATCATCGAAACTATGGTCTTTGAGCCATAGGTTTGCAAGAAAGTTTTAGTTCATGTTTCTAAAAAATACAGTCTATAGTTTGAGGAGAAAAGACCTAGATGTATTTAAATGTATCATTACAAAAACTACAATTTTTTTTTTAAAGTCTCACTCATTCAGAGGCATCTATTAATGTGGAAAGGCCTTTTCCCCTTATGTTTTATTTATTTATTCATTCATTCATTCATTTTTTGAGGTTCTAGGAATAGAACTCGGGGACTCGTGCATGCTAGGCAACACTATACCACCAGCTATATTCCCAATCTTCTTTTTATTTTGTTTGAAACAGGGTCTTGGTAAGTTGCCCAGGTTGGCCTCAAACTTGTGATCCTCCTCCCTTAGCCTCCAGAGTGTCTGAGATTACAAATGTGTGTACCACATCGGCTCTTTTAAACTTTCTAATTGGAGATAGTCCCCCTCGCTCCACCCTCTGCTCTCTGTTCCTGTTCTCTATTTTATCCTATAGATAACACTGATAGCAACAATATTTCTAATAATAACTATCATTGAGCCCACTAAGCTATATATTTTATGAGTTATGGTTATTACTCATAACAACTATAGCATTACTCTCCCTATTGTCAAGTGAGGACCCCAAGCCCCCCAAAATCAAGAAACTCATTCTCTAAGGTCAGACCATTACTAAGGGATTAATCTGGGATTCCAAGTCCTGTCTATTTGGTTCCGAAGCAAATATACCATTCTACAATGCTGTCTCCTAGTAACACTAATAGCTTCAATTATTATTGCAATCACTTCCAAATTTTCAAATTGCTAAGTGTAAGAAAGCCATGTTTTAGCAAGATAAATCTAGTGGTGTGTTCAGGATGGATTGGAAGAGAATTAACTGAGGTTGGGAAGCCAATTAAAGATATAATAATTTAGGCATGAAGCCACTAGGATACTGGCAATGGAAATGGGAAAAAAACGGATATAAGAGAAATTATGAAAGATGAATCAAAAGAACTTGGCAATGGCTTACACAGCTGAAGGAAGAGAAAAGGAATCAAAGTTGATTTATATATAAGTCTGTGAGACCAAGAAACAAAAGAGGTGGCATGAGCTAAAATAGGGAAGACAACATTAATGAGGGAGGAAATGAAAACTTTGTTAAAACACTGATGTGACCCATGTGTAGGAAGGTGACCACTTTAGAATACACTTATCCTTAAAATAAAAGTGAAAATGCCTTTCTGCCTTTCCATAATGTGACACAGAAGCTGATGAAAAGGACATCAATTCACATAAGAACACAGATCTCTGAATGGAGGAAATACCCTTGTGTTCCTTGTACAACCCATTTCTTTTCCCAACTGGTAAGAAATGAAATGGCTGAAAATTCTATCACCATTCAATTCAAAGGAGATAGTTAATAGGTCTCATCTGTTTAGTTGGAAAGAGTATAACAGGTCCTTCATAAGAAGACCACAGACAATCGTTTGAGTGAAAATTTATGCAAAGTAACAGATTAGTAATAGTTTTACACCAGCAGGGCTTCATGTCTCATCATTTTATACAGACTACTAATAGAGTTTAGTATTAGAATTTGAAAAGGAACAGAAAATGGAAACCTCTCCCTGCAGAATTTATTGTACTCTTTCAGCTATTATGGGATTCATTAAGGATTTCTACTCCAAGGCCTTATTCTTTGTTTTACTTTCAAAATGTGGCTCACATTTTAAAAATGGCTTTCTGGGAAACTTCCACATTTGCATGAATTCAAACAAAGCCCTGTTCTCTGTCTGCTGTCATCATTCTGTTCAGCAGTTTGTTACATATTTTATAGAGTTAGGACATATTAACAATGGACTCCAATACGGCATTTCATAAAACAACAAAATCAACAGGAAGCCTCATAACAGTAAACACTCAGGGTGCTTTTAAATATTTGGTTTCATAGTTTTTAAATGACAAGTTTTAAAAGAAATGCTATGTTGCACATGAGGAGATAGCTACAGCACCACCCTCTGATTGAGGACAGCCTGACAACTGGGTAGAGTCTGGATGAAATATGTTTTCTACCAAATGTCCTCCTGCATATCATCCCAAATAAGAGAGGGAAGATGATAGAGGGAATTAAATGCTATAGCTGTAATTACTGCTACATAAATAGATCAAGCCACTTTCTGGAAGGAGAAGACATGGGAAAGTGAGGCTCAGTGTGGGGGAGTGTTGCGGACCCAAAGGAGATCCAGTCCAGTAGTCTGTACACTTGTGTAACACGTAATATGCCATACATATGAGGTCATGCCTCACAGGACAAAACATGGTTCCCTTTTGTGGAGGAAGATAACAGAAAAATAAATGTGAGGCTGTTTTTCAAAAGGGATCAAAGGGCACAATGAATAATGACTCTGATGTACTTTCCAATGAAAATTCTTCAAGCAAGTAGGTTTGGGTTTCCAGTAATTAACCTAACACTCACACAATGAATTGCTACAAAATATAATAAAGTTAAAGCACAAAACATTGTCTGATAAATATCCTCTGGTGGACAGAGCTGTTTTACTAGAGATGAGCCCAAAGTATTACAAAATAGAAGAAACATTTTATTCTAAATCTTACTGGTCTAATTGTATTTAAGGTTAGAGTTTAAAGTTCATATATAGACCCAGAGGCACTGGTGCAAACCTATAATCCCAGCCACTCAGGAAGCTGAGGCAGGAGGACCACAAGTTCAAGACCAGCCTGGGCAACTTAGCAAGAACCTTTCTCAAAACAAAAAATAAAAAAGGCTACTGATGTAGCTCAGTGGGAGAGTGCCCCTGCGTTTAACACTCAATCTCAAAAAGAAAAAAAGATAAAACAGTTTGTATATCTAATGTTGTATTACAAAGCACAGAAAACCATCTCTTTTTAAGAAAAATTCAAGTTTAAAATCTTTCCATAGTAGTTTTTTAAAAAACATCAGGATGGGCCAGGGATTTAGCTCAGTGGTTTCGCCACCTGCTGTGCAAGTGCAAGGACCCAAGTTCGATCCCCGTTACCAAAAAAAAAATCAGGAACTGGGACCAAGGATTTAGCTCAGTGGTTCTGCTGCCTGCCTCTCAAGCAGAAGGTCCCGAGTTTGATCCCCGGTACCACCACCCCCCCAAAAAAACAAGAAAAAACATCAGGTACTGCCCAGGTGTGGTGGTATACACCTGTAATCCTAGCATGTGGGTGGCTGAGGCAGGAGGATGGATAGCTGCAAGTTCCAGGCCAGCCTCAATTACACTGCAAGACCCTGTCTCAAAATGTTTTAAAAAGCATCAAATACTGGAAATAATAATGCAAATTTGTAAAAAATGAAATCTCACTTGTCTAGAAATAAGCTAATTTTTTAAAATGAGATTTTCAATACAGCAATATTAGCTTAAAGAATGTTACTGCCAACAAATGCCTCAAGAGAAACCAACATTTCCTATAACTAGACACCTCTTTGCTAGAAAGAATAAAAACTGAATTTGTTGGCCTGGGAGCAAAAGAACCATCAAGGAAAAAAAAAAAAATCAAGGTTTACCCAATACTTAGGAGAACCCTGCCCATGATCCTTTTCTTTCATCTTATGTTGAAACTTACGGACAGCAACATTTACCCTTTGGTGTAATGTTCTATGAATTTTTAAAAGGTGCATACTGATATACCAGTCACAACAACAAACACAAAATAGAGCCATCACCCCAACATATGACGTTGAGTTGCCTTTTTGTAGTGAAATTCTCACCTTCTCTCTATCCTTGGCAGACACTAATTGGGCTTTCACTGCTACAGTTTTGCTTTTTACAGAATAACATATTAATGAAATGATACAGTGTGTAACATTGGAATTTTGCTTCTTTAACTTAGTATGAAGCATCTGAGAGTCATCCATGCTGCTGTGTCCATCAGTAGCTCATTTTTTATTGCTGAGTAGTATCACATATAGGGGTGCCATCCATCCATACTTGTTTCTCTACCAACTCAAGGAATACTTGGGCTATAACTAGTTCTTACCAACTATTAATAATATTGCTATAAACATTCTTATTCAGGTTTTTGTACCAACATAAGTTTGTATCTATCTAAAGAACAGAATAGCTGGGGCACATATAAGTATGTGTACTTCATAAGAAGGTGTCAATTCTTCTCTGAGGTGGCTGCACTATTTGACATCCCCACCAGTAGTGTATGAGAATTCCAGATGGTCCCTGTTTTTGTCAGGACTTGGTAATATAGGTTCTTTTTTTTTCTGGTACCGGGGATCAAACTGGGGTCCTTGCACTTCCGCAGCAGGAGGCAAAACCACTGAGCTAAATCCCCGGCCCCAATATAGGTTCTTTTTAAAAGCCATGGTGATAGGTTTGTGGCAGTGTATTATTTGTGGCTTTTCTTATGGTTTAATTTGCATTTCTCTAATAACTGATGGTGCTGGACATCTTTTCACATGTTTAGTTACCATCTGGTTACCGTCTTTGATGAAGTACCTGTTCAAATCTTTGACCTTTAAATTGTATCTGTTGACTAAGTTTTGAGAGTTCTTTATATATTTTGAATATAAATCCTGAGATAAATGTCTTCCCCTTGCAGTCTTTTTGGTTTTTTACATATCTTCTCAAATATCAGCTATTTTTAAAATCACTATCCAGCTAAAACTTTACCCACAGCTTTTCATAACGTGTAAAGGACATAAACATAGTGGCATGATAAAGATGAAGTTGTTAGGGAAGATCATCTAAGAAGGTGCTATTTAAACTGAATCACAGCAATCAGAAGCCAGAGAGAAGAATATCCAGGTAGAGAGAAAAGAGCAAAGCAAAAACCCTGAGATGGAAAAAGTTTGGAAAGTTCAAGCCAGACAACATAGGCCATCATGGGTAGACCCCAGTAAAGGACGCAGAATGAGGTCTGAGATGAGGATGAAGAAGTAGAGGCAGAAACCAAGGGAGTTTGAAAGTGAGATACCATTGAAGTAAAAGTTTTAAGCAAAGAGATCTCCATTTGTTTGGTTACTATATGAAGAATTAACTGGAGAGCCAAGCAAGAAGACCAGTTAGAAGGCCACTATAACCCAGGTGAGAAATACCTTGGTATCAACTGGAGTGGTGGTGATGGAGGTGGGTTGTAGTAGATGGATTCAAAAAAGTACTAAGCCAGCAGGACTCACTGATGGACTGAAACACAGACAGTAAGAACAATGGAAGGATCAATGGAAGGCTTGGGATCCAATAATAGGTGAATAATGACATTTAGTGTAATGGAGAACTGACCGGAGGAGTAAAAATTCAAGACTTCAGGGCCGGGATTTAGCTCAGTGGTTCTGCTGCCTGCCTTGCAGGCGCAAGGTCCCGAGTTCGATCCCCAGTACAAAAAAAAAAAAAAA
>NW_004624754.1:19686563-19730818 GCF_000247695.1 Heterocephalus glaber | reverse complement strand
TCTACCTAACTTATCTTCCAGCAAGTTTAGCGTTTCTGTCTTAATATTTAGATCTTTAATCCACTTTGATCTTAGTTTAGTGCATGGTGACAGGTATGGGTCTAGTTTTAATCTTTGGCAGGCTGAAATTCAGTTTTTCCAACACCATTTATTAAATGGGCTATCTTTCCTCCAATGAGGGTGGTTGGCTCCTTTGTGAAAGATGAGGTGCCTGAGTATGTCTGGAACGCTTTCTGCATCTTCTAATCTATTCCACTGATCCTCAGGTCTGTTTCTTTACCAGTACCACATTGTTTTTATCACAGTAGCTTTGGAGTATAGTTTCAAGTTGGGCATTGTGATACCCCCAGCCATGTCTCTGTTGCCTAGAATTGCTTTTGCTACTCTAGGTTTCTTCTGATTCCAAATGAATCTTTGGATTGTTTTCTCTAGTTCTGTGAAGTATATTGTTGGAATTTCAATCAGCATTGCATTAAATCTATATAGTAGATTTCACTATATTGGTTCTTCCTACCCTTGAGCAAGGGATGTCTTTCCATTTTCTTATATCCTCCTCAATCTCCTTTTTCAGAGTGTTGTAGTTTTCAGTGTAGAGGTCTTTTGCTTCCTTTTATTTATTTTTGGTACCGGGGCTCGAACTCGGGTCCTTGCACTTGTGCAGTAGGTGGCGAAAACACTGAACTAAATCCCCAGCCCCTTTTGCTTCCTTTTAAAACTCTCTTAATAAGAACATCTACAAGTAGAAATATAATTTCTATAATCCTGAGTAAAAGGTACTTGACTGCTTCTTTCTCTGAGCAAAGCTTCTTTGAGCCTCAGTTCCCATCCAAAATATGCAACTTTGGCTATGCAGGGAAAATCTCAACAGGATGGATTTGGGACTCAGAAGAGTATCAAAGCAAGAACGCAAGCAAACGATAAATTAATTCCATTTCTTCATAAAGAAATAAAATATCAACTTGACAGGTCTACTATTTTGTTTGCATGTCTGTAAAAATCTAAACATGCATTTAAGAAGAAAAACAAAGCCTATTCAGAATTGTGTGAATGGCCAACAAGTAAATACTATGAATGAGGCAAAAACAGTGATGGCCTGGCTTACCATAGGCCACTGACTTTCAACAGGGCTTCCTCATCTCCAAATGCTCTCTAAGACCTACCTGCTTATCCATGTATCCTATGCAATATGAAAAAGGGAGGTCAGGTTAAGATAGCTTCCTTATCTCTCTCTCTTTTTTTTTTTGGTACCAGGGATCGAACTCAGGACCTTGCACTTGAGGGGCAGACTTGGTGCTACTGAGCTTAAATCCCTGGCCCGCTTCCTCATCTCTTAAGAGAGACTTTGTGAGAGGACCACTGCACAGGCAGCATGATCATTTTATCTGAATTATTTCAGTTTGGATTGTAATAATGATCACTCAGTTCTCACCTTGAAATAGTTCACTTCGATTCCATAGCCACATCACCACCCACATAATAAACTCTCACAGTCACCTTCATTCATTCACTACATGCCATCTACTCTTTCAGCCCTGAGATACTTTGAAGTCATACAAAGTATTTTAGTATTTAACACAAAATTATCTGCTACATATGAACTCAGTTACAATTTTATTTTTGGTAAGAAATATTATAAAATATTGCCTCCTGAAATAAAAGACATCAATGAAATATTGTGTTGACCAAACTGTTTTACCAAACAGTTTCCAAAGAGAAAGAAAAGAGAGAGGTAAAATTTATTGAGTAGTAAATTTCAATTCCTTATTAAAGGCATAAATATGTTGTGTTGCTAGCAATCTTTAAAGCCTCTGCAGTCTGTATGCTTTGTGGTTATTAAATGGGCTTTGTTCTCCTTCCTATAAGAACAGAAAAAATAACCAGAAGAGAGAAAATAATAGAGAATGTAGCCATGAAATGCAGTTCAATTTTCACATTTATCACCCTGCCCAGTTGCAAGCCTGTGCACCTGACCAAACTTACATGGACAGTAATCCTGATTCAGGTCACAGAATTTCCACACAACCAAAGGATGTTTTAGTCTTGGAAATGGGAGCATAGGTTGAAGATGGGGTGGGTTACAGCTCACAGAGTTCCACACAATGCCCTGTGTGCAATATAATTGTTGACTGGGGAGTGTTGGTTTTACTGCTAAAAAAAAAAAGACCCTTTTGGAAAATTTTTATTACTCAGATTCCATCCCATTTGACCTAATGACCTAGTGGTTAGCTTTTAGAAAATATTTTATCATCTTAATGTGAATCACTGTGAAGTTTCTAAGCAAAACCACACCAACAGCAGAGCTGGTAGAGCAGGTGCCTATGGAGAGAGCCGGGCAATGGCCGCACGATGAGCCAGTTAAAGGCCTGACAGGCAGTGCACTGCTCTTGAAGCAACCTCACACTTGGTGGAGGGAACAATGGGAGCCCTCTTGCTTCAGTCCAACAGGCCAAGCAAATGCCAGTCCAGATCAACTGCAAAGTGCCATCTCAAAGGCCTGAAGAATCACATTTAATTACATGACTCGTTGCTTCTTTAACATGTATTGAATGAAGTAGTAAATTAGAATGGGAGACATTTTCCAAGATTCATTTGTGACATTAAAGTTCTTTGGGAGTTGTTTGTAAAATCATCACAGATGATCGCTTCTGGATCTCTGGGGATCCATGGAAAGGCAGGATGGTAAACTTACCATACCATTGCTATTTGAGAGCAGACCCAGTGGCCTAGATTTTCTGCATAGGTATTTAAAACAAGGTGTAAGACTTTACATTTACAAACATGGCTATCAAAGCTCAGGAAGCCCTTGAGAAGTGGAAAAGCCCAGCTCCCAGCTCAGGGAGCTTAACTGGCAGCCGAAATCAGTTTTTGAGACACAATAATCCTTTCACCAGGTCACCAAGTAACAACTCTGAGTTCACCAGGTGGTTCCCACTGGTGATGTTTCTGTCAGAAGATGAAGTCAACACAGTTTGCCTCACACCACAAATCAGACCCAACAGGACCTCAGGAACAAAATTATCATGGATAACTAGGATTAACTCACCATTAATCTATTTTTTCCCTCATTTTTACTAGAGAAGGGACAGAGTGGAGCTCAGAACTGAAGATAGAAAGCCACTGACTTACGGAACTAAAGGTGGCTCAAAACAATCCAGAGAAACTCTTTCAATTTTAAACCTTTCATCCACTAAATCATCCCTCCAGCTAAGGACGCTCAGAAAGAAATCAAAATGTCACTCCTCAGAATTGTTTCTTCATTACCAAAAACAAAATCCAACTTATGTTATTGTTGGCTCATTTAATAAATATTTTTGAAGGCAAAAATGTGGCCATTGAAAACAATAATGACTGCTTCTTTTGAGATGAAATACTTGCAGCTTTAATCCTCTATAAACCAGTTAGAAATATGGAGAATACAGGAAATAACAGCTTCCTGAACACTCTGCAAGATTCCACTTTGTTTTCTCAGAAAATGTGAGCATTATATGTAGATTTCTGCAAAGCATTCTGAAAATTCCATAAATCCCATCCTGCAAGGATTTCATTTTTTCTGTAGGCTTTCTACCATACTTGTATTCCTAGCCCCTCTAAATATATGCGGCAATACCAACATTTCCATAGACAAAGCACTGCAAACTAATAAAACACAACACTGTTTACATACAGTGTATAATATATAACATATTTTTAGTGTAGGTTATGAGCAGTATTTTTAGATGGATGGAGCCTGTAGTGATATTAGTAACAAGCTTCTACTGTAAATTAGTGGCCTAAATAGAAATTGACGTACCATAAAACCCAGCATGAAACAGTAAGTTAGAAATATTTAAATAACATTTTACAGAGTGTTAAGCAGCAAGTACAACTGTGTCAGCTGAGTTGCTTACTGAAAAGGAGAGGTGGGCACTGTCATAGAAGGGTGCTCAAGCAGCAAAAGACAATTCCTTGGTCTTTTACAGAACATCTAAAAAATGTGTACGACCTCACTACCATGAGATTGTACCTCACTACCAGGTCAAAGGCAGCCTAAATCTTAAAAACATAAAATAACAGGGCCAGGGATTTAGCTCAGTGGCACCGTGCCTACCTCGCAAGTGCAAGATCCTGAGTTCGATCCCTGGTACAAAAACAAAAACAAAAACAAAACAACAACAAAAAAAACCCATAAAATAAAAAAACAGTCCACAGATAAAATTTATAACTCCTACAGACATAAGGTCAAAAAGGCACCTACCTGAGATGAGATTTTGGTTCATATTTTCACTCATTTCTAAAAATATGCTGGGCCTGTAATATGAACAGATGAGCTCACATCTAGGTTTGGCTTTCTGAGAGCTATAATCCTGCCCAAGTCATAATCAAGCCCATTCTTGCATTACTCACATTTCACAGAGCAAAGAGTATTTCTATTATTTCTTGGAAAAAAATCAGCTTCCAATTATCTTAGTGAGTCTGCAAAACTCAAGACTTAAAACACTATATTCAAAATCTAGTATTACAAGCTTGATTCTACGGTTGGATCCAAGTTAGTATGTGAAAACACCAGAGAAGCCTCAAATTTATGATTTAGGGTTTTTTTGTTTTGCTTTGGGTGCAGTTCTGAGGATTGAATCAGGATCTTTGCACTGAACTACATGCCCAGCCCTTGCTACTTTTAGACAAGTTCTTTTCTTGCTAAGTAACCCAGATGGGACTCAAACTTGTGATCCTCCTGCTTCAGCCTCCCAGAGTTCTGGGATTATAGGCATGTGACACCATGTTTGTAATTTAGATATTTTTCAAAAAATAAGTGAGTGTTGATTGAAACTGAGGGAGTCTGGGGTCAAGGGAAAGGATGCAAAGTTTCAACTTGTGTTTCTCCTCCAAATAAAACAAGGATGCATCTGGGCTTCACTAATGGAAGTGGAAGAATGTCATGTCTTCAAGTAGAAATAAAATGATGGCTCTATTCTATTTATTCATCTGCAATTCAGAATGATAAATGCCAATATTCTTGAAAAAAAGATGGTCTCTAGGGCCTTACTAAAAAAAGTTTTCTGATTCATGAATAATGTCCCCCAATAAAAAATGAGCAACAGAATTTTGTTTTATTAAGGCAAGAGATTGGTACTGGCATGCTGGATTTTTCCAATGGATGACTCAACTTTCATCTTTCAATTTCACATGTATAAAATTAAACTCATTATTTCTCTCCTGATCTGACTTATCTCTTAGCCTAACCCTATCAATGACATCTTTATCCTACCAAACATTTAAATTAATGGTCTCATTCCTCATTTCTGATTCCTCCTCTTCTCCTATCCTCAGACATCTTTAACCCTATCAATAACATCTTTATCCTACCAAACATCTAAATTAAAGGTCTCATTCCTCATTTCTGATTCCTCCTCTTCTCCTACCCTCAGAGCCAATAAGACTATGAACCCTAAGAAAGACTGGGAGTATGTCTGTCATATTCATCTGTCATTTATCCTTCCACCTCTACCATATGACAAGGACAGTGATGGGTACTGGGTAAAAGAGAACAAGACAGCCATGATTCCTTCCTTCATGGAGGTTGTAATCTAGTCCAGGAGACATACATTAAATAAAGATGTAGGTACAAATTGTGATCAGTGTTTTAAAAAAAAAAACTTGGTTTCTATGAAAGAGGTATGCAGAAACTCAAGACAAAGGGTGATGGCAGGGCTTCTCTGAGGAAATGAAAACTGAGCTGTGACTAAAGGGTTAAGTATAAAGTTGCTAGCTGAGGACTATTTTAGGAAGACAGGCAAGAGACAGGAAAGCCCTAAGACACTTAGGAGCTGGGCACATTTTAAGAAATACAAAAATAGGCTCTGGCCTCACTGGCACCATTTAGGAGTTGAGTTTTTTCCCATATTCCCATACAGTGGGAAACCCAAAGGGCTACACATGTAATCTGCTTTATGTCTAAAAGAGAATACTAACTGCTGGGTAGAAAATAGAAGGAAGCAAGAGTACAAACAGGGAAACTAGTAATGAGTCTACTGCAGTAGCTGCAGCAAGAACTGAGAGTGAGTGGAAGGAACAGAAGCCGTCTTCATGCCCAGGGTTCATCTAAATGGATCAGTAAGTAGATACCCACATCAGTTCTCACAGCTCTTCTCACCACATATGCACCTGTGCCAGCATAGAGGCATCCTCCAGTCTCTTTCTTAGACACAATTACGTTGATTTTCTAGAATATAATTTTTAGTCAAAAATCACATTAAAATTAGATGGCATTAATGTTTACAGTTTAAAGTTCAAACTCCTTACCTAATTCTACATAAAAGTGGAAGTATAACTTCTAAACAACCAGACAGAAAAGTAAAAATTTATATGCAACACTATTCATTATAGCATTATTTACAATGGTGAAACCAAAATAATCTACACACGCTTCAATACAGGAAAGGTCAAGGGCCTGGGATTTAGCTCAGTGGTGTTGCCGTCTGCCTCACAAGTGCAAGGTCCTGAGTTTGATCCCCGGTACCAAAAAAAAGGAAAGGTCAAATTGGTCTCTCTATATAATGAAATATTACACAGTTCTCAAAAATGTTTTCAAGAAATATTTACTTATTTGGGGAAAAGCAAAGCAACATTAAATGAAAAGACCAAAAAGTACAACATACACAATTTATGATCTGAAGGTCAATTTAAAAAAGAATACATATATATATGATAAAAAAGAAATAGAGTTATCAAAGTAATGATCTATGGACTATGAGATCATTATTGATGATTTTTGCTTTCTCAGTATGTTTTTCTAGCTTCCAATTTTTCCACAGTAGTAATATTTTTCTCAGAAAAAAATCTCTCAGTAATGGCTACAGCTAAAAGGAAAACTCAACCTACTTTCACAAAGCTCTCCTACTCTTTGTTCCAAAGTCTGTGAGCCTGTGTCCTGCAATCCTGCTTCTACCACTGCCTGCACCTTGGCTCCACAGCCAGAGCCTGGGAGGCCCCCTTGAAACAGTTTCTGCTGTCCACTTTTACAACACAAAGCACTCAGCTCACAAATGCCTTGACCCATCAGCTTCTTTTCTGTGCCTTTAGCTTTCATCCTCTGTCAAATTCATTATTTAGTTTTTGTTTTCTTTTTGTCCTGCCGCATAGCACCAGGCACAGCACCTTCTATATAAGCACTGGACATCTGATTATTCACAATGAAGTCATTCCAACACAGGGGGCCATGATTCAGTTCTGAGAACAGCACACCCGTGATCTCCTGGGCCCCTACTGCTCTGTGGCTAAAAGCTGCTGCCACACTTCCCACTTGAATCACGGGTGGTTAGGACAGGTGAGATGGTTGAGACAGGGACTAGCTCAATGCCAGAGACCTCTCTGAGGGTCCTGGGAAGAGGCAGTGGCAGAACCGGACCTGGAAATGAAATGGCTCTAGATTCAGTAGTCTTATTCAAGTTTGTCCTACAGAGCTGACTCCAACAGCCCTTCTCCCTGAGTGTTCAAAGACTGTAAACTGGCAATTAATTTTGGAAATGCCCATTTGATTTCCTGAATGTCCATTTGGCAGGCTGGAGAAAATTAATTTGGGATTGCCATTGTGTTTTTCATTCTGTATAATCTAGCTACTGAATATCAAAGGCCTGTTGAAACCAAATGAAAGTACGGGTTTTTTAAAGCTTAATCATTAGGTACTTTAAAAACTGTTTTCAAGCCAGCACAGCACAAAGGCCAAAATAATCTGATTGCAAATTCCTCCCAAGGATATTAAATTAAAAGTATAATTCAGTGTTCTTGTGAGGTTATATCCTTCCTCCCTAAAACTCTGGAGTGAATGAAGGCAGCCCTGAGTAAAGCCAGGGTATATATGCTTATGAACTGACATAGAAAGTATGCTTTTAACAACTCCAGCAAGACATTAAAGTCACTGATGAGTAATTATCCTGATAAACCACTAAGATCTATAAGGCTAGGCTATGTTTTGAGTTGACAGCTTTGCTTATAAAAACTGGTTACAAAAAATACCAATTAATGATTCATTTGAATCCTGCTCTGCTCTGACACTGTCCAAATTCTGGCATTTCATGTCATGCCATCGTCTTTTACCACATAAACTTCAGTTCTAGTAAGCCAAGAGGGTAAAATATACTTTCAAGTGAAAATACAGATAACAAAGGATCTATTTTACTGTTGTGAACTCTGACAATTTCCTTTTTGCATTAAAAAAGATAATAAGTGTCAAACCAGTTATTATAACACAGGACAGCTTCAGAATAGAGACAGCATAACCAGCTCATAGATTCAATACAGACACATGGGAAAAGAGCAAACAGTTTTTCTAACAGATTTTTCTGCCTCAATGCCAATATGGCAAATAATCATATGAAAATGTTATTACTCTACCTAATTTTCCCTTGGAGCTTTTAAATAGAAATTTTTGTCAACTGCATTTTAATATATGCACAGGGAACAAGAACTGCAACAACACTATGAGGGACTCTTCAATGAAATCCAGGCTTAAGCAAGGTGGCGCTTGGGATGGGTGGGGTTTTCAAAATGATTAATAAGAGCAGAGGACCAGGCAGCACACAACAAAGACAGATGTCTTTCCTGAAATGGAAGAGCTCCTGAAATGGCATGAATTCCACTGAGGCAGAAGTTGAGGGAAAGAAAAGGGAGCCTTAATCTGTGCTTGCTTTCTCTAATCACTGGGGATGACAATTAAAATGAGAGAATAAAGCAACCTAGATAGAAAAGGAACAGAAGCAAAATGAAGTACTGAAGACCCCCTTATCCTCCGGGGTCCATTCCAAGACCCATGATGGGTACCTAAACCACAGATAGTACCAAGCACTATATATATACCCTCTGTTTTTCCTTATACGTGCCTGAGGTAATGTTTAATTTGCCAATTAAACACAGTAAGAGATTAAAAAAACATTAATAATAGAACAATTAAAACTAGGAATTACTTCTTAAATTTTCCATTTAATATTTTCAGACCGTGGTTGACTGCAGATCACTGAAACCGCAAAAAGTGACACCATGGATAAGGTGGAGGAAATACCGTGGTTTAAAGATATTTTATTAGTGACTCATATGAGTGATATGCATTAACTAACCTTTACCTAATGCCTACCACGTGTTAGATGTAATATCTGAATAAAGTTGAACAGCAATTGCTTATTTTATAAGAGCAAGCTCTTGCCTATAAGAACACACCTCTACTAAGATGCTTAGAAGCAAGACTGTATTTTCCTTTATACCTAAAAAAAGCTTGTTTAGCAAACAAACTTATCTTTATTTGAAATGCTTCCAAACTCTGTGCTTTGTATTTATGTCCATACTTTTTAGATAACACCTACTTTAGCTGTTGCCAATTCTCACATTTTACTGATCTACTGAGCAGTATATTTGCTGATTTTATTTTCTGTCACCTTAATGTTATAATTTAATGCTATCAGGAAATAAGGAAAGAATCAATGCTGATTATAGTTAAGAAACTGAGGATGAAAGCAATACTAACAGGGGATATTTGTTTTCTGTTAAAGCCTCTATGGAGGTCTTCTTATCCTGGAGTCAGGTAAGAATTACTAGCAGAGCAAAGAGGGACTAGTTAGTACACATCAAGTACTGACCACAGTAGCTCTCTAGTGAGGCAGTATGGTTCAGTGGAAATAAATCCTACACAAAGTTTCTGGAAATCTATCTTTTCCTGTTTTTAACTGCAGATTGAACTCAGGGGCACTCTATCACCAAGCCACATTCCCAGCCCTTATAAAAAAATTTTTATTTTGAGACAATAAGTTGACCAGGCTGGCCTCAAACTTGTGATATTCCTGTCTCAACTTCTGCAGTAGCTGGGCCACACCATACCCAACTCAAACTTATTTGGGTTTTTCTTTGTTTTAGGTTTTTTTTGTTTTTTTTTAAAGAGGATTTCCTTGCTTGTTTGTTTTTTTGAGACAAAGTTAGTTTCATTCAGTATGTGGCCCAGGCTGGTCTCAAAGCAGCCTCAGTCCCTGCCTCAGCCTCCCAAGTAGTGAGACTACAAGTACACAAAGCACCTGGCTAAACATGTTTTTCAAAATTTGTACCCGTCACTTTTCTTTTTTAACTTCTCTGAGCCTCAGTTTCTCCATCTGTAAAAATGAGAATGTCCCCTACTGTACATGAATGCTCTAGAATCTATACAGAATTAGATGAGACAAAAGGATGTGTTGTGTACATGTACCAGCTCCACACAAGGAATGTAAACAGCATGTACTGCAAATGTACAAAAAACAGAACAAAGGGAATCAAGAGATGGATAGAAAAAGGGGATGAAAAAAGAAATTAAGATGTGCATGTATATGTACCAATTCCACACAAGGAATGCAAACATTATGTACTACACACACGCACTAACAGATATTTTTTAAAAGTATGTGTAGAGGAAGTAGCTTGAGAGCAATACATTGTTTCCTCTCTTTTCCCTCAAAAGCCTACTAGGTAAAGGCTCAGGGGCTCAAAAACTTTGCAACCAGCCTCTGCTTGAGAGAGAGAGAGAGAGTGGGTGTGTGGAGAGGTGCAAAGAAAGGTTATATATTTGTGAGTACTGCGCTCACATGAGCTCTGCCATCTTTAAAATATTTTTGTTTTTACTTTACTGATTTGAATATCTATTAGTTTACCCATATGTATCACCTGACACATTCATTTACTGGTCTTTTAGGTGTCTCTGGATGTGTGTATGCTTGAAAAATAGACTATTAGTATGATTTGGCAGTCTCTATCCTGTCTCCCATTTATTTTAGAGAATTACATGGCCAGCAGTGAGGATGGTATTAAATCTCATCAGTCTTCTACAAGCACTCTCTCCCCTTTCTGCACAACTGATCTTAACTACTTCTTCCCATACTGTCCTTGGAAGACCAGCTTTGGTCTCTCTCCACTGAGAGAAATGTGGCCAAGCAGACAAAGCAGAACATGGAGGAGGGAAGTAAGGCTGGTTCTTGTCTTCTGGATATGCTATGACTACTTCTTCACTTACCTTCAAACTTGGTGGGACACCATTTCAGCAACTACAGGAAAGGGGTGAAGAATCCTGTTTTCCATAAAGAAGAGACTGAAAATCACCAGACTGAGAATCAGAAGAGACTAAGGCAATTACAAGAGGCTCCCACTGTATAATGACCAAGTAACCCTGGTAGGCCTGTTAGCTGAAATTCCATCTCACTGTAATTACAGAAACAGAATCAGCTCCAGGAGGAGCTATACATTGTATCCTCTTGGTCCTATCTAAACATCCCCAACTGCAGCAAAATCTACCTAAAGAAGTGCCATGGAAATGGACTGATGATGCTCCAGTTCTCCTGCCTGCAGATGAAGACAAAGTTAAGTCTCAGGAGTTCTCAGAAAGCTCAAGAAGTTCTCTGTAAACTATGCTGTTACTGTTAGTGGGAGTGGAGGGAGGTGCACAGTAGTGTGACGGAATTCACACATGGCCCATTCTGCTCCCCCAGGATGGTTTCCACTCACACCGTGTTCCCCAAACCCTGGCTAACCCAGCACTGACCTTTCTTGTTATGTTTATCTGATAATCCACTCAGGGTAGATGGGAGGAAATGGAAAGATAGAAAAGAGAAAGTATAAAAAGAATACCGTCCTTAATGTTAGTAAAAAGACAAAAGTGGATACACTAAAAATGGGAAGTAGTGATTAAGCTAACAGTCCAATGGCAAGGTTATTACACTCTTCGGAGGAATAAAGTCCTATTTCTTCACCATTCTCAACATCTTAAAGTCCAAGCCCAGGCTCAAATCACTGCTGTACAAGGTAACACTCCCTTTCTGGACCACACTGGTATGACAAGGCCAACAAGCCACACTGATGGACATTGCCATTTCTGCTCAATCATACTCTACAATAAGAATTTTCATTTTAGAATCCAAATCTCAAGTAAGGGACACTAAAATCCTTAAATAAGTGGCCTTTTTAATAGTTTGCTAAGAGAAACAGAGAAGAAAAAAACACTTAAAGCTTACTTAAGAAGCACCATTCCTTGGAACCAGATCTTGAATCCCTGCCTTGCCCTTCTCAGCCTCAGGACTCGGGGCAAGCTGAGACTGAGCTTCCTCATCTCTCAATAAGAGGGGTGATGCCTTCTTTTTTAGGGTGCTTGTGGGTTGAGAGAGCCATGCATCCAATACTTGGCATGCTGCCCTTTGCTGGTGCCCAATAAATGGTACCTATTTTTTTTTCTTTTTCATTTTATTTTTTTTGGTACCAGGGATGGAACTCAGGACCTTTTGCAAGGCAGGTTTGGTGCCACTGAGCTAAATCCCTGGCACAAATGGTAGCTATTTCCACCATTCCTGGAGTTAAGACAGAAGACCACAGATAATCATATAGCACTCTGCTTTTATGAGAATGTAGACAGTGCCAGGAAAAGTCCCACCACATGGACACTGGTGGGTTACATGTTCTGTTTTAACTGCCCTTTTAAATTAAGTATGGGCAGGCACATCAAACTCTTTAGAAAATCAGTAGTACAGCCAGGGCCCTGAGATTATCTCCATGCAAAATAGCATAAAATTAAAAAGCTCTAATTTTGTTTGCAGTTCTTGTACAGAACATACCACTCAACCCTATCAAACCCATTGTTCTAAGGAATGAAAATAGAGGGGTGAAAGATAAGTAAATGTTTACATTTAAAATCATGCTATAGTAAGAGACACATCACCAAGAATAGTGGAACAACTGTGTTCAAAGCAAGGGAGAGTGTTCTGTATGCTTTGAGGGACTGGTGGCAATGTATCTTTTATTGTAATAATTTAAAAAATTTTTAAACATTCATCATAATTTATGCTATGTACTGATCAATGATTCACAGAAATTTCTGTCACATAAAAACATTACAATGTGTCTTCATCCACCTTCTTTACCAGATTTGGAACCATGTGACCTCTGGCTTGTCCCCAAAATCAAAGTGACCATAAAAAGGTAAGCTTTTTAAATCAGTTCAGGACACTGAGGCAGCCACAACAACATAACTAAAGACGTGAAAAAGGAATTCCAGAAGTGCTTCAGAACATGGCAAGAATGATGAGATGAGTGTGTTCAATGTGAGGGTAAGTATCTTGAGGGGAATTCATGGCAATGTGTCTTACTGAAATAAATTCTAAAAAAAGAAAAAATGCAAACATTCATTGTAGTTCTGTGGGGTTTTTTGGTCCTGGGGATCGAACTCAGGACCTTGTGCTTGCGAGGCAGGCAGTGGCACCACTGAGCTAAATCCCTGGCCCTCATTGTAGTTTTTGATCATACTCCATACACTGAGATCCATAACAGCAGCCTGATAACCTGCCTGTTTTACTTCCCACTCTCCTAAATCCTTTTTTCCTCTAGCAGACAATTCCACTGCTAGTTTTGGATCCAGTGTCCATCCAAGATTTGGCCTTCCATGCAGGTCACACTGTTGCTAGATACCAGGCAGCCGTCACAGCGCTCAGTGGTAAGAGATAATAGGCATTCGAGTGTGTGCTCTTGGGGAACCAAGATGGCACCTGGGCACCTGTGACAATATAAATCTCTCCTCTTAAGAATTATTTTCTCTTAAAAATGCTCTCTAAACATAGAACATTGTATTTAGACTCAAAAACGCCTTTCCAACTCTCCTAGCTTTTCTCAGGTAAGAGGAAGTAAAGACAGAAGGAAGGGTCCCTGAAAATCCTAATGAGTAGGGAGATGCAAAACAGAAGATTTAATTCTACTGTGAGGGGAACCCCGTACCCAGTATGACATGAAAGAGAAAGCTGAGAGAGGAGAACAGGAACAGCACATAACCTGGAAGGCTCAAGTACAGTCACTAATAGATCCTTCCAGAGGTGTGCAAGAGTCTAGCTCTCTTCAAGGAGACAATCACAGCACCATGTAATTCAAGTTAATTCCTTTCTGAATGAGAGCTAAGTAACAAAGACAGAACTTGGCAAGATGGCACAGCACAGTGACTACAGAACTGTATTCCCAGTCGACACGTGATGAGATGTTAGGTTGTCAGCTTAATGTAAAATAAAATGAGGCCGCACATGGTAAAATCTTTTGAAAAGCAAAAATCCAGGGGAATGATGAAAGCAGCATTGTAACGAGCCTGGAGAAAATGAACTCTGTGGGGTGGGCGGTTCAGATTGTGACCTTTCTTCGCTGGTATCCCACAGGCCTCTGGGAAGGGGGCTGCATGATGAGAGGCCATGTGTATCTCCATCCATGGCTGGCAGCACCATTTACCGGCACCTGGCAGCCAAAGAGATAGATAGATAGATAGATAGATAGACAGACAGACAGACAGACAGATAGAGACAGACACATCCAGTGAGAGAGACTGAGAGAACAAGAGTGAGAGCAAGCAAGCCCGCCAGCCAGGTTTGGAGACCTCCCATCCATTAAAGGCAAGAGAGTGAAAAGTGGGAGAGGAAGCTCTCGATATCAACAGCAATAACCTGGGGTCGTGCAGCAAGGAGTTATAAAGGCATAAAAGTTGCTTTATTCAGATGGTTCCTTTCAGGGCAACTCATTTCATGATGCTTAATGCAGGCGGTTAAAAGAACAGTTGGGCTGGATATAACTTATAGTACGTCACACAAATCCAGAGCACCCATGGAACATTAATTTCTGGGCACACAGCATTGAGATTAGGCTCTTACAACCAGCCTCTTTGCCAGGGGGCAGCTTATAACTCAGAGAATCGTGTTTCATTTTGGATGTGCTGTATAATATTGGAGGGGAAAGCAGCTATTTTGTTTTATTGTGCTTTTCCCCCAACCCAAGTGTAAAGCATGTAGGAAAGAGCTACCCATGCTCGACTGAAACTTTCTGTAAAGCTGTTCCCACTCCTTTGGGCCCAAGTCCAGTCAGGCCGTCTCCTCCTGACAGGCGCCCTTGCACTGAACACTCAGCCTGCCTTCCTCCTCTGAGCCCCAAGGCAAACTGGGATCTGCATTTGCCATTCGCGCTTGGTCCCCACCTTCTCCAGAGCCTGGGAACTTACTCCCACCACAGCACGGCAGGCACTGGCTTAGCCCTACTGCAAGGGCTGTAAAGCCCCCTCCCCCCACATGGCCCCCAGGGGCTCCTTTCTCTCACCTTTAGCTACTCCTCAACCAGGATCAGTGATAAATTACTCAACTTACAAAAGGGAGATCTTGTTAATTTTTCTAAGTAATGTAAACATGTTATTCATGTTCTTGAATCACTTCCCTTTGTAGCATATTTGTGTAGCTGTTATGTGAGCCCTTTGTACTGGTGTAGCTGTCATTCCTTCAACTCAGTTCTTACAAAACACCAAGCTGTGTCAGGAGATACAATGATAACTGCTCTTGTTGAAGAGATGCTAGTTTAGTGCAGGAGACAGATGTGTAAACAGATCTGTATCTGAGATACACACCCTGGGTAAAGAAATAAAATTGCACAAATAACTCTGCAAAGCAGGGGAAAAGGAGGTAGAGGGCCAACATACACCTCGGACACCCAGCACCCAGCAAAGACTGTGAACAGGGATACTCCCATGCTCGCCTCATTCAACCTCCCGGTGTGCATCCATTCCACACTGTGCCTTTCCTCCTGGTAAAGGGAAGAGCCATCCTTCCTATCTATAGGAGTTTTTTGTGGGGTTTTTTGGTTTTTTTGTTACCAGGGATCGAACTCGGGTCCTTGCGCTTGCAAGGCAGGCGGCATAACCACTGAGCTAAATCCCTGGCCCCTACGAGAATGCATGAGACACTGTGCTTGCTGAAGACTCTTAATAAGTAATTCTTTTATTGTTGTTTGTTTTGTTTTGTTGTTACTAGGGATCGAACTCTGGACCTTGTGTTTTCGAGGCAGGCAGGGGACCCACTGAGCTAAATCCCTGGCCCATCCTTCCTATCTAAAGCCGATCTCCTACCTCTGCCAGGGGTCCCAGCCCCTGTCCTGTAGCAGGGTCATGGTCTCCGGAAGGTCCACTCTCCTGAATTATCAAATCCTTCCTTCCATGCCTTCACACCTCCTCCTTGACCCAGAGTTTCCCTCCAGCTGCCCATCATTTCCCTGCTTCTCTCCATGACGCCCCTTTCATCTTCTATATCCACTGCTGCCTGTTACCTCTGCCTCCATTCTCTCCCACCATGACTCCACGGAAATGGCTCCTGACGAGTTCACCAATAAGCCCCATCTTGCTGGATCCGTGCTCTTATGTGACTTATGTAGCTACTGTCCTCTCCCATATGGAAAGACTGTCTTTTTTACATGTCCCTGAATATTCTGTCCTCATTAGTTTCCATCTCACTGGCAGCTCCTTCCCCAGTCTCGATTCACTTTTCCTTGCCTGTCTGACTTCCTGTCCTTACTATGCTCCATTCTCACATTAGGTCCTACTGGTTGATCTTTCAAAAATACAAACCAAGTTATCACCTGGCTTAAGCTTCTAGTGGCTTCCCATCATCATCATCATTCTAAATAAATTCCATCCCACCAAAGCCCTGGCTCCTGAACCTGGCTCCTGTCTACCTCTCTGCCCTCCCTCATTTTTAGCCATACCTCTCGAAAATATCCTATAAACCACCCACCAGATTCAGATGCACAGAGCTCTTCCTTCTACTCCTCAGGCATCCAAGCTGGTTACCACATCACAGCCTTTACTCTGGCTGTTCAGTAGCCAGGGTCACTCTTTCCTTAGTTCACTTCATGGCCAATTTCTTATAATTCATGTTGTGGCTTAGCTGACTTCCCCAAAGAGGCCTTCCTGACTGTCCTGTTCTAGTATCCCTTGCTCAAACTTGGCCACTTGCTGGCTTGTGACCTCCCAACCCAGTTTCTTCAAAACATTACAGGTACTGTGTTATATTTATTTCTTCATACCTCATTTGTCTGTCTGTCTGAATATGAGATGCACAGAGCAGGGTCTCCTTCGCTGCTGTATGTCTGGCTTCAGGTAGTGTTTAGCATCTTGTAGGTCTTCCCTGTAAATATTTGCCCAATGTGTGGGTGAAGTGATGATCAAACCCTCAGTAGGATCCCATGCTTAGCTCTTTGTTCTTCAATGGCAGGGGGGCACAGGAAAGGTGAAAGGAAACACAAAGTAACCCATGCACAGGGGAATCAGACCCACAAAACTAGAAGTAGACTTGCTGAGGAGGCATTTTATTTCCAGTCCTCAAGAGGTTATCACTAGTTGTTTATGTCTGATGAGGATTAAATTAAAACAGACCAAGCAAACCAACAAACAAAAAAGTGAGCTGCAGGTTTAGGAGAGTGGGTATAAGTTCCAGAGTAAATAACGTGGGTTAAGAGTTATGAAAACACTTTCCGGAACTGACTATGATTTGAGATTATAATCAGTAGCTGAAGAGGGGTACTGAACGGCCTTTTAAACAAGAGATAATAATCATCATGTATTGATCGAGTGGCCCCTGTGCCAAGGCTGTCGCACAAGCCTGGTCCTCTCTGATCACTTGCAGCAACCATACCTGACAGGGACTACTACTGTCCTCATTTTAGAGATGAGGACACTAACTTATAAAGGCCATGCAGGTGATAAATGACCAAGTTGGGACTAAGCTCGGTCCAAAATCTGTGCTCTTGCCCTATGTCTAGCAGGGAAGATTTAAAGCACTAGTTGTAGTCCCGCTGAAAGCATGAGGGTTAACTTGTTGAGCCTTCAGCTAAATCTAGGGTTCTAAGGCATGTCCAGGAATAACAAAAGACATGACATGAACAACACAAAATAGTACTAATAATATAAACTCTGTACTTTTGGTTATCTAGACATATGAGGAATTGGACAAAACAATATATTTTGGGCTACCCTTTATATAAATTCTCTTCTCTCATCTTATTCATATCCAAAAACTTTTTTTTTTTGGTAGCAGGGATTGAACTTTGGGACCTTGCACTTGCGAGGCAGGCGCCAGAACCACTGAGCTAAATCTCGGCCCCCAAAAACTTTTTTTTTTAAGTGTGGTACTGAGGATTGAACCCAGGGCCTCTCAAATGCAAAGTTTTCTACCGCTGAGCTACGTGCCCAGTCCTTTGAGACATACAGGGTGGCCTAGAAATTGTGGTCCTGCTCCCTCTGCCTCCCAAGTAGCTGGGATTACAGGCATGTACCACTGCACGTTGGGGACGGGGGGATCGAGTTTGCAAGTATCACCGATTAGACAAAATAATTCCTTGCTCCTCTAAGGTTCTGAACAGAGGTCAGCAAACTATGGGCTGTGAGCCAAGAATGGCTTTTACATTTTTAAGTGGGTTATTAAAAAAAAGAACATGCAACAGAGACTTTACGTGGATCACAAAACCTGAGATATTTACTACCTGATTCTTGATCAAGTGTGTTCGCCACTAGTCTAAATCTTAAAAATGGACATGAACAGGGCCGGGGATTTAGCTCAGTGGTTTCGCCTCCTGCTGCGCAAGCTCAAGGACCTTAGTTCAATCCCCAGCACACACACAAAAAAATGGACATGAACAGTATGAGATGCTCGTTACAGAGAATAAAGTCCCCAGTTAGAAAAAGTGACTCCTTGATGGTTTTCAAAAGTAGCAAGGTTAAAAATATATACAGTGGACCACTGAGTTGTGACCAGCCTGACATCCAAACTTGGGTTATGACCAGAATTTTAGTTTTAACTTATGACCAAAGACTTGAGTTACGACCTGAATGCCAGTCATTTGTGCTTCCAGATGGTCTTGATACAGATTCAACCCTTAAAGAGTTCTGGACATAACATTACAGCATCCTTTCCTATGGGGGGATCATTGAGAAATCCTGGGCCAGTGTCTCTCTAGGACACTGAGATCTGCCTATGTACAGTAGAGAGACTTTGAAGGCTGTGTAGAGAAGGCTGAGCCTTCAACTAACCAACTTGAGTTACAACCAGCCCTCGTGAACAAAATGAGTTCATAAGTCAAGGGTCCATTGTATTACACCATATTATACATATTTTAAATATACAAAATAAATATATATAATATATACAATGATGTTTCACAAATATATATTTTATAAATTACTTTTATTTTTTGTTTTGGGGGCTTTCTTTGAAACAGGGTCTTGCTATGTAGTTCAGGCTGGCCTTGAACTCCTAACAATTCTCCTGCCTCAGCTGGAAAATTACAGGTGTGCACCACCACGCCCAGCTATACTTAAATTTTATATCTGAGATTTTATAACTGTATATATCTTCTACAATGGACCTTTCTTTTTTGCGGGGGGGAACCAGGGATCGAACTCAGGTCCTTTTGCTTGCAAGGCAGGCAGCAGAACCACTGAGCTAAATCCCTGGCCCTTACAATGGACCTTTCTAGAGTTGGATTTTAAAGTAGATCTGGCCTCCCCACTTAGGATCAATGAGATAATACTAGGAAACCTAAAAGGGAAAGGAGGAAGCTAAATGGCTTGGAGAAGGAGAAGTATCCAATTTCAGAGCTACAAGGGACCTCAGGGACACTAAGGACCAATGTTCGTTCTCAGTAAGTGAAGACATGGCCCAGGGAAGGGTAGTGATCTCAGACCGGTTTGGGGCTAGCACAGCACTGTCCTGACTTAGCCTGGCTCCTAGGCTGTCTATTCTCCCCGTGCCACGTGGCCGGCACCTTACTGCACGGACACGCTCTGCAAACTGAGGAGGGCTAGTCAGCTTTTTAAAAGGTCAAACAAAACTCAGCAGCTCTGCAAAGAATGTTGAATCTGAAGGTAAAACCTCAACCCCTTTTATAAAAACAATTTGCTTCTTGCTTTATGATGCTTTTTTAAAATTTCAAACATAGCACACATTCATTATAGAAAATTTAGAAAACGTAAAAAAAAAAATTTAAAGAAGAGAATAATCATTCATAGTCTTATCATTCCATAATAAAATATATTTTGGGTATATGTCCTTCTTTTTTAAAAATACATTTATACATATGCCATTTAAAAAATCAGAATATTGTTCATTTTAGCATTTTTTCACTTAACTTGCCAGCATTTGTGTCATATAAATTGTGCTAACATTTTTAATGACTGTACCATTCCATGGTATATATGACCGTGATTTCTATAACTAATCCTTCCAGGACAAGCACACAGAATATTTCACCTCCTCCTCGTCAACATTAACCATAAACATTATTCGAAATATTCTTACATTTGGTAAGCAAGAAGTGATTCCTTCTTCATGTGGCCCCTTACAGTCATCTGTCTCTCCATACACAAAGTCTGAGGATGCTTAGGTCCCTTACATAAAGTCCACACTATGTGCATGGAACCTGCACACATCGTGCTGCTCACCTCAAATCTTCTCTAGATCACTTATAACATCTAATACAATGTAACTGCTATGTAAATAGTTGCTATACTGTATTGTTTAGGGAATAATGACAAGAAAAGGTCTGCATGTTTAGTATAGACATAGTTTTTTTAAAAAGTAGCTTATTCTTTTTTTTGTTCCTCAGCTGGTTGAATTTGTGAATGTGGGCCCCTTGGGAAACGGAGGGCCGACTACATTTATATGCCTTCTTTTGTGAAGGCTCTAATCTCAATATCACATGTCCTATTTCCATTTCTCTTCTGAAGGGTTTATCTTTTTCCTTTTCAATTATAAAAATCAAATACCAAAGATTTTAATCTTTTTCTATTTTAAATACTGTATTCCTTCCCACTTTGACACTGCTTTTTTTGTCTTTTTAATTTGTTGTTTTTAATTCCAGAAGTGCAGCATTTCTGTCTAGTCAAATCCTTTGTAATCCCTTTGTCCTTTGTAATTTTGATAGAGATCAGCAGCAGTCCAAGGCTGACATGAAGCCACATAAAGGATAATCTACTGGCACTGGCTAATGATCTATTAGTCTGTCAGACCAGCCAGCCTCAGTCCCTGGACTCCACACAGCCTGCAGGGGTCCACTCACCAGAGGCCAGACAGGAGGGCCGTGCAGTGGGAATGCTAGCAGATGGCCTGGATGCTCGACTCGGGCTTGCTGCTCGTCCTTAGGCAAATCCCGCAACTCCCTGGGCAACACAGACCTCGAAAACCAAATGAAAGGTCTGGCTCCTACAGTCTCAAAAGACACAGCCCTCGCTCAGGCTACTCTTATCCCACACTGAGAGGAGACTCAGTGCCGGCTGTTCAGGCAAGTCAGAGCCCACAGCCCAGAGCCCTGTCAGTGAGAAGGGCAAAGGTGAGAGATGGCAAGAGCAGCTTCTAGCAGGAGAGAAGCTGCATCCTTTGGACATGCAGGTTACAGAGCTCATTTCACGTGAGCAGCCATCATCTGGAGGGTCAAAGGCACCACAGAACCGAAGCCGACACAGGTTCAACACCAGGGTGTAGACTTTTCCCCAAGAAGACACTCATAGTCTTTCATAGTTTCCTCTGAGTCAGCTGGGATATAGGCATAAAAGGTGGAATAACAAGATCCAAAATGAGACATGATGAGAAAATGTGGTGAAATGAAGAAGCTGTTTAGGAGAAGGATCACTACGAGAGCCAGGTCTTTGAGTGCAGGCATAAATTAGATCATAGACACCAAAAGAGGCCGAAAAAAAAAGACAACGAAACTCAAGCAGAGCTTGGAGTGGTGACACACCTGTAATCCCAGCACTTGGGAGCCTGAGGCAGGAGGATTGCCATGAGTTTGAGACCAGCCTGGGCTACATGAATTCAAGACCAACCAGAACTACATAGTGAGAGCCTTTCTCAAATAAAACAAAACAAAAAAAACAAGAAAAGAAACTCAAGCATAGGAGAAGACATGGGCACAAGAACAAATTAGTAGTTGGCAAGGGTGTCCCTTAAGTGCCTGCAAACATCATATTATGAAATGATAATACATGCTCTGAAGTGCCAAGGTGCTGGCAAGAAAGGCAAAATCACATAATAGAAGCAATGTGTTGTGAGTGACACCAACAAATTCCTGGACCCAGGTCACACGAGACCATGAGAAATCACATTAATAATCTAAAGCCCTACCTTGTCATTGCCAACTATTTATCTGTGTGTAGTTAACAAGTAATTATTTTTTCTTACACAACATTAAGTAATAACACCTGTTAGCTTTCTTCATTTTACTGCTACTTTTGCAGTTATTTATCTTTTCCATCTTAGCAGATTACAACATAAAATGTCTTTAGGAAATGTTCTGTCATAATTTATGGTTTAATCTTAGTAATCAAACCCTGATAACATTGTATCTCTTCATTAAATCAGCCTATCATATATATATTTTTTGTTTGTTTTGAGATAGGGTGCTGGTAAGTAGTTCAGACTGGTCTTGAACTCACTATGTAGCCCAGCTGACCTTGAAGTCCGGCAATCCTCCTGCTTCAGCCTCTCAAGTGCTGGGATTACAGGTATGTGCCACTATGCCCAGCAGAAATACATTTTTTTTAAAAAGGCCTTATTCTCAGTGAGAAGAAATCACAAAGCCAGGAGGCAATAAAGAAGAAAACCAAATCCCCAGTCCTCTACCTGGTCCAAAGGGAAGAACTAGGAATAATTAAAAGTAATACTTGCTTGTGCTTCTATGATGAAGGATGCCTCACACATCTGTTCACTTTCACTACTTTGCTTTTTAAGCTTGTTTACTGTCTTTCATGTGAAAAAGAGAGCCACATTGACCTTCCAAAAAACACGCAAGGCAAAAAAAAAAATACACTGCAAATAGCTTTTCTCCTCAGGCTCAAAGTTCTCAAGAAATTAAAACTCCCTTATTGTTTTCTTCTGTATTGGATCAAAGGGAAAAAGAGTACTCAAATCCCATTTTAGAGATGAGAAAATGCCAGGGAAATGGCGGCAGTCGGCCTATGGCCCACAGAGGAACGAAGCCCAGCCACCGGCCCAGGCCTCTGCTGGGGTCTCGAGCAAGGCCTGGGCCATGTCTAGATCCGAAGCTCCCGTCAGGACTGCACCTGAGGGAGGAAGAAGCCATGGGACAGCGAAGAGTTCACACTACCAGGACAGCAAGAGACTGGAGCCCCGCCCCAGCTTTACCTCAGTGACCTTCGAAAAGGAGCTTTCACCTTCCAGTGCCTCCGTGTCCGTTGTTAGAAGATGGGGACACAGTTCCCAGCTCGGCCTCCTACAGTGTGTGTGAGGGCTGAACAGAAGGAGGGGCTCCAAGGCTCCCCAAGTGCTAAGGTGTTACTGAGGAATTTGATGGAGAAAAATAAAAACAACAAAAGTAATGATTTTAAAACTTGCATCACTTTCTCATAACCTTATCTCCTATGAATTTCATAACCTTATCTCCTAAAAATGCTATGTGTTCTATATTTAAGAATTAGTGAAATTTTTTATTTCAATTATTTGCTTTATCCAACTGTGAACTATGTGTGGTGTGTGTGTTTATGTTTTAAAATTATGTTAAGGAAAATAATGATGTGGCACCAATATATAAATTATTTTTTAAATTATAGATAAATCTCAATGTGTTAAATAATAAGACTGAATTTTGCTCATGAAATTAAATTTAAGCTTTCAATTTAAGGTTTTTTTCACAAGCTAAAACAGTGCCACTGCCTATAAAAATTACATGCTGATATAAAATCTATGAGGAGCTGACAAATTCTGTTTGTTTTTAAATATAGGCAGCACTCTAATCCAAGCATTTAATCTAAACATAATGAGATACTTTTAACCCTTAAAATTTTGTCCAATTATGCACAAAACTTCCATATAATTTAGAGTAAGAAAGCTGGCTGTGACCTAACAATTACTCAAATAAATGATATCTATTAAAAATTTCAATGGGTAGAGATGTCCCTTTCTTTGGCACCCCAGAGGGGCAATGTTTAACAAAGAAGAATTATTTATCCCTACAAACAGAGAACTGTAATAGGCAGTTTTAATATAACACATCGCAGCAGTACAAGCATGCTGTCAGAAACCTGTTACCTGGTTTTGACTTATACTCATCTGATTTCCAAGACCAGACTAACGCCTTGGAAACAGCAGGGGCTTCTGATTTCATTTGCTCTTATTATTGAGAGTCAATGGCAGCAGTTGCCAAGCCTATCAGGTCTTCAGGCAGGAATACAGAGGCTCCACCTTTTCCTGCTGAAAATGAGTTCGCACTCATCTCATATGTGCCAGGACTAGTGATGCCTACCCACACTTCCTTCTCTTTCCTCTTTTTTTAAGTGCTGATAGTAATTTAGTGGTTCCAATGACTGCTGCATTCATTTTGGAAGACAAAATACTGCTACGAAGTTCCTTTCATTGCAAGGACAATTTTAGGAAGAAAGAGATCCTACGGTTGATCAGTTTTGCTACCAAGATGTCAGTACACTGGGATCAAATTAAGGACAACATCAGGGTGGGGGTAGGTCTGTGGTGAGGAGAGGGCTGGGCAATGAACCAGGACCAGAGAGAACCTGGGCTTGAGAAGCCTCTCTACAGTTTCATCATGCAACAAACAAGGAAATTGGCTTAGTGTTTTTAACTGTAATTAGTCACATTAATTAATGCTAAAAACAATGTTAACAGTATATTATTTTCATCTAGTTAAATAAAGGATTACACACATTTGAGTAAATTACACAGCATTAAACATTTAAATAACTTGAAATGAAGCCGTTACTGTCATTCAAACAAGTTTCCACAGCTAAAGGCTGAATGTTAAGTATGAACTGATTCGGCATTACAAGAATATAAATCCTTTATCTTTTTAGTGAGAAGGAAAAATGAAGAGATCTGATGACTTCCGACTTGAGTGAGGGGTTTGCAGTAGCACAGAGCCCTCCAGTGGTCAAATGTTCAAAGTGCAATTTCCAAATGCCAAAATTAAGTAGCTAATCTTTTTCGTTTTCAACAGTGACAAAAGCACAAACTTTTTTCCTTTTCTCTTAAACACAATTGTTTATCTCAGTACACACCTTCCATATCAGACCATCTTCACACTGCCAAATTTCCTTCACTAAATTTAAACATTTTTCTTCAAGTCTGATTTGTTCCACTTATAACATATTCTGGAGAATAAAAAAAGAAGCCAAACCAAAACAGAACCTTACATGGTTAAAACTAGGCGCAATAAAGAGTAAATTCCCTACAATCCCAGGATAACAACTGGGATGTGAGCGATGGTGTGGGAATAACAATTCTGAAGTGTTCAAATCTAAACTCTAAAGTGAGATTAGGAACTCTTAAAACATGGTGATGGCAGACTCAAAATTATTCAAATATCTTTTATTCAATTTACTATATGTGAACATGTCTGTTTTTAAATCATATAAAAGATACACTGTATATACATTATATTTTCATCATTACAATTCTATTAAAATGAACTCAAAGTTAAGAGCTTCAAATATTTTTTTCTGTTGTAGAAAAAAGATAATGTTTTGGTTACCTTTATAAGTTATCACAGAAACTCCCTCTTAGGCCAATCTATAATATTTCTATTCTTAAAAATACACTGATTTCTCATATAAAAGGGACCATAATTCTATGTACAGTTAAGAACTGAAAATAAGAATAAATTGCTTATACTTTTTGGTTTTCTACTCAATAAAAATGGTATGGCCTGAAAGCAGCACCCAAGATCTTACACCAAACTGTTACTAGGTAGTAGAATGAGGCAATTTATTCTTAGAAACTTATTTTAATAAATTTCTAAATAACTTTTCCCTTTCTCCCTACTCCTCAAATAAAGCAATTTGGACATATTTGAAAGGACCATTCCTTTCAATAGATTCAATGGAGCAACTCTGTATGATGTAAACAGCAATGGCTTTGGGTTTGGTCCTGAATCCACCTACTGTAGTCCAGGCAAATAACACAGCTGTACTTAGACCAGCATCCCCATGTCATGGGAAAAGCTGTAAGGATTAAAGGTCAGCGAAATACTTGGCTCCACTGCCTGGAACTCACACAGGAGTTCTTCAAAGAATGTTAGTTCTCATCTCCATCCACTCTCACCACTGACAGAATGTAGAAAACCTATTCTCACCCTAGGCACTGGAACCAGAGTTAGCAGACATGCAGTCATGTGGATAATCAACGGACGCACTCAGAATCTCATCTATGCAAACCCTATTCCCTTCTTTACTGTTATCCCCTAGAAGACCCAAAGGTGATGCTGGAAGCAAATCACTGAATCCTGGACAGGGAGGGAAAGGAGCAGAAGCAGCATTTGTCAGGAGCTTCATGTGCTGCTACTCACTGCACCCAACCTTTCTGTATATTCCTTGTCACTTATGGTGCCATAGTCCTCTCCAGAACTGGATGGCTATTGCGGTGGGAATCAGTGAGACTGGTTTGTCCTTGCCCAGTAAGACTGAAGGACACAGCCCAACTGACCGCACAGAGAGATCTGGAGTGGTGAAGACAGAAAAAGAGAAGCAATAACAGTCCCCTGAGAATGGTGGCAGAGATGAGGATGTGCTCATGAATAAGAATGTCTTACTTATCCCATCTTAATTACTTTCATCTGTTTCTCTCTTCATATTTAAGTATTTAAAGCACTGAGGTGGTGGGAGATGATGAGAGTCATATCAAAATCTTTGGGGAGGGTGGGAGATGGATGCGTGTGCAATCTGAAAGGGCATTTTCTGAACTATAATAAAATATACCATATTTACAAAACAGGCTCTCTGCCCTGAATGATCAAGAAAACAAAGCAGCTGTATGGCCCTGATGTGAAAGTGACATACACTGTGCTCTGTCACTAGCAAGAACAAAAGAAACACTTGTGGCAAGCAGGCTGGCCCTATTTTTACACCTATCTCACCTGACTTTAAGAAAACGGGACATCCTTCTAAGACTGTCAATGCCTGGATTCTTTTGTTACAATTCTTACTCTATGAAGGGAGGTGTAAGATTTCTAAGTTTATCAAAAGGAACATGAATTTTATTAAAACACTGAAAAACATAATTTTTTTTTTTTAAAGATACAAATCAGCTTGAGGAACATGAAAGGGTAAAAGGAGAAAAGGCTCCTGGGACAACTTTTAAAATCAGAGCTTTAGGCTAATGGTCATGCCAATTAAAATGCAAATGGATAAGGCTTCCAGCTTTCACCAGCTTGCCAAGTTCCCTGATGACTTACTACAGTAAGTGCCATCAATACCTTCCTTCACTGCCTCAATGTCCTAAAAACAATGCCCAAAAAGCTCAAGAGAGCTACGGCCAGATCCCAAAGCAGGTGGGACCTGTCCCCACCCCCACACGCCCTCCGAGGGCCATCAGCAGGGCAGAAAGTTTCAAGCAAGGCACCAAAGGCACCAGCATAGCCCCTCATCAATGCAGGAAGGGCTTTTTCTCAAAAGGCAAATGCCACCATACAGAACTAGAACCATCTAGCAAGCAAATGGCAGATGGGTATAGATACATAAGGTAAAGGACAGAATCAGTTCTGGTGACTCTCTGAATATTCATAGAATCTATAAATGTCCGATTCTTTTAGGATGCAGTCTGTTAGAAATGAATATGCAACTGTACCAAATAAAAACACTGTATTTCTCAAAATGTACACATGGAGAGAATTTTTCCCACCTCCTATTGCTGTCACATACAACTGCTGGATGAACCATCATCTGAAATTTATATTGATTTGTGATTTGTATTCTCTAATGCAGGTCCCAAGAATATGCTCTTCTTTTCCAAATCTTATTCCCTCTTATATCATTTCACTTATCACAGAAGATGCCACGTTCAGTAGATGTTCCTAAGGATGGTTTTTGAACTGGCTAACTCCTCAAAATTACCAGGGTTCTTGGTACACAGGAGATCCTGTAGCAGCAATGCAGAGTCTCTTTCTTCACATTTACCAGTTCACTACATGGAAAGAAAGGAGAGAGGGGAAGGGGATGAAAAGAGAAAGTAGGGAGGAGGAAGAGAAAGGGGAAGAAAACTGCAAAGAATACAGTTCCCAGCAAAAAGAACTATGATCAACGCAGATGACAAGTGACCTAGTAAAAGTGAAAATCAATGATTACTGG
This sequence comes from Heterocephalus glaber, assembly GCF_000247695.1. The sequence goes on along the minus strand of NW_004624754.1, from coordinate 19,702,920 downwards.
AAGATTTCCAAACCTTGTTGCTACTCTAAGCAACCAGTACAGCAGGCAAAGGCTTCAGATGTGGCCAGTCTCCCAAGTTTCAGGCAAGGCTGAAAGTATTGCTTCAAGTCTTAATTAAGCAAGCTTAGCCAGAACCAAACTGCAAGCAACCAACCAAGGCAGCAACAGCCAGGTTTATAGAAGGAGGCATTCAATAAGAATATGTGTGTTAGATATGCTGGAAACAAATGGTTTTAAGGCTAAAGTGCCCCTCAGACTTAATACTGTTTTGTGTGAATCTCACTGGCTTTACAGAAACACTAACTATAAAGTCACTTTCCCATTAATAAAAATCTCTAGTAAGACAAGCGTTCAAGTGATTCCAATAAATGATCAAAGACAAAAAAAAATCTACATTTCTAAGAGTGGTTTACTATATGAATTTGGCTGCCTGAGGCACCTGTCTATAATATCTAAAGCCTAACTCCACCCATCTCAGTTTTACCACAGGACTCATAAAGGTATCAAGAATGAGTCTTGGTGCCAGAACTAGTCCGTCATCCATATTCCATATCCACAGACAAGGGAATGCTATGAATACTTCTAAAACGCAGACTGTGCCAAGTAGCTATATGTAACACAAGCTACATTTCTTTCATTATTTAGATGCACATATACTTTTCAAAAGTTGTATGGTTTTCTCTTGATTTGTTATGTAGTGCTTAAGTAAAAAGCCCAAGGAGTCGGAAGGAACACAATGACTTTCATCCCTCCAAACAATGCCCATCGGCCCGAGTACGTCACAGAGCCAAACACAACAGCAATGTAGGAAACACATGACATTTTTAATGAGTACTATGTAATTTTTTTCCCAGTACCGGGAATTGAACTCAGGACCTTGTGCTGCTGAGCTACATCCCCAGCCCATGAGCACTATATTTTAAAAATATCTGATTCTAAAAATCAAGAAGCCCTGTACCATGCCTCTTATCAGATCCATTTTCCAAAATAAGGATTCATGTGTATAGACTTTGGTAATTCCTCCTCTTATTGGGACTGGGCCAATTCTTGGTTCTCATGTTGATTTTCTCATACAATTGCATCCATAACAAAAGGGGCCCTACAGGCACAAATTCCACAGAACAAAACACCTCTACTGTGAAGTTAAATCCCCATACATTTTTATTCATGCTAGTTACAACTCTTTTCAAAAATCACACTATGAATGATCCAGTATTTTGAGGGCTAAACAATGCCTGTCACCAACTGCTAAAGGTTCATCTCTTAGACATGGCCTTTTGCCAAGCCTGTTTTCTGCTGGCTTTATTTTCTCTTTAATTTTGCAAAGTGAACACTATTTTGACAAAGGGTTAAGCAACACACAAAAAGCAGAGGAAAACTATTAATAAATTAAGGACTTCTGTCTCATCCTCCTCAGGATACTATGCCTAGCACTGCACATTCCACACTGCAGTCAGAAAACACTGCACTGAGGGACCGCCTGCTCCGCATTCGGCACACAAATCACTTGGACTGTGATCACACACATTTATTTTTATTTTTAAAATCTCCCCATTGTTGCCAATGGCACTTGAACATTATTATTACTAATCCAGCTATTCTTAATAATAGTATTTAAGTAACATGTCATCTTGGGAACTTTAGAGACAATAGCTAATTAATTGTCAAGCATTTAATGTAACAGGATTCTAATCTCCAACCTCTGAAGCAGGGTATTTATTTGTTATAATGGCAAAACTTTTGTTTGAATTGCTTATTTATGCAATATATATTCTCTATCACCTCAACTCTAATTTTTATATCTGCTTTGTAAGTAAAATAAAAGATCACATGCAGAATGACACAGATAGTACACTTCACAAACAGTAATGAATCTCTTGCGACTCCTTTTATTCACACTACAATAGATTCTATTATTACCATGCAGAGAAAAACAAAACAAAACACCGTAGATTATTTCCCTTGTTTGCAAGATATGCTCACAGTATTCTGATAGGAACAAGAAGTAGAAGGTGCAGCATGTTATGCTATGCCTTAGGAGTGTGAGTAAATACATATTCTGTTGACATCTTGTTCCTGCTTTCAACCAGGTATGTTCCAGAACTGCCAGAGCAGCTAAATAAGTTTTCCTGCCTAAATGTGCCCACAATCTTTTTCAGAGACTTTATCTTAAGCTGAGCTGCACATCTTAGTTGAACACTGTGGTAACAATTTCTTAACTTGTTTTGTAGCAGTCATTTAAAACCAATATTTTGAGGGTATAAACATGACTTTTGTCTGCAAACCTCCTTACACACACCACACATACTTTACATGTGACAATGCAAATGGTCTGAATCCAGTAAAAAACAGAAAGGTGTCAGAGAGAGAGAGAGAGAGAGAGAGAGAGAGAGAGAGAATAAGAGAATGAATGAATATCTCTTTCTCAGGCCCTTAATGAGGTCTCCAGAGCCAAAGGCAAACCAATAACAAACTGTACTTTTCACATATGGGGGAGGGGGAGGAAAAGCCAAGAAGGAGAGGGTATGGAGCTTGTCATCTGAAATTAATTGAACTTATGCCAAGAAAACACTGGTAATAAACCCTCCCCATCTAAATTAAGGATTTTATACCATGAAAAAAATAAAAATTTATGGCAGTAATTTCATCTGGGTTTTTCAAGAAGTGCTTGCTGATTTTCTTGTACTCAGTAGAAAATCCCCAAGGAGCAATGCAGACTGCAATAAGGCAGACTTCTAAAAAGACACCATTTAATTTCTCACTCCTCCCCTTGCACTATTACCACACTTCCACTTTTCTCTAACTCAAAATTAACTCTCTCAACACAATTTTCTTCCATCAACTCTCAGCAGCCTCTCCAGTGGGGGTAGGTCAGAGTGTGCAATACACAAGTGCCCACTCCTTGCTTTCACCAGGAGAGGGCCAGGGAGGAAAGGCCCTGGAAGCTCACAATCCCATCTCATGCTTTCCTTTATGACATCTAGCCATCTTAATCGAAGGCATCAAAAGGATTAACAGCTTAGAAACAATCTCCAAACAAATCCATCCCTCAGCACCTCTAATGCTGGTGTCCACAACTGACGAATGACTTCAGTTCCCAACCTGTGAGTCCTATGCAGCGGGGAGGTGACATAGGTCAGGCGCAGAGCTATTTGTGAGCGTTCTGCAAACCCCCATGGGCACCCAGTTCTGCCTGCAGACCAAATGCATAATGTATAAAACACAGACACAGAGTTCATTTTCTAATGTCCACAGATACCGCTGTGATTAATAAAACAGAAATGTATTAAAAACCGGCATGTAATTCACAAGCAGTTTTTTTTTTTTTGGTCATTTTCTCAATGGATGCTATAAGCAAGAGTTAATTTACAGTCCTGAAATTATTTTTGATGTCAAAATGAGTCTTCGTATTGTAGAAGATAGGAAACAACTGACATGAGCAGCATTATTTCAGTGCTTTGCACTTACACACACGGTAGGGACTTAATACTTGCTGGCCACGGGTGTCCATTTTTGGGTCTCTTTCACATCTATTTTTTTCTTTCATTGCAGTCCCTACCACTTTACTTAACCTATTTATTCCATCTCTTGATGTACAAGAGAGTGGCAGTTCTCAAACCATAGTCTGGGGACTCCTGGGGTCCCTGACACCCTTTGGGGAGGTCCATGAGGTCAAAATTTCCTAACACTAAGGAGTTACTTGCCTTTCACATATGTAGAGTAGAGGTTTCCATAGGCACCATGACCTATGATATCACAACAGTCACAATGAGAAATAGTTATGAGAATCCAGCTGTTTTCTACTTATTTATAAGTTTCTCCTCACTAAATTTGTTTCACTTTGGAAAATATAGCTGTTTTTAAAATGTTAATCATATTGATATGTCATATGTTTATTATTGTATTTTTTAATTAACTCATACATAAATACAATAGCTATATCTGGCATAAACAAAGCTCTTTGGGGTCCTCAGTTAGTTTTTAAAGTATAAAAACTGTTGGTTCCTACCAACATCTGAGAACTATTGCTTTGGAGACTGCAATCTGCAATGTCAGGGCATCTATGCAGACCCTGGCTCTGTTCTCAGGAGCTATGCAGATCCCTGGGAACATACAAACAAAGCCTGGACCCTAGCTCCTGGGGACTGAAAAGGGAATCAAATGTGAGACTGGGTAACTGGACCAACTCTTCTCAATGTACTCTTCTAAAATGAGATTCTGTAATTTGGAAGGAAGCCTCCTCCCAGAGCTGTGACTACTGACATGGACTGTGAATACTTAATGTACCTTCATTTTACTATCCACAAAACAATATGAGCATATTAATGGCCAAATTAATATTTTTCCATGGTTGTATGGTTTTCATGTCAGTACAATATTTCCAACATTTTGGAAGCAAGATGATTCTTTAATTTTGCTGTTTTTGAGTTATTTTACAAGAAAAGCTCTCTCCTTCATGCCTTGCCTCCTACAGCTTTCAAATCACATAGTCCAGTACCATTCACTTAGGGCAAGTAGGCTAGAGAAAGAAGGCTTAGAGGAAAAAGTCCATTTGCCCTATTTTCAAAGCATGTCATTATGGCCAAGTGGCAAGGTCAATAACAAGGTAACTAATACTCTGCTGACAGAAATCCCGAGGCAAATAAAATACCCCAAACTCGTAGAGTCAAGTGGTGTATTGTCGTCTTCGGCACCATTCTTGCTCTTGCACAGCATGGAAACAGTATGGTGTATCTTTAATGGATGGACTGTACTCACAGAAACCAGTAAGTTGTTTAGAAGGTATGGCATCGGGTCCCTGAAGGAAAAGAACTCTGAGAAAATTAAATGACCATACTTTAATTAGATTCAATTCAGTGAACGTTAACCGAGTGCCTGTTATGTTCTAGTCATTAGTCTAGGGGATCATGAAAGAGGATCGATGAGACACATGCTCATACTGTGCAAGAACTCTCACTCAACAGCAAAATCTCTAACACAACGTGCAAGTGATACAAAAGTTAGTTCCTCAATACTATATAACATAAATGAAAAAGTAGTCCATTCTGTTGGGAAGAGGAAACACAGATATTCCGTAGGTAATGGGAGGGGGAAATGAGAAGTCTGCAATCTCAGCTGAGCCCTCACCATCTCCAGGGATCTTTGTATGTGTGACATCTAGTCCTTCATTCTCCACAGCTGCCACTTCAAACCTCTTCATTCCCTTCATATCTCCTACCCAATGCCCTATAGTCCTATGCTCAGCAGCAGCTCTGGCTGCCTTCTGCAGCAGGAAAGGAGCATCAGAGTCTGGACGCCAGTCTCTGGGTCTACTGTCCTCACCCTGTCCTCCAGGAGAAGACCAAGGTTCGTTCATCTCTTCACTAGGATGCTCAAGTTCATCTATCTATTCTCCCCTTAGGAAACTCCGCTCTGCAACCTCTCCCTCCCCATCCTTCCCTCTCTCCTGAATTCTTACCACTATCATTTGAACATTATTCTCATAGACTTCTCAAGAGTTAACCATTTTTTTCTCTCTATGCCCCATAAATCCCAGGCCCAGAAGAAGGGAGGGACAAATACCCTTGTTCCCCATTACTACCCCCAAACCACCTCTTTCCTTCTGCCTGCAGATCTCCCTGCCTTCAACGTCCAAGCCACACCTACTCCTGCCACCATTATCTCCCGACTCCACACTCATTCTACCAACCAACAGCTTCCACTCCCGGCTCACTTCTCCACTCATGCTCCTGTCATCACATGTCAACAGACTATATCAAATACTATCTTGGCCTCCCGGGTCTTGATATCCTCATTTCCAGGAATTCTTTCTTCCACTATACTTCAGTGACCCAATCCACAGGAACTCCTTGACTTGCTCAAGAGAAATCACAGCCCTCTCAAAATCCCAAATCCATCATGCCATGATCCTCACTCTTTCTCATCCTTCCCATCATTTGTTTTAGCATCCCTAGTGCTACACATCATTGAGCCTGCTAACCCACAGGTGCTGCCCAGGCTCACAGCCTCTTTCTGCCCTACTTCCCTCCTTTCGACATCTCAGAAACTATGATCCACATATCATTGTTGCCTTGCAGAAATATCCTCACTCTGTCCCTCTCTCTGTCATGCTTGCCTGGCAGATTCAAACCCTGTGTGACCTCAAGTGTCCACCTCGTCTGAAAACAAGCCCATGAAACTACACACAGCTAGAGAAAAATTACACAATCAGACTTCATTTCAAATTTCATACTGCTCAGGAACCCTTCTATATCCCCTTTCTTACATTCTAAGAACTACATTTTACATTGAGTCTTCTAAGTCCTCCCATAGCGCCCACCTTTGATGTTAGGAATTGAAGCCAGGGCCCTGCACATGCTAAGCACATGTTCTACCTCCAAGCTGGACCCCATCCTCTATGCCCTTCCTTTGCAACTAGTTTCTAATCTTATTTACTGAGACTATAAATCTTCCCCATGTTATTACCACCAAAACTACAAAATTATGAGCATTTAAACCTTCTTCCTTCTTGCCTATCAAAGTCCAATTTTTCTACCTGGACTTTGGACCACATCTCTTCTTACTTAGCCAAGGACCACAAACCGTCTCCTAGATCCTCCTCCTTCTGTACCATGAATCTGTCACAAGCTTATGGTAAACATATGAATTGCTAGAGCCTTGGGGAAAGTAACCCATCCATTAAGATCACATAAAACACACGTGTCCAGCAAACCAGTAAGCCCTTTCTAGAATCTATTCTCTATAAATAAATACACCAGTATGTTAAGACAGTCACAGAGACAGACAAGAATATTTATTCCAGCATTATTTTCAGTGAAAAAATGGGAAAACAAATAAATGTTCATCCCTAGTGAAAGGGTGAATAAACTGTGGTAGACCTATCCACAGACTACCACACAGCCCTTAAAAGAATGAATCAGGGGGCCGGGGATTTAGCTCAGTGGTGCCGCCGATTCCCGGTACCAAAAAAAAAGAATGAATCAGGTCTGCTACCTCACTTCTCTTCACTTGTCATCTGACCCCAGCACAACACTGAAATTGATTTTGCACTGGTAAAATGTTAATCTAAATGATAACAATCCTTAGAACACTTCTCTGACCCTATTTAACAAAGTTTGACATTCAATCAAGTTGTTCACTCCCTTCATTACTACAACTCATCCTTCTCAGCTTCTACCTTCTCTTGAATTTCCTACTTCATTAGCTGTTTCTCCATCTTCTTTGCAATATCAGTCTCCTCTGTCTGACCTCTAGCTGCTGGCATTCCTCAGGGATTGGTCTTGCATCCTCTTCTCTAGCCAGGATTCCCATCCAATCTCATAGCTTTAAACACATCCATATGCCAAAACTTTTAAATACAGTATTTATTTGAGGGCTAGGGGTACAGTTCAATGATAGACGCTTGCCTAGCACTTATCAGGCCCTGGGTTCCATCCGAGCACTTAAATATACACATTTTCTATTTATAGACTAAACTTCCCCTCTAATCTCCACATATCTATATGCAATTGCCAACTTTAAAAAACATCCTTATGCAACTGAATTTTAGCATAGTCTATAAAATAAGAAATCTTAATTCTGCATATCTTTCCAGCCCTAACCTCCACTGGAAATATGGATCTCACTGTTTTTCCCACCTCAGTAAATGTCACTGCATTTATGCACACACTAAAATCAGACCAGGTGCTGCAGTTGTAGTGACAAAGCACTTCCCTAGCATGCACAAAGTTCTGGGTTCAATCCCCTAAGCCACCAAGTAAACAAAAAAATAATAAAATCAAACACAAAAGTGTGCCTTCTTCCCTGTCCCGTGGCCCCTCCCTCACACATCAGCAAAATCACGTTGATTATACGCAGTGTATTTCACTAACCAGCCTCTTTGCTCCACCTCTGTTGCTACCACCCTAATCCAAGCAATCATTAGCTGAGCTCCCTGTTTCTATTGCCCCACCCCCATTTCTAAACCATTCTCCATAAAACAGCCATTATGAATATAAAACAATATTCAAGAATAAGGTAGTTTGAATATTCTGCCACATACGGGTAAAAGAACAATACTAGGAGTGGAATCTGTAAGAATGAAGTCCCTATTTTGCCTTCAGCGTTATTCAATTTTTCTTTGCTACAGCTAAACTATGTTCTCTTTGAATCAACTGTAGTAGGTAAAGAACGGCAGCAAAGATACGTTAGGCCTAACAGGTTCAGTACAAATCGGCTTTCACATCTATAACTCTTGATCCCCCTCCTTTCTGATCTTACAAACACTTGCTACAACAGCACAATACACAGAAAACTGCCAGCCATTTGAGCACAGGTATGCTCCTCAAAATGTAGAGTGAGAAGTCCTGACTAGAAAGCAGTGGAGTGGGTTAAAATGGTTCTGAACTTTACAGAGAGAGGAATAACTACACAGTACTTTTTTTCCCCTTAAATTCTTTTATTGGTGCATTTTAGGTATACAGTATTTTTACACTTATCATTGGGTGCATGTACCTGTACATGATGTATCTTGGTTATTTTTTCCCCATTACCTGTACGCCCTTCATCCCCTCCACCCTTCCCTATTTACATAGATTTCGTTTCCATTTTTTTTCTTTTCTCATAACTTTTCCTTTCCCTTCTTTCCTTTTCCCTTCCCCTCTCACCACCCCTAACCTTTTAGACCTCTTCCTATTTCAAATTATCAATTATTCATTTTAATCATTTTAATCCTTATTTATACTTTCAGTTTCTCACACTAGAGAAACTATTCAGTATTTACACATGCATATCCTATTTATTTCACTTAAGAGTATGGCCTCAATATGCATCCATTTAGCTATAAATGTCTCTAGTTTCTCATTCTTTATGGCTGAGTAGTACTCCATTTTATTTTTAAAAACCACATCTTCTTTATCCAGTTTCCAGTTGATGGGCACTTGGGCTGTTTCCAAGCTTTAGCTATTACAAACTCTACACAGTACTTTAGTAGCAAGCATGCATAAAGCATAATAAAATGGCACAGAATTAACACTTCTCAAAAGAAAAATCTAATAAAACCCTGAATTTAGAGAAGAGGCACTGCACAAATAGAATAGAAACATCTTTATATTTCCCTTGTTGCCCTGAATGCAGCAGCCTCAGTATATATTTGTTGAATGAATGTCTGATGAATGATGAATAAAAAAGTCTACTCACATTTTCCTACTCTGATCAAATAGCCAGCTAATCTTAGCTTCAATGTTTCACCACAAAAATAGTTATTTCATGCTTAACCCTACCCGGTAAGGTGCTAGTACACAGCATACTAAGAGAATGACATGAGCTTGGTTTTTGCATTTCAGACATTATTGTACAAATCTTCTTGGTGGCCTTGGCTCCCAGCACCAGCTAAATACACTAAATACACATGTGCATCCTACAGTCTAGCCATGTTGCTTCAACATGCCATGTTCTTCTTTGATGCCCTAACTTTTCATACATACTGTTGTCCCCCCTGCCTAAAATAACCTTCCCACCTGGAAAACTCCTACTTATCTTTCAAAACCTAGATAAACGTTAACTTCTTTACAAAAGCTTTTCTGAATTCTCCAGAAACAATTAATCATTTCCTCCTCTATGTTCTACTCTCATAGTATTTTGTAAATATCTTTAGTGTAGCTTGAATCCTATCTCAATTATAATGATTAACTGCATATTCATTAGGCACAATTCAAAGTGTGAGAGGAAATCATAGATTTGGGGTTTTGTTCTCAGAGATATGGGAAAGTTTCACATGGAAACACAAAGAGTAAAAGATTTGCTTGGCCAGATGACCGGAAGGGCACTTCCAACATAAGGCGCAGTTCTGGGAAGCACTTTACCTTGGCTGTGCAGAAGCAGAGGAAAGGGAAATAAAATGATCTGGGGCTCTCTTCAAAGCTCAAAGTGGGGACTGAAAGAAAAAAGACCAGAAGGAAAAACAAAAAAAAAGCACTATGTTTTAAAGCAGGAAAGGGACAGAATGGATTCTATCGCCCATTTCATCACAGAGTGCCCTGGAACATGTGCCTAACACAATATGGTGCCATCAACTGAGATGACCTGTGTGAAACTCATTTTTCCAGTGAGCTGTAAGCTGATTGAGAACTAAGATGTGGGCTCATTCACCACCATATCTCCAGTGCCAAGAAATGGGTGGGTACTTGCTTAGTGATGTGAACTGAATTCTTTAACGCCTCTATGTAACATGCTCTGAAAAATCCTTACCAGCTTCCATACTGGAGTGGATCATATTGCTGAGAGGTAAGCTACTTTGCTTGACCTTTGCATATAGACAAAAAGAAACACAAATAATCCTGTTAGAAGCATCACCAAGCATTTGATAAATTTCAGGAAATATCTTCACCTTTAAGAAATGAACTTTTAACTCTGAAGGGGCAGGTTTAAAAAATGAATCTATGTCATAAGACATTTATAATATTAATATGTTCACTTAACTATTATACTGATAGAACTTTGTGGTTGAGATCTAAGTATTTTCATGTAGTCTAATACATTATAATACAGGCAATGTCAAAATAAGATGTTAAAATCTGTTTGGTCTATAAATTTCAAAATTAACAGATATAACAAGAACCCAGTCAAAAAGTTAGGTTGGCAAGTGCAGCGTCCTTGACTAGGTTAATTACACATTCCAAATACAAACCCAAGGAGTTCATGATGCCCCAGTCTTAGCCCAGTGTTTGACACAGAACCTATAGTGCTCAGAGAACCTTGCGGTGTACCTGTATTGCTGAATTTTTCTATAAGATTTCTTTAATAAAAGCCTGTTTTACACAGCACTCCCTTCTTGTTTAAAAGCTCTATAATGTTTTCAACAACCACAATGTAAATAGAAGAGAAGAAATTTAAATTCAAATTAGGAGTACTGCTCAAAACAATGAATCCAAGGAGTGATTTCTTTTTGGAGAGAAAGATCAATATGAAGACACAAGCACATGCACACATCTATTTATAGTTATTCTCACAGTCCACTACTGATTGTAAAACTATCAGGAGAGGTGGGGTAGACAAGCAAAAGCATCAACACCATCGACCAGACACATTCAGGTGGTGGCTTGGGGGTGAGGCTGTCTGCAGCTCACCAGCACCACTACAGTGCTCACTCACATGATATTTTTATTTTTCTAGCCTTGCTAACATGTTTCAGGTTCCAAAATATACTGTATGAGTTTTGAATATAGAAACAAATTGCCAACTGTCTCATAAAGGACAACCTCATTTAGTAGAAGGCAAATGCTAGCAGAGAACAAAAGTAAATAAAGATGCCTACATATGCTCTAGTTTTCAAACTGGAAAGTGACAATGATGAGAGAAATAGAGGAGGGAAAAGATTAAACGTGAAAAGGAACAGCTGCCACCAATAGCAGACTATCTGACTATTCAGTCCCTGTAATAATACAGTACAACAAGAATGCCAATTAAAACTGCTGGTGTGAAGACTTAGATCCAGAGATCTTAAGGCTAAAGAGACCCTGGGAGTCTGGCCAATCCACCCCCCTGCTATCACATAAGACCACCCTAGAGTCAGATGGAGTGTGTGAAAGTGCTTTGTAAACTATAATGCTCTACAAAAACAATGTTATTCCTAATATGTATCTATTCTTCTTTTAGTTGTAAAAAGTCCCAATCTCTTCTGCATCTCTTCACTTCCAATAAACAGAATTGTAACTGGTGACACTATTATTTTACTTTTTATATCTTTGAGGACTTTCAAACAGTATATGCTGCCCAAATTAAGTACCTTGTAGGCATCGTAGCACATGAATGAAATATGTAATTTAAGTGAGAATGAGACATGAACAAAGTCTACCCCCTCTCATGTCTACCTATCTGCAGAATGTCACTCCAACCTATTAAAATTCTCACATGTCCTGGGAGTCTCCCTATCTTTGCAGAATCAAGCACTCATTAAAGGTTAGGGCTGGGAAAGGGAATGGCTGGCCTTTCCTGACAAAGGAAGAGGACTTGGTGACATGCTTTCAATGGGTGGAATAAAAGAAAAAGCCTTTACAGGGGTCAAAGGGAGAGCCTGAAAGAAGCTTAAATGTCTGACTTCACCACCCACCTTAAAAGGGCTACTTCAACTGAAAACTAAAATGGACCACCCACTAGCTATTAGGGGACCACGAAAGAATTTCTACAAGTGACCTCTGGGTACCCTTCAACCTGGCAGCCCTCCCAAACAGACTAGCCCCAGAGTAAATGGAGCCAAGAAGAACCTGACTTCTATATTTTATGATTTCAATTTTTCATATAATTTTAGCAGACCTAATTATATGGATATAATTTAATTTTAAAGTATTTGGGAAATACATTTGGTCCAGTTGTGCCTGAAAAAACAAAAAGTAATTTTCCAGTTTTACAGATGCTTCCAGAATTCTGTCTGAAGATGGATTAATCTACAGTTACTCAGCTGCAGAATATTATTTCTATTCCACAGACTTTGTACATGAACTATTAAATCCATTAGATCAATAGCAATTCTTCCTACCTACTCTTAGAGAGCTGATTTAATGAGTACATCATTTTCTTATTCAAGGCTTTCTTTTTTAAGGGAACACAGTCCTGTGTGAAAACAGTCGACATTTTCTCAGACATCATAACTTCATACAAACAGGGCCTGTTGCAGGGCAATGAGGTAAAATGCTGGGTGCTAAGTAAGTGAATTTGTTTAAAAGACATCTTTACGGCATCTGAGCTTAAAACTGAACTTGACTTTCAAAGTCTAGGATATGAGGAAACTAACCATTTTCTTTCTCAAAAACTTCAAATCACAAAGAAACTAGTGATATGATATAGAAAAAGGAAGTATTTTTTTCTTAATAATAAACTGCTCACTATTAATTAAGTAAATTATTTCAGTATCCTCTCTCTGTGCTCACCTTCCGCAACTAAAAAAAAGACAGTGGGAAGAGGTTTCCCCTTTTGTTCTCCCTGGACATAATTTATTAAAAGAGACGACAGAGATGCTATGCTTGTTCTTCTGGGCTTAGACAGTATGAGCAAAGGGAAGCCTCCCGATACAGTCATCAGCTACTGAGCTCCCCCTTTCTCCTCTGAGCCTTTATACATGAAAAGCAAGGAATAAACCATAAAGTACTACTTGACGTACCAAAAATTAAAAATGGAGACATAGGGTGGATCAATGTGCATTGTCTCACAAATATAGTTTCAAAGATAATTGGTAATGTTCTCTTTTTCCAAAGAAGTGAGGGTTAAATATAGTCACTCTGTACAGAGATGGATGATCTTTAAGATGTGTAAATTATACATTACAGTTACATAACAGACTAAATCACAGTTATCAACAAAAGAAAATTTGGCACAATTCTTGAATTTTTATGATTCTAGCTCATAAGTATAGCCTCAAAAAGAAGGAGAAAAATATCACCTTAAATCAGCTTAAGGAGCCTCATACCTCAGGGGACAAAACAAATACCCAAGATAAATGAAAGAGAAGGGTGATCATCTTCAGTGGAATGGAAAATGGATTGTGGGGAGTGCTTTTAATTTTCAAGGTTATGTTAAGTAACATTCAGCAGCCATTTAATGAATTTTTAAAAATTAGGAGGGTTCACTAAACCAGGTAACATGCTTATCTGCGTGTGTAAGCACCAACAGACACAATCGATGTGCCTCTATGTTCCTAGGTTAAGTACAATCATTGAAGTCAGATAAAAGAACACCAATCCTTTTAGAACATATCCAAAAACGTGGATAGCACAACCAGGGCCTACAAGGACTCCATGCCTCTGATACAGCTCAAGTAGCTCCCTACCCCACACTCTCCCTGCCAGTGCCAGTCAGTGTAGGCAACTCAGAGCAAGTGAAAAGCATTCGGCTGAGGACATGCCGGGAATGTCCAACTGCTCTGTCTCAGTTTCTATTATGACACAGAGCAGGAAGTCTCCTCAGGCTTACTAGATGCACCCAATTAAACATTCATCCCTGACAAAATTATCCTTTGATCTCCCACACGAAAACAGCTACCATTACTCTGTAATATCTATTAAGCAATCATAGTGATTTGACTAAACTACATTAAAGGAAAAAACAGTGATATTTAACCAAAGAAAATGGCAGACATATATGAGGAATACAAAGACTACACCAACCCACCACACACATTCCTTCCTTCATGCCATCAGACTGTGCCTTTTCTGCCAATTCAACATAATTTTTTAAATGCATTCTGAATAAAAAGTAAAAATTGCTCTTTGAAAACCAGTTGGCCTTGTAAGAACTTTCAGAATTCAAAGCCATATTCCAAGGATTTCCAAACAAAGAGCCCATCAATCCTGATAAACCTGGAGAGCCTGCCCGATCTAAGCGTGCTCAACGTCACTCTACTCTGCCCCAGCCGTATTTCAGAATGACTGGACAGAGTCGATATTAAGCTAGATCACAACCAACATGATGTGTGAGCTCTGGGATACTGCCAACACTTCTCATAAGAGATCCCCAGACCAAAGAAAGTAAACCAGTTTACAAGGTGATTATCTTCAATTTTAGAGCTTTGAATAACAAAAGCACTAGCTATCTTACTTTGTAAAACTAACATGTTTTCTAGTAATTAAATATCAAACTAACACTATGGCAAAAAACCACAAAAGTTTAACTCTAATCTTCTTTAGGTGTACTGAAACACAAACCTTGTGAATCTCCTCAGATACCTGGGCCAACTCCTTTTCTCTCCCCCTCTTGCCTCTCTTCCTTCTTCTGTCAGTTGGATTTCTATGATATACTACACTCTAAGGCACAGGAACAAGCAACCTGAATAGCCATAGAGGGCCTAACTAATGCAGCTTGGGAGCAGAAGGAAATTAAGCTCTCTACAGAGTAGTTAAATCCTTGCTTTTCTTCCTTTTATCCTTACCCTCACAACCCTGTGCCCACATCTCGGAAAGAAACACCACTACCTTAATTTTTGCCTCAGGTTATTTTCTGGAGAACTCAGGTTTACATACTAGGTTTATAGGAATTAATTCCACCCAAAATTAAGAATCATTAAAATCCACATTTCCAGCAAATATAAGAGTCAAAGACTGATAAATCCTTGGGAGAGGTCATAGCACTGCTCCCAGTGCAGAGGAGGAGGCTTCCAGGCCACCATAACACTGCTCCCAGTGCAGAGGAGGTAAGCCATCCAGGCACCAGCACTGCACACACACACACACACCACACCTCACACCCTGCTACGAAATGGGAAGTCATGTAAACAAGTCTCAAAACCAGACTTCCAGATCACCTACAGCAACCCCAAAGGGAAATGTGATAGAACATTCTGATCCTCAATGACCTGGACTCCCTGAACTGGCAAGAAAAGAGGAACTGGAAAAGATGAAAACAGAAATAATTTCTCAGATCACAGTAGAGATTGTCCCCATAGTGCAAGACATGATTAATAAATCTAGAGAGGAGCTCAGGAACATGGTGGAATCCTAACATAGGAAACAAATGGAATCAATAAAACAGATGGAAACAAGTTTCCAGGAGATTAAAAACTCCATTGAAAGTCTATGCAGCAGAATGAGCCAATGTGAGGACAGAATTTCAGATATAGAAGCTAAGATTGCAATTAGTGACCAGGAAAAGAAAAACTGCTTTAAAATTGTAAGGGACCATGAAAAATCAACCCAGCAGCTGCAAGGCGATGCAAAGAAGAATAACATAAGACTGGTTGGAGTCAATGAAGAAACAGGAGAGAGTGCAGATGACATAAACTGTTCACAGAAGTGATGGCAGAAAACTTCCAAAGCAGGGGAAAAGAACTTGACATACAGATAAGTGAGGCATATAGGACTCTAACTAGCCTTGATCAAAAAAAATCTACACATAGGCATATAATTGTTAAGATTCCAGAAACCCAACAGAAGAACAAAGTTCTACAAGCAGTTAGAGAAAAGAAACAAATCACATGCAAAGGAAAGCCCATCAGAATCACAGCAGACGTCTCAACACAAACCCTCAGGGCAAGAAGTTTGGAGTGATGTATTCCAAGCTCTAAAGGAAAACAGACTCCAACCCAGACTGATGTACCCTGCAAAACTATCTTTCAAAATGGATGGAGAAATAAGATACTTTCATTACAAAGAGCACTTTAGGAACTTCATGAATATGAAACCAGCACTCCAAAAAGTTTTAGACAATATCTTAGGAAAAGACAACAAGCACCCCAGGAAGCACAGCAGAATGAATCCATCAGGTACGACAAGAAATTAAACACAAAGAGGGAGAATCCAACAAAAAGAAAAAGTCATGACAATGATAAGTCAATATGTATCAGTTATAACCCTCAATGTTAATGGTCTCAATTCACCAATCAAAAGAAATA
>NW_004624754.1:19638770-19682808 GCF_000247695.1 Heterocephalus glaber | reverse complement strand
AAATAGGGAGGAATAGAGGGGTTGAAGGGAGGGCAGGGGAAGGGGGGAAAATAAGAACCAAGAGAGATTATGTAAAGGTACAAATTTTCAATGATGTATGTCATTATATTGTATACCTAAAATGTACCAATAAACTAAAATTTTTTTTAAAAATCCTTGGGAGAAGTAGACAAACACTAAGCACCTAAAACATATAAAACCACAGTCAATACGGACCAAATGTCACCAAAAGAGAAAGCATTTGGCAGCTACAAGAGTACAGAATTTCTTTAAGGTGCCCCACCACTACCAACCTCAGTGGACAAGATCAGGCATCTTAATTAAGAAATAATTACAGATGCTGTTACCTATAGAATTTTCCTTCTTTCTTACTAATAAGAATACTAATTGTATCCGTATCCTTTCTTCCCCATGTGGAAAAAGAATGGCCCTCCCTTCTCAGGCATAAATCTTGAACAATAATTATCATGCTTCCATCACTAAAGACTGAGACAGTCTATTTTCAACTCGTTCTAGCCAGTGATATATGAAGTCTTTGGGGGCTTCTGGGAAAAGTTTCTTAGCTTTTGAACAATGAAAGCAAGAGATGTTACTACATCTGGACATGATGTTTAGACACGTATCAGTCACCTTGTGATCATGAAAAGATCCAGTTTGAAAGCAAAGCTCACAATACATCGATTGCAGAGTCTAAGTCTGGAAAAATGACAGTATCATTAAGCCACCAAGTTAACAATGCTGAACCTGGCCCATTTCTGTACTTTTACATAAGGACAGTACTTCCTTATTCGTCAATTCTCTTTAGTCAGAGTTTTCTCTTTTTTTAAAAAAATTAATTAAGTTTATGGATACATTTTAGGTATATATAATGACCACATTCATCATAGTTTTCTCATTCTTGAATCTAATACCACCTTCAATGGTTGCATGGAGAAGTATTTGAATATCTACCATCATAATATACCATTATACAAGGAATAAAGTTAGATTTGAAAAAAAATTGATCTTTCCTCTTAAGAGCTTTCAATCTATTTTGTAAAGACATATAAAACAAGGTAAGAAAAAAGTGATATTTCAAATTAAAGATAAAATAATGAAGCTCAGGTACATAGGATAACAAAATCATCACCATGGGCTATTAGAAGCAGCATTTTAAAGGAGATGAAACTGATATACATGCTTTGGGTACAGCACCAAATTCAATTAGTATAATTCAACTTCCAGGAAACTCTCTCTTGCAAATATCTATGGCTCTATCTGACCAACACAGCATCCTCTTAGATGTGGGAAATATTGCTTTCTTCATCTAAGTGGGTACCAGAACAAAAGTAGCTTAGATAGAGCTATTTGCTGGGATTTTTTTTTTTTAAAAACTTAGGATCGTAAAAAAGGGAATCTCTTAAGGCTTTGGGTTTCATGGGTATATGAATTTGTCCATAAGTCAGTGAATATATATTTAACAACTTGTGCATTTTTATATGTAAATTTCACATCAAAAGAAAACCTATAAGCAAATACTAAACCCTAAATTTATGACATGCATGCAGAAGTATACTGATATCTGCAGTTTACTTAGGAGGAAGTACACTGATATCTGAAGTTTATTTTGAAGTGTATTTTCTTTTTTTGGTACTGGGGATCGAACTTGAAGTGTATTTTTAAAAGATGATTCGATGGATAGAGGGATATGTGATGAGGCAGGTATAGTAACACACTTATATTTATACATACTTGTAAAGTGTCACCTTAAAATTCTTTTAACTTTTTTTGTTTGAAAAATGTCATACTAAAATTTGGGGATGGGGAACAAGCTGAGCCCCACTCTGCAGGAAATGATGTAATCATGGCACTGGAGCTACCTCTAGTCACGTTCCCCAAGCGGTGGAGGTAATGTGTTTCAGTAAAAGAAAACGGAAAAAGAACAAGGAACAAGAAGTGAAGAGGTTCGGGGGGTGTTTTCTAGCTCCAGCTCCCCTTGAGGCCCAGCTGCATCCCTACATAAGCCAGGAACTTCTGGTTTTCATTTAAGCTAGTTCAAGGTGCATTCTTATTGTTTACAACCAGAGACCTGACTAATATATAGCCTAGGGTAACAATAAGAATTGTAGACAAAGAAAGATGGTCACGGCAGCATTATTTATAAGAACAAAATAGGGAAATGACCTAATCATTCAACAAAAGAGAAATGGCAAAACTTTTATGGTCTTTTTTATGATATTAAATGAAAATCCCACAAAGCTATAGATGTAGATGTAGATATATAAAGACAGAGAGAGGATAGATATTCTCACACACACACACACACACACACACATTATGGTTCAATTTTTTAAAAAGAAAATATAGGAAAAAATTACAGGAAAATACACAAAATTGTTTGCCTTGATTATCTCTTGGTTTAAGATGATTTTGTTTACATTTATGATTTTTATACATTTTATTCCATAAAAATATACATTATTTTTAAAAATATAAGGAAGTTTATTATTGTTGTGTTGTTTTGCAGGACTGGGGTTGAACCCAGGGCCTTGTGCTTGCTACACAAGTACTCTAGTGCACAGCTACATCCTCAGGCCTTTTGTAAAATTTTATTTCAAGACAAAGTCTTGAAATGTTGCCCAGACTGGGCTCAAATTGGCAATCTTTTTACCAGCTTCTTGTATAGCTGGGATTACAGGTGTGCGTCATCATGCCCAGCTAAAAGTTGTTTTTTTTAAAACCTATTGATATTAAAGATTTGTAAGAACACATCATGGCTAGGGATGTAGCTTGCAGGTAGAATACATGTTTAGTATGTAGGAGGCCCTGGAGGCCTGGATTTAATCCCTAGCACCTTATGACTTACTCCCCAGGCACCTTTTCCAGCATAAATGATCTAAATGCTCATGAATGTCCTGAATCTTCCATTCATTTTCCCGGGACTGCAAAGCAGTAGCCCAATAGTTGAGATCATGACCTGTGGTGTCACACTATTGACGTTCAAATCCTCACTCTGCCTTTCATTAAATGTATGGTTTGGGGTAAACTGGTTAATCTTTTGTTTTAATTTCTCCATCAACAAAATGTGGAAATAATGCCCCACAGAACTGTTTGATGAATGAATGAAATAATACACGTAAACGCTTAGCATGGCACTTGAGTCACAGATGTTAACCATCATCATTATCATCCCCATTAACACCTTCTCTATGATTTCATTTTCTACATAAGAAGAAACTTCTCAGGCATTTTCACTACTTCTCTACTTCTAAGTATCTGCTTTTATACCTGGCTTCCAGATAGTCAAACCTCCGTATACTGCTTTCAAACACCTATCAAGTGTCCAGCATTGTCCCAGGCACAAGATGCCATCCTTTTGCCCAAGAGTGTGGGCCTTCCTTTCTGAAGTGGACCACAGGTTCCCTTTTATCCATCCCACCTGCTCCAGACCCTTGCCAGTTCATTCCATCTCCTCCCTGAAGTCCACCCCTGCTCCCACAGGCGTCTCTGTCTGCAAATACACACATCTATCATTTTTTAAAGTTCTTAATTTGAACGTAATAGGGCCATCATGTATTTCTTTTTCTGTTCATGCCCATGCTTCTCAAATCAATGTCTTGCGACCAGCTTCCCATACTACACTAAAAATTCACCTACCAAGATTACTAATGGCCTCACTGCCAGATCCAGTAACTATTTGAGGCCTCATTCTGTGTGTTCTGCAGCCTCCGATACTGCTGACTATGCACTCTGTTTGTAAGCGCTTCTTTAGCACACACTGTTAGCACCACCTTGGTCTTCTCCCAATTCTTGGCTGCTTGTCGCCTTCCCTTAAACCAGATGTCCCTCAAGGAATAGCTCTGATCTTCCTGTTTCCTCTCTTGAAGATCTTGATGCTCCACAGATTCAAGTATCAGCTCCCAGGAGATGACTGCTATGTTTCTAATGCCAGCTCCTCCTCCTCCATTTCAGTCTTCTTCCTTAAGATTCAGATCTTCATTCCAACTTCCTGCCAGGCATTTCCAATTGGCTTTTCAATCTAAGAATGCCTTCTCCATCTGATATTTTACCCAAAGACTGCTTCCTCTTCTGATCTCTCACAAACAGAGTGGATGCTAGGCAGAAGAAAACTGCCAAAAAGCAGAGGCAGGAAATCCCTTTCAATTTTCCACGATGACACCATTTACAGATGTCTCTCCCTCTCCATTTTTACTCTCTCACCCCCGTCCATCCTATAATACCCCAACTGCTCACCCTACCATCACTCTCACCATCCATCTTCACCAACTAGTAAAGTGTCTCAGATCAAAATTTAAACACTGCTTGTAACCTACCACTCACAAAGATCAAATCCAAACTCGTAGCCGGGCGTGGTGGCTCACACCTATAATCCCAGCACTCAGGAGGCTGAGGCAGGAGGATTGCTGCGAGTTAGAGACCAGCCTAGGCTACATAGTGAGTTCAAGGCCAGTCTTAACTACATAGTGAGACCCTGTCTCAACAAAAAAAATCCAAACTCTTGACACTCAGGGAAATCAAAAGGCTCTCAGGGTAGGACCAAAGTCCGCCCACCTTCACACCTTCCTGTTTCAGACCAAACTGACCCAACCAAACCAGTGTGCTCAATGCTCCTACACATCTTGTGGTCTGCTGCCTTGCCTAGGCAGGTCTCTCCTCTTTTAAGGTTATCTAAATCCTCTCATCTTCAAGGCCAAAGCCTACAGATGTATTTTTTTTTTTGGTACTGGGACTTGAACTTGGGTCCTTGCACTTGTGCAGCAGGCGGTGAAACCACTGAGCTAAATCCCCAGCCCCTATAGATGTATTTTTTATTAGTACATGTTTGCAACATAAAGTGATGATACATATCGTGGGGAGTTGGTACATGCACATAACACATCTTAATTCTTTTTACTTCCCCTCTGTCTTCTCTCTCCCTCCTCCTTCCATTTCTAGATCCCTTTCTCATTTGCAAAAGGTCTACCTCCCTGACTACTATCCATCCTTTTACTCTTTAAATTATTTACACTGTCTCATACAACAGAAACCATGTGATATTTATGCTTGTGTATGTCATTTATTTCACTTAACATTATAGTCTATAGGTACATCCATTTTCCTACAAATGACTCAACCTATGTTTTTCAATCATTATTATTGCATCCTATTTATTATGTACTATTATAAGTATATATAATTATATACACATATACACACACAGTTAATTTATACCTCACAATAATGCTATCAGGTGAATCCTACTGTATTTAACAGGGAAACAGGCACAGAAAAGTGAAGTGACTGCTAGTGAATGACAGAGCCAACATTCAGACCCAGGCAGTACAGCTCCAAGGTCAATGGTATTAAAGCACAATTTCTGCTGCCTTTCTAGAATCCTTGGGCATTTGGGCTATACCATACTGTTCTTTTGTTAATTAGTTGTTTTAAGACATCTCTTCAAAGATGATAAGATGACAAGATATAAGTATTTCTTTTCTCTCCAACTAGATTTCTTAGAAAGCAGAGGCTGAACCTTCAAATACTTTGATTTCTCTAGTTACTAAGGGCTATCAACAAATATTAGTTTATACATTTATTTTTAAAATATTAAATTGTGACAAAGAATATTAGCAGTTTTAAAAAATCTGGTAGGTGACTTACAGACATTTTTAAGTATAGAATATTTATTAAAAGAAGTGGGATATTGGCTGAGTTTCTATTTCCAGGTGACAGAAGAGGATCGGGAAAAAAAAATTTTAATTAAATATTAAGTACAGTATAAGTAATTCTTCTTCTACTTAGGATCCCTACATATAAAAAATGTCTAGAAAAACTGAATAGTCTTGCCTGAAAGCAGAGAAATGGATTAGTATTAGACAGTGAGCACACAGAAACTTTAAAGCAACGTTTAATAAAATGAGCTATCTTGACCACAAAATTATCTAGGTTGTGTTCTGTAGAACATGATTTTTATGCAGAATTATATTCCACTAAGTCCAACATTATGAGTCTTCTGAAAAATGTACACACTGACTAAATAACATGGGGTTACTTAATTCTGACAATTCAGAAACTAGTTTTAGTTTTGGCCCAGCTGATACTCATTTGGGCAGTATTTGAGTAACAAATTCAGTTACTTCTTAAAACTACCCTTGCTTGATAGAAGCTACGGAATAAACCCAAAGAAGTTTTTGTTGTAGCTCTACCACTTCC
The DNA here is from genome assembly GCF_000247695.1 of Heterocephalus glaber. Next base: position 19,676,616 of record NW_004624754.1, on the reverse strand, counting down.
TCCCACAGCACTGGGAATCAAACCCAGGGGTGCTCTGCCACTAAGCTACTTCCCCAGTCCTTTTTAAAATTTTTAATGTTGAGGCAGAGTCTTGCTAAAGTCACTAACCTGCCCAAGCTGGACTGGAATGTGAGATATCGCTGCCTTTCTCCTAAAATGCTGGGATTACAGGTGTGCACCACCACACTCAGCTCCCACATAGTTTTCATCTCTGCCCTTTCGCTAAGTTTTTCAAAACTCATGATGAAAGAGTAAATGGAGAGCAGATAGTTCACCCCCTTTTTCTCCATAAGACTGACACTGGAATGATTAATTTGTAATAATATTTGGTCACATAGGTGAAAGTACACATGCTGGCATGATCAGCACATTCTATTGCTTATTAGTTAAACCTGTTCACCAGAAGTAAAAAATAATCAGAAGCTAATTTCCTAGGGAAGGAAAGAATAAATTGTGTGAAATAACTCTCACAAAAACCAGAAATATTTATAGATTTATGATGTGTGAATTTTCTGTGTGCAGAGAACTGTGCAGGAGTCAAGAGGGTGCCTGATGAGTCTGTACTACAAAGAGAGAGTCAGATGACCCAGAGGAAGCTGGTCACCAGTACTGACAGGAGAAATAAGTGCTCTCCTGTAAGGAGTGTGGATATTCTTCCAGAATTTATCTCAGTAAATTTCCTTTTATTATCCACTACAAATGGCCATCAGGCCTTCTGACTGACCTAGTTTTGTGGATATGTAAATACACATATTATCAAAGATTCGTATAGGGCATGGAATGATTTTATCAATTCCTGATGATTTTGCAAGTCTAATGTACTGAGTTAATCCTTTATTTTAACACAAGGGCCAGTATATCTCTTAGATTTTCATTTATTTTTGAGAAGTTGGGATTGGGGAAAGTTAGGAAACATGGTTCACTTTGTCCTCCTCCAACCATTATGAACAAAGAAAACACAAAATATACAATGAAGTGGTTGACCTTTAAAATTTGTTCTCCCTTCTTCTACAGCTAATTTTAGTTGGCATGTGGTTACCAAACTTGAGACTGCATTTCTCAGTTTTCTTTGCCAGTGGGTGTGACCAGTAGCTAAGTTCTCACCAATGGAATATGAGTGGTAGTGATACATGACATTACCAAGCCTTGGGCATCTCCTTCTCTGCTTTCATGGAATCCACCAGAGTAACTAAGGAAGTGATATCAGAAGAATGGCAGAGTCTCTTTGCCAGCCTGAATCCCTCAAGGTCCTGATGGAAAGCTGTCTTAGTTACTTTTCTTGTTGCTGAGACAAAATACTCAACACCCAAAGTTAAAGGAGGAAAGGTTTATTTGGCTCACAGTTCATAGAGGTTTCAGGGCATAGCTGGCTGGCTCCAAGGCAGGGTGGCATGCAGAGGGGCATCGGACAGAAGAAATACTCCATGGCAAAGCAGGGCAGCCAGAAGGTAGATGGCAGAATGGTGAAAAGCAACCAGCAGGGACCCTCTTTCTGTCCATTGTATCTTATCCAGGGTACAAGCCCTTAGGGCAGCCAGCACTCACACTGAGGGTGGGGCACCCTTAATCCTACCCAGAACTGTCCCAAACCAATCAGTGGACTAATTTAGTAATCACACACCCTTGATCACACCATCACACATTCTAGATCCAGCCACTCTGAAAAGCCCATCTATGACTGCAAGAGGCTTTGGGGGACATCTAGACACAAGCCGTAACAAAAGCCTATCTACCAGCCCTAGACGGGTGAGAAAAAAATAATCTAGTTTTATCGAAGTGCTTAAGTCTCTGACATAAGAGCTTCATCTATACTCTTAATAATGCAGATACTGATAAAATTAAACATCAGAATCACATATTAAAAAGTACCATGCTGTAAATTCATAGTACTGAAGTACTAATTTGACAGAAAAACATCTCCCATCCAATGCCCAGGAATTCATTAGTTTCTTAAGATAAAAAGTAATGCAAGGACCCGAGTTCGATCCCTGATACCAAAAAAAAAAAAAAAAGTAATGGTCGAATCCATAGTATTAAACCCAAGAAACAAACTTGCAAATTACTTTGGGGAAATTAAGGGGTTTCCAAGGAACATATATATTGTCAACACTCACAATAAAAAGCTAATGGGAGTGGAAGGAGTGGGAGAAATTATAAAAACATTCATTATGATTTTCAGTCCAAATCCAGCCATATTCTATTATCTAGACAGGTATTATCTAAACAACATTCTTGGAACATTTCTTACATATAACAGAAGTAATTTTGATACCCAAAATTATCTAGATCAATTTATTTTATTTTTTTTTATTAAAACCAGGGATAGAACTCAGGTCCTTGCACTTGAGCAGCAGGCAGCAAAACCATTGAGCTAAATCCCCATCCCCTAGGTCAATTTTTTAATCTAAACTTACTAAGTATACAGCCTGCTGTTTATCATTTTTAATCATTTGTTCCACATTTAACTAATGTCAACAACAAATTTAACATTAATGTTGGAGGGCTGGGGATTTAGCTCAGTGGTTCTGCTGCCTGCCCCGCAAGCATAAGGACCTGCGTTCAATCCCCGGTACCCCCAAAAAAATTAATGTTGGAGTCTTAGTTTAACCTAATACTACCAACATCAGCCTTATTTAAGTATATATTTTTCCTCCAAGCAAATAAATTCAGGATTGAAACTAATTTCCAAGATGGGTAGAAGTGAAGAATCTGAGACTCTGGGGCCTAAATTCTATCAGGACAGATGGCTGGTGTATTTGTAACCAGATGACCATGGTTCTGCTCAAGAATCATACTGTACCACAGCCACCTTTTGATCACTGATGTTATCCAAAGGCAGATGATCAAAAACAACTCACAAATCATTTCTGGTTGGCTTTGAAATGTCTATTGATGTTTTAAAGAGCTTCATCTGACTATCTTTTCCTCAGGATAATATGAAAAGTGACTTACATTCCCTGAGTACAAGCCAAATGATGTTACCAAAACTAGTAGTTCAGCCAACTAATCTTGGGCATAAAAAATCTAGCACAGGGCTGAGGATTTAGCTCAGTGGTTCCGCTGCCTGCCTTGCAAGTGCAAGGTCCTGAGTTCAATCCCCGGTAGAAAAAAACTCTAGCACAAATAAGATGGAATATAGACTAATTATAAGCGAGAAATGAGATGACTATAGGTATTAAGATATTTTAAAACATGAATTTGTATTAGGTGCTATATGGAATAGAATCATAGATAAGTAACTGAAAAAAATTTGAGCTCCCTTACGAGTATATAAGCTAAGGAAAATACATGTTTCTAGAAACCCTGAGGTGGGTGAATTGCCAATCTTGAAGGTTTCACACATGATGAAGGGGGGGGGGGTGTTCTATTACTGGTGCTTTTCCTCTAAAAATTAATTTACAGGCTGGGGATTTAGCTCAGTGGTGCTGCCTCTTGCCTTACAAGTGCAAGGTCCTGAGTTCAATCCCTGGTCCAAAAGAATTAAGAAAACAAAAAAATAAAAATTAAGGTTATTCATTAATACCTAAAATGAAAAGGACATGAGAATTATGAGCGTTTTTGTATGTGTCCAAACTTGGAAATGGGACTGAAATTGTTTAGGAATTAAACATAAATTGGAGGCACAAGCACCAAAAAAAGGAGTCACAGAAAAAAGAAAAACTTTCCTCCTTCTACCCTGCTCCTGTATCAGAGTGTCAGGTAGTTTTTTTGGCTTGGGTCAAGTTCTATCTTTTGATTTTATTCAGTCCCCAAGAAATGGCTGGCGTTTAATAAGTGCTAAGTAATAACACTTACCTTGGAGGTGTAATAAATTAATACAAAATGCTCCACAGTGGGGCCCATTTTATGGATTAAGCTAGTAATTCATGAGCCATATTTTTGATAAACAGGTTTATGTTACAATAAACTTTATTGTGTTACAATGGATTCACTGACTTACTTATATACTTGCAAATCCCAAACCTATAAAGCATTTATTTTTTATTTAAGATTTATAAAATCATGTCCACTTTAAGATCCCTCCAGGCACTTAGGTGATATAAAAGCAGATACAAAATTCTAACAAAAAGAAAAGCCTGGCTCTGTTCAGATTTACTTTGTGTTCTTTTTTAAGCACTAAACAGAAGCAGTATGTCTTATACCTTAAGGTCAACCCAAAGGGCCAACTTTATACAGATTTATAAAATAAAAAGTCTATCTCAAGGAAACACTGCTATCTATGGACACCAAAGACTTGAACCAACTAGCAGGAGAGCTTCAGCAGTGCCTCCCTGGAAGCAAGTCTTAAGATACCTAAAGGCTTATACAATTTAAAAAATAAAATAAAATCTCTACTCGGAATTTAACTCCAAAGCAGAGCAGAGGTGTGATGTATTTCACGCAGTGTTCTATGATGCCATATACTAAAGTGGCGATACTCTACACACAGCATCACCTCCTTATGGTCTGTGCTGAGCAGGGTCCTTCTCTTTTATATACATTCACAGCTTGATCAGGATAGCAAGTCAAAAAGAAAAAACACAATAGCCATCTTAATGCTGGACAAAGGTGAAATGATAAATAGAAACTTACAATTTTCCTGGTATTCTCAGATGACAGACTCCTAAAGTGAAATGCTTTTTTTTTTTTTGAATCGGGGATCTAACTCAGGACCTTGAGCTTGTGAGGCAGGTGGTGGAACCACTGAGCTAAATCCCTGCCCCTAAAATACGTATTTTTCATATTTATCTAATCTTTATTTTAGCCCTTCCACTCTTCCCCATATAAAAAGCATGAACATTTAAAAAACAAATGTCAGAATAGTAGAGTATTTAAACACTATATAGCTGAAAATAGATAATAAGCTTCATGATTTGGATTGACTATTATATCACCTATGTTTACACAATGCTTTGCACTTAGTAAGTACTCAACTATCTGAGGAAGGTAAGAGAGGGGGAAGAGAGGTAGGAATAAGAACAGGAAACAGAAAAGAATTCAAACAGGTGGGAATTTTATAACTGCAGCATGGACATAGAAACCAAGTACAAAACTTTCATTTTTGAACTGATTGGATCTGAATCTCTACCAAGAATTAGTGAAATTGCTGTTTTCTTCTGCTTCTAGCAAGTTTAACATAAAACCAGCCATTTTCAGGGGTGTGTGGCAAACTTCATTACAAGTTTAACCCTTCAGTTTCTATAGCAAGTACACAGAGAGGAGACAAGAGAGATGGTTGTCCAGAGTACAAGTACAGTCTAAGGCTGGACGTATGGCCTTCTTCTCTACTCTCTCTCAATAGCTGATCTCATCTACCCCTAGAGCGTCCACCAAAGTACTGCATAGATCAGTAACCCCTAATTTGTATCTCCAATGTATCCAACTCTCTCTAGAAATCTCCATTTGGATGACCCACACACATCTCAAACTCAAGCCACTGAGTTTGGGACGTAGCTATATACCAGTACTCAATGTTGGGTCACACCCATCATGTGCCTTTCTTCCAAATTTCCCTATCTCAATAAATGGTACTGTGACTGACTCAGTTGTTCAAGCCAGAAACCCAACATCAAAGACGAGGACTCCTGCCCCCACTCTCTCCCCGACATCTTATACATCCAGTTAATCATATTTATTGTTAGCACCTTGAAAATGTGCCTTATCCCATCTGTTTTTCAGCATTATCCACTGCCATTACCCTAATCCAGAAATTGCAAAGTGCCAACTACGAGACCTGGTCCTACTGCCAGGGATGTTTTGCTTGGCCCAAAGTATTTTCATAAACAATCTGAATTAGTTGCTAATGTTTATAAATTCAAGAGCTTAACAAATAATCTGGTTTCTTGATGTCTCTTTGAAAAATAAAAGGGGAGCAGTACTGGGCATGTAGTTCCACTTGGTTAGCTTTGGCAGAGCTCAGGAGAAGTGACGCCTCCTACCACAGGGCCTATGCTCTCTGATTTGTGTGCCACTATTCTATTGTCTCCCAACAGTTAGGCCAAAGGAAAGTTGCCTTTTATCAATGTAGTTTCAATATTATTTTGCTTATATGAGTTGATTCACACTTTTATGCTACCTATCTGGCCACTGAAAGCCAATAAGTTTGTGAGCCCCATTCCAGTTCAAGTTCCCATTTAAAATCTGAATCAGATCTTACCACTTCTCTGGTGAGACCCTCTAATTGACTTTTAAAAGGCCCTTTACAATCTAATTTGTCCAGTCTCACCGGCCACTCCCCTGACTCACCATGCTCCCTCTGCATAACCTTTCTCATCCTTGCAAGGTTCTCTTTATAGATATCCACATGGCCGGCTCCCCCCACCATTCAAGTCTTACCTTAAATGTCACCTTCTTGAAAAGTCTTCTCTGAACACAGAATAAAAAGCAGTCCTCTTCTCCACACTCACCTATAACCAGCCATCATTCCTACTGCCTTATCTCCTCCGCCCCAGCACTGGGGACTGAACCCAGGACCTTCACATTGAACTGGACTCCCAGCCCTTTTTGGTCTTGCTAAGTCACTGAGTTGTCCAGGCCAGGCTAAATTTGTGATTCTCTTGGACTCCTTGGGTCCTGGGGTTACAGGTACACACTACCAATACCCAACTTGCTTTGTCTTATTTTCTTCATAAAAATTATTTAACATTATTTTGCTTATTATATATTATATATATATATATATATATGTATATATATATATATCTCAACCCTCTAGGATGTAAACTATGATGGCAGGGACTAGCTTATTTCCCCCTGTAAATACATATTTTCCAGTGATTAGCACTTAGTAGTAAATATTTATGAAATGAACAATGCATTTATCCTAACAGCTCTTGCAGCTTTCAGTGGCCCACCTATTCCCAACTCATTTCTCATTTCTTATAGTTTAGAGCAGTGATGGCAAACCTTTTAGAGCTTTCACTATAACAAAGAGCCCACAACAGCACTCATGCTATAGGTTTGCCACCACTGATCTAGAGGCTAACCTTTTTTGCAGGGTGGGGTGCTATATGACACAGTTCACTTATTTAGTCAACAAACATGTATTGTACCTGTGCAAGGTGTAGGGCTAAAAAACAAAAAAACCAAAAAAACCAAAAACCTTCTCTAGAGGAGTTTATAATCTAGTAAGGAGAGACAGACAATAAATAAGTTAGTAAGATATACAGTATACTAGAATGTGATAAAGACTAAAGGGGAAAAAAAGGAAGTGTTTTGTGACTGTGTCTGTGAGTCTGTGTATGTGTGGGGGAGCCTACAATTTTAAATAGGGTGGTCAGGAAAGGTAACTGGAAAATCCAGGAGGAGAGAGAGGAAGCATTCCAGGCAGAGGGAACAGCAAGTGCACAGCTTCTGAAACAGTGGATAATCTGGGGTGGAACGGCAAGCACCAACATAGGGGAGAGAGTGTTGAAGGAATGAAGCCAGAGAGGCATGTGGGAGCCTGATCATGTAGAGTCTTGCAGACCATTCAAGATACATGGCTTTTACCTTGAATGAGATGGGGATGATTAGATGGTTTAAGAGGCTTTTGACTTACGTTTTAAAAAGAACACTTTCTGGGCTTAGATAGTGATGGTAGTTGCACAGACTTTCTAATATACTAGAAATACTGACTTGTACACTATTAAAAAGTTGAGTTTCATGGTACATGAATAATGTTTTAATTTTTAAAAACACGAACTATTCCAGGGGTTGAGAATAGAATACAGGGAATGTAAAGACTAGGCATACACAGAGAGATAAGGCATTAGATCAGTGCAATAATCTGAGAGAGAGATGGTGGTTGCTTGGTCCTGGAAAGCAACTTTGGCTATAGAAAAAGCGGGTCCAATTCTGGTGATATTTTGAAGGTAGTCAACAGGATTTGCTGACGAATTAGATATGACTCATGAGAACAAAGCATGTAGGGTGACACTAAACTCCAAGCACCTAGCATTCACTTTCCTGATACACATGTTCCCCCTTCCTGCTTGTCCTCCTCTTTCCTGCCTAGAATATTGACAAGGGGCTGGGAGGACAGCAGATACATGGGACCTACAGAGACAAGGAGGGCAAATCCCAATATGCTGAGGTTATCAGTGGGAGACTGAAACAGCCTGGCTTCTAAAGGCATTGCTGAGCTGCAGGTTACCAGCCTCCAGATTTCTTATCTGAGAAAGCTAAGCATTCCAATGATGTAAGACAAAATTTCCTGTGATTTGTACTAAAATGCATTCCTAACTGATATACAGTCAGACCTCGGTTCTTGACTGCTTTGAAACTTGTTGAATTAGGTACTGTATGCATTTCGATGTGAAAATTTTGTCCTAGTACACATCATTTATTTGGTATTCAACATGCAAGCTTAGAACTTGTCGGTGTCAAGTTCCTTGTGACTCGCTACCCTTTCCAGACAAAACACTTTATTTGGTATACATCTTTGGTACTTTCCTGCCTTTCAGAAACAATGAGTACCAAGGTACATGGTGATTTTTGGATACTGTTTTAACAATTTTAAGCTGTAGGGGTACAATTCAGGGTCGTTAAGTACATTCACCATCACTGTTATCCATACCAGGGATCAAACTCAGGACCTTGAGAGGCACCACTGAGCTAAATCCCCAGCCCCCTTTCCATAACTTTTTAATCATCCCAAACAAAGTCTGTACCCATTAATAACCTCCAAAGCACCACCACCTCCAGCCTCTGGTAACCTGTATTGTGTTTTTAGTCTCTAGGAACTTGCCTATCCCAGGTACTTCATATAAAAGAAACCATAAAAATAATTGTCCTTTTGTTTTTGGTCTATTTCATTTAATGTAATGTTTTCATAATTCATCTTTGTTGTAGTATTATGACATTTTCATTCCTTTTTAGGACCATATTTTATTGTATATCCACATCACATTTTGTTTATCCATTCATCTGTGGAAGGACATTTTCATTTTTTGGCTACTGTGAATGACGCTGCTATACACTGGTGTATAAGCATGTGTTTAATTTCTCTCTTTCAATTCCTTTGGGTATAGACTAGGGAAGCAGAACTGCTGGATCATATGGTAATTCTGTGTTTAACTTTTTGAGGAACAGCCAAACTGTTTTCTGCAGTGGCTGCACCATTTTACATTTCTAGTGGGACTGTACAAGGGTTCTATTTTCTCTATATTCTTGGCAACATGTTATTTTCTGTTGTTTTATTTTTTATAATAGCCATCCTTCCTGGGCGTGAAGTGGTTTCTCATTGAGGCTTTTATTTACATTTTCTAATGACTAATGATGCTGAACATCTCTTCATGTGTTTATTGGCCATTTGTATACCCCCTTTGGAGATATCTATCCAAGATCTTTGCCTATTACCTTTTTAAAAAAGCCAACATGCTAAAATTCCTTTTAATAGTTTTTCCTTGGTATCAGATTAAGTTCACTTACTAAGTCCTAAAAGATCTGTCCACAGTTCACCAGCCCAGCATTATTTTGTACCTCTCTACCCTGGCTCATTTGCTCCACCTGTACTGCCCAGCTCTCTGCTTCTGTTTGTGTAATGCACCAAGCTCCTTCTCATCTTTATACATGCCTCTCCTTCTTCCTGCATCTCTTTCCTCACCCGTCCACCTGTTACATCCTGTCTTCCTCAGGTCTCAGCTTAGCATCACTTCCTCAGAGAGGACCAAAACCTCCCAAATTTGCCTGGGCATGGTGGTTCACACCTGTAATCCTAGCACTCTGGTAGGCTGAGGCAGGAGGATTGCAAATTCAAGCCCAGCCTTGGTAATTTAGCAACTTAGCAAGACCCCATATCAAAATAAAAACTAAAAAGGGCTGAGTATGTAGCTCACTGAGAAGGCCCTGGGTTCGCTCCCCAATATTTGGGTGGGAGAGAAGGGGTCAAACTTTTACACAGCACTTTCTATATGGTAAGTAAAATGACAATTCTATCTATTTATTTGCTTATTATCCTTCTCCTTCTCTAGAATATAACCTCCTTCATGGCAAGCATTTTTTTTTTCTGTCTTAACATTATATGGAACACTGTTAGTTTGTAATAAATATGTGAGAAATGAATATATGAATTAAGTTTATTTCCTATTTTGAAAAATTTGCTAAGTTCTAAGTTGTTTTAAAAAAATATTCTTATTGGGAGAGATGATGCACATTGTGATCCCAGCACTCTGCAGGGTGAGATAAAAAGATCACAAGTTCAAGCCCAGCCTATGTAACTCAGCAGGACCCTGTCTCAAAATAAAAAATAAAAAAGAGGGGATGTAGGTGAGTATGAAAGCACCAGGTTTAATCTCCAGTAAAAAATTAATTCCTAGCCACAAGTAATATTTCAAATTTGCAGTGTAAATTACATAAAACACTATTATATCCTTATTTTTATACTCATTTAGTTACCTCTGATTCAAAATTGTTTCTTTCAGCAAATCTATAAGTACACTATTCTTTTGAAACACATCAAAAATGTTTATATGTTTTATTTTCAGTAAGGAGTGATAGAATTATTTCAATTTCACTCATTTTCACTCCACCGAAATGGTATAGATTTGCCAGGCTGAAACAATTCATTTCACTTTCATTTACACACTTATCTGTGAAGACAGCATGAAGCATGCCACAGGAATTGTTTCTCTTCGAAGCCTATTACGTATGCTTTGTAATTTACTGGAAATTGAAATCATCAATAATAATTTCTTCCTATTCTCTTGTCCGCCTACAGTCCTTTTTTTTAGAGCTATCTCTTCAGGTTTTGCCAACACACTTTTTAGTCATTTTTCCTCTTCCTTTAAAATGAAAATATGCCTATAAAGTTCAAAATTTTTAAAAATAGTGCATTCCTAGATGGCACCTTAAAAAAAAAAGGAATAATGTAATTTCAAAGCAGAATTTTTTTTGCCCAATTCAGGAATTTATCTCTATCTAGAAATATGTAAATAAGAAGTGAGGTCCATATGTAAAGAGAAAACATCAGGCCCAGGATTTAGCTCAATGGTTCCGGCACCTGCCTCGCAAGCACAAGGTCCCAAGTTCAATCCCCGGGACCAAAAAAAATAAAAAAAAAAAAAGAAAGAAAACATTGTACTAAGATGTTTACCTGAAAACCATACTATAATTCAAACTGTTAAGGGTCACTGTCAACATGTTTAGGCCAGGATCACAATCTACCTTTAAACCGTTGTAACTTGATGGAAAGGACAAAAGTTTGACATAGTATTTTTCTAAAGGGAGGCTAAAAAGATGAGCAATAAATCCATAAAGAAGTGGGTAGTGGCAGGCAGACAGTATAGAAAAGGCACTAGGAAAAATCAGTAACTGCAGAAAGGGACAACAGAACCCATGAGTAAAGGGGACCTATAAATTCTAAGGATTTAAGATCTTTGGGAGTCTTTTCAATGGACTAGGGTGTTTTTCCCCAAATCTAGCCTCTCAGTTTAAGAAAGCGGAGGCTATCTTCCTAACCAGAAATTCATAATATTTTTTTAAAGTAATCTGACATGTGAATTCTTTAATGCCCAGTTCTATACATGTGCCTGGTACTTCAGAGACAAACATCCCAGATAAAACATCCCAGGTATACCAATGAGCTATCAAGGCTGGCAAGATAAAGAAGGATGCTAAGAGGGTTGTCACAAATCCCAGATATCTACCTGTAATATTCTTTTTACAAGGCTCCATCACCCCAAGTAGCTATCATGGTGAAAGAGATAATGGATGTAAAACACCCAACACTGTGCTGGCACGGAGGAGCACTCAGTAAATATGAGCTGGCATTACCCCAAATCTTAGGCAATGTCATGTCTCCAAACCGACAGGCCTGGCAACCTACTGTGGAAGAGACAGTATCTTTGTCCCCAAACACATTGGCTCAATGTTTTTTCATCCTATCTGAGTATCAGAAGTAAAGCAAGATTTCAGTAGGTCCTAACTTGGGCACTGTCAGAGTAAATGAGGGAAGCAGCCCAAAATGACAGATGTCAGGAGAAGGGAAAGAAAGATTAATGATAATGGCTAGATTTCTGTAAAACTAACTTCCCCTAGGAAGGTGATAGCAGAAGTAACTGTGTAGTGAAGCCTCCAGAGAATGGGGACCACAGCTCTGCTGCTTTCCAGTCTTCCACGGTCCACTTCTCCAAGAGTTGTCTGCACATGGTGTTCCCAACTCCTCTCTTCCTCTGCACCTCCTCTGAGCAGGCTTTCCTCCCACCTTTCCTCTGCAACCACTCCTCAAGGGCACTCAGGATTCCTGCTGCCAAATCCAAATGCCAGTCCTCAGGCCTTATCTTACATGACCTCCTGGCAGCCCAGCCAGGGCAAACACTTCCCTTCTCGGCTTCAAAGACACCACCCTCGGGCCAGGGATTTAGCTTAGTGGTTTCACCGCCTGCTGAGCAAGCACAAGGACGTGAGTTCGATCCCCAGTACCAAAAAAAAAAGACACCACTCTTGCCAAGACACCACTTGGCCCCTGTGCCCCCAGCAAGTCCTTCTCAGTGTGTGTGCTGGATTCTCCTCCTGTCCTTGAACTCTTAATACTGGTAATCTCATCTAGTCTCGAAACTTTCAAGAAGCATCTTAATAGGTGATTACTACTAAATTTATGTATCCAGCTCAGATTTCTCCCTTGTAATAAATATGTATTTTCACCTGCCTCTTCAGTATCTTCACAAAAACATCTAAAAGTATCTCCGACCTAAAATGTTCAAACTGAGCTATTCCAAAAACTACCCTTCAGTCTTCCTTACTTCAGTCTATAGCAATTCCATCCTTTCAGTTCTAAAAACCTTAGTGTTAACCTTGATTCCTTTCTTAGCCATATCAAACCTACTGGGTAATGGCAGAATTTAAAGTGTTTTTCTCTATCTACACTGCTTCTACCTTCATCCAAGCTACCATCATCTTTTGCCTACATTATTGTTAAGACTGTGTCTGCCCTTGCCCTCTGCTCCACCCAGTACAGGAGTCAGAATGATCCAGGATTCCTCCATTCAGCACCCTACCCTGGCTCCGTATCTCACTCACCTGAATCCTACCCAATCTGCCTCTACTTCCTTTTTGACACTGCCTTACACTACTTTGCCCTCTGTTCCAGCCCTAATGGCCTCCTTGCCATTCTAAGAGCATAGAAGACATGTTCCTATGCCAGAGCTAGTTGCTGTTCCCTCAGCCTGGAACATTCTTTGCAACACTAGCTTGTTTCCTAATCTTCTTTGGGTCTTTACTCAGATGTCACCTTTATAATGAGGCCTTCTCTATTTGAAATTGCAAAGCCCACCCCATAAACATCCTAATGCCTCTTCCCTGCTTTACTTATTTATTTTGTTTATTGTCTGTCTCTCCCCATTAGAACATAATTTCCATGAAGACAGGCATTTTTGTGCATTCTGTACTTTGCTGAATCTTCAATGCCCACAGTGCTCAGGTTGCCCAGATCAGACTGAAAAATCTTCTTAGGGAAGGCAATGCTCAGACATCAGGCAGGGTGAGGTTCCTTCTGGGAAAAGGGCATATCACATTTAAAGACAAAGAACAATAAACTAGCATAGTGTGCTTCTGGAATGTATAAGCAGTTTGGTTTGGATGGAGCTTAAGCTTTCAGCAGAAAGTAAGCCTAGCAAAGGAGGCAGGGGTCTAACACTAAGCATTCATTATATGTCATATAATGTTACAGTCATTATATGATGCAGTTTAATCATTAGAGCAAGTCTTCTCCTACCAAGAACCCACTATTGCTATCTCTGTCATACAGTGTGCAAACTGAGGAGAGTTTAAGTGGCTTGGCAAAATTATCTAATACATGAAAGTCAAACTGATTCCAGAATTGTAACCTTAATTGCTATGCTATATTACCACTGTGCTAAGGATCTTGGCTTTCGTGGTACAGATAAGGAAGAGCCACTGACAACTTTCAAACTAGGGAATAATATTAGTTTACATTTTAGGAAGACACTAATGTGGAGTATGCATAAGAGAAGGACAGGTCTGCAAGGTTCAAGAAGGATTTAAGACAAGGAGTAGGAGGAAGTCAGGATGGATTTGAGAAACACTCCAGAAAGTACAAGTTATTAGAGGTTTTGATAATGTGGCAGCTGAAGACCCAGGAGTTCCTGTCTACCTTTACCATTCTCTCCATGTATCTACATTTAAGAAAAGAATAAGAATACTGATAAGAAATCAAAAGCTGAATACAAATTAAAGTATCACAAGCTGGGTCAGAATCCAAGTGCCAGAAAGCAGAAATCTAAGGAAGTTGGACTGGAGTACTTGACTTAAGATTAAGATACAATTAAAGGCCTCTATCTTTCCTTATGTCCAGCCTTGTATATTGGGGGTTCCCTATCTTCAGATCAACCATACAGTACAGGAAACTGAGGCAGTCACCAGAATACTTACGCTTACGTTCAGAGAGGACAAGACCAAGAATGAGATGACAGGATGACTGCTGGGTTGCATGAACTATTCTGGTTGAACTTACTACACTGACTGTATGAAAGAAATATAAAAGCAGTCCAGCTAGAGAAAGTGATGACAAAACTACTTCATGGAAGCAGGAAGCCCTCAAGAGGCAGAACAAGAGGTCACAGTGGGCTCAGTTCCTTACTCACTGGTAATACCGTCTCATCAGTGGGTCAACTTGTACATAAAATTGATGATGTCAGTGGTGAGAGGACAATAATTTTCATTTAATATTGACTAGCTTTGGAGGAGGCAGCCTGGTCACTGAAACAAATCCAAGAGCAAAGTTGTTTCCTCAAACAGTTTTACTTGAATTCTAGCATCTTTAAAGCTGATGGTATGGAGGTACATGCCAGTAACCTCAGCTACTCAAGAGGTTAGGGCAGGAGAATCATATGTTTATGGCCAGTCTAGGCAAATTAGTGAGACCCTGTCTCAAAAAAAACTTTTTTTAAACCATAATAATAGCTGAGGATGTATCTCAATGCTTCCTAGATTCAAATCCCATTATTGTGTTGGGGGAGAACACCTATCATGAGAAAAGGCTAACAATTTAAACATTGGAATACAAAAAAACTAATCACTTCTGGGCCTTTTGGCTAAAATCAAGTTTAGAACACAAAAAAATGAGAGAGCTGTTACTAGACAGATTGTCCTTAATACTAGCTGAGGGTTAGAACACATGGCCTCTCTAAAAGATCAAGGACAAAAAGTATTTTTAATAGAGTCTAGGTAATGTAGGACACTGTCTGCCACAGAAGCCAACAAAAATAATCCTCGCATTCATGAAAACACAGAAATAATGGCAGGACTTTCCATTAGTAACTTGGTTAAATAATGCAACTTAAAAGATCTAAGATGGAGACTGGGGATGCAGCTCACTGGAGAGTGCTTGCCTAGCAACACAAGGCCCTGGATTCAAATCCTATCACCCCAAACCACAATAAAACAAAATAGATCTAAAAGCAATTACTAAAGAAGTTGGGAAGAAGTTGTAGGTCCAGCAGATTGCTAAAGTTTTCAATATTGGACACATGGAATACATTCAACCAAATATACTGTTTATTCCATACAGTCAACCTTTCATCTACAGAGGCTTATCCCAATCTTCTCCTCACACCAAATGATTCCTCTATAAAAGCTCATTGATCTTATCAAGGAAGTATGTCTTTTAGTTACAGAAAGTTAATGATTTTAATACAGTCTACCTGTCATTAAAAAAAGAGAATTTACTAAGCATACAGAGTCAGAGAAAACAGAATGTAAATGGATCCTTCCAATTATAACTGAATAATCTACATACCTGCATTATTTTCCTTGAGAATTCATGTAGGCAAAGATGATAGAGTACCACCACCACTGGGCAGGTCTGTGGTAAGTAATTATCCATAAAGAAAAAGAGATATAGATACTACGTAATAACTGTGATAAGACAGTATGGAAAATTAAATGATTCTCAACTTCTAAATTTTTATATTTACAACAAAAGAAACAAAGGATTTGTTTAGATTGAAAGTCACATTTTTTGGTTTCATTCTGAGGCACCTATGACACACATAGCTCTTTCACATGTCACAAAAAGTTTTGTTTTGTTTTGTTGCTTTTCATAAGCCAATGGCTTTCTAACACAGTTTAAGGGAATGTTATTTAATTTGCTGAGACCTTTGAAGTCTGGGCACACAACCCCGCTAGACTCTAAATTCCTTGAGGGTCATATCCCCAGGCTCTAAAGGCAAACTGTGGAAAACAAGTGCCAAGTAAATATTTGTTTAATGAATGAATGAAAAAATGAGTGAATAATACCAATATGTGGCTTATAATAGTTCCCCTGATCTGGAAATGAAAATCGGGAAGCAGCATGGAGCTTTTTATAAAAATTTATTTGAGTTTAGGACTAGAGATAACAGAACTGCTCTACCTAATGAAGGGAGAAGAACCTGGCCATTGCGAGGAGAAATCCTGGAGGGGTAGGCAACCACAAAGATCCGACGCTAAGAGAAGTATGCACGAGGAAAATACAGATGGTGGCACAGTAGACAGAGATTCTAGAAATGCTTTGCCTCTTATTCCCTCACCCTCATGTCCTTTTTGACCAGAAAATCCCTTTTAATCTTCACTCCTCTTCATGGCAATGAGAGAGTAGGGTCAAACATCTCCATTAAACGTGATTCTTTCACACAGCATTAGCTAAATGTAATTCCAACCAGATAACATTTCTGCAGTTTTATAATATGAAACACCATAATTACATATAACATCAACAA
This sequence comes from Heterocephalus glaber, assembly GCF_000247695.1. Next base: position 19,659,940 of record NW_004624754.1, on the reverse strand, counting down.
ATTTCATGAAATTTCACTATGTATCTGATGTAGCTGCCCTTAAGTAGCTTATTGCTCCAATACATACATTTTTAAATGTTCTAAATAATCTAATCTTTAAGTTAGACATTTTACCTAATTAGTTGGAGGTTAAGAGAAAAAATAAAATATATTAAAGTATTTTCTTATAACAAACAGATAGCATATATTGGTAAAAATGCATTCTTGAGCATAATAATAAACCATATGGTATTGGAACTCCTCAATTTCTAAGAAGGTGAATCTCACAGTAAAATCCTTGGACAAACAAATTAAGATTTATGGTTAGCATGATATATGAGCTACATGATTTGCCATAAAATGTGGAAGGAATCAGTCACACATTATACCATTCAGTGAAAAGCAATCTCACAACTATTAAGAGTCATGATGTGTCCTTCACATAGGTGTAATAGAGAGCTCCACAAATCCTGCAAATGTTTTGTCCCCTGATCAAGGGACTTCTCTAAACTACACAATGACTAATTCAAATCCTCTCAGAGGGATGAACTCTCCCAATAAAAGAAAAATAAATTGAAATGCCAGCTACTTTAAATCAAGCACTTAACCAACGTGTTGCCACTTAAATTGCACAGATAAATATTCTGGCTCAAGATCAAGGGAAGCATGAATATAAATGTGGGTCATAATGAATGAGCTCTGTTTGGAGAATGGCTTTAAGGTATACATTTACTTTTCAGGTCTAAAAAGAAAGACTCTTGACTTTGTTAGAATACAGCTTGCTTGCTGTTGGAAGTTGCCAGAAAATCAACTATGTATTAGTTTCAGCCAGTGTATGTTTCATATTTTTTTTATCAAAACCTAAAAAATACTAAATTCTCAGATACCACCAAAACCTTGGAGTATGCCCCAGACTCTAGGACTTAAAAATAAAGTGCAAAAGCAATGTCATCCCTAGCAATAATGGGCTTTTAGAACTATGGTAGTGGTGACAGCAGCAAGCAGGGGACACTAGAACTCACTCTTGCCGCTGCAGATGAGCCTGCCAAGTCTATCAGTTGGCCAAATCAAGGCAGTAAAGTTACAAACACGTTTTTATTTTCAAATGAGGTAAGAAGCTCCAAAATGTATTCATCTTGGAGCCTGAGTAACATCAAAGCTATGAGCCATGCTACTGAAGAGAAACAAAGACTTCAAAAGACATTACTGCTGTACAGGCACCCAATGATAAATGTAAATGTACTGTATACCTAAAATGTACCAAGAATTTAAGCAAAAAAAAAAAAGACATTATTGCTATATTCCCCCAACCACCCCAGAACAAGAATATTTATTTATGTAATGTCTTTTCATTAAATGAGTGACCTGATGTCCTTTCTCAAGACAAAAGCATAATCTGCCAGTCAGCCATTCTTCTAAAAGAGACTACTGCTCATCAAGGTTCTATTTCTTTGCCTCACTGGTTAAAAGACAATTTTACTCAGGACAAGTCATCCCTACCTCTAAATTTACCACACCAGTGTTTGGTGCTGCTGTTTGTTACCAGGAAAAATGGAGAGGGAAGACAAACAGATACATAAAGACAAGTATATAACCCATTACAGGAGGGTATCATTATTCCAGGACAATAGTTATCTGAAATAGGACACTTACAGTGAATTTAATACAGACCAAAATCTCATATAGTGAGTGTAGGAAAAGGGTTTCATTACATTAAAAAGTGAAATCAGAGTGTACTTTATCATCTATTTAATAAAATTAAGTAATAAATGCAACTATGTGCTAAATGAAGTATCAGTATCAATAAAGGGTCATTAGATACACTTCAGTACAGCTTTCCTAACATTTTCTAACACTCCCAGCACAATTAAAGTGAGAAAAAAATCCTTTAAAAATACCTGGAGATCACCAATGTTCTCTTAATTTTTAACAGTCAGAACCTTCTCCTGAAATGTATCATGTCATCATTTTGGTGTATTTTTCTCTTTTAATTGTTCACTGGCCTAACTCTCATATTTGCCAAATGCTTTCCACATGAGGCTACCAGTTCTACAAATTCACTTCTTTTGATTTCATTAAATCTTCATTTCCTAGGTTTTTATAAAATCTGCCATTAGATTTTGCATTTGAGTACACTGATTTTATATCTCCCCAACAATCAGTGAAACACTATAACTAATGGGATGGGAAGGAATACTATTCATCAGGGATGTTTGAGTGGGAGCTAATTTTACACGTGACAGTTCATTAGTGAATATTTTTATGTTATGATGGCTTCCCTCTCCCTATGCAACCTTTAAGACTGCAAGGCATGAGATAATGAGTATTCGGGTAACAGGAGCAACCATATATATAAAAGGCCACCGACATCACAGATACAGAAGAAAAGTTTCTCAGGGGACTGGAAACACATCCCAGAAGCACATCCTAATATTCGACATTTTAATACTGCCTGTCTACATGCTCTACCATCATAGTATAAATAGACTGAATAAAATGATACCTAGTATCTCACTTGTTCATAATGAAAATTATTTTAATCTGACATTATTCACTAACCATAGCAGCCAAAATTAAAATCATGACTTACTAATTTAAGCATTCAAAAGTATTCGGGCAATTTCCAGAATCCAGACCAACTGAGGGTATAAAGTGCTTTAGAAAACTAAAAGATATGGGTATGGTCATATCACCCTGAATGGCCCCAATGTCATCAGAAAATTTTAAAATATATAGCATATAGACATTATCCTTGTCTTATAAGGTGGGCAGGGGGCTGGACGGAAAAAGCAAGAGAAAGAATTTGATCATCCTGCAGGAAAAGTTACTACTTCAGAGTTCTGAAGTCCAAAATAAAACAATTTTATCTTTGAAGCTTCAAAAAAAACCAAAGATAACGCTACAGAATAATAAAGAGAGATGGAAAAGACAGTGCTGTATGATTTAAAGAAACCTTTAAGAGCCAAACTTTGCTTCAATCCCAGCTGTCATGTTCTAGCTGTGTGATTGTAAGTGTATTATGCTCTCTAAGCCTCAGCGTTCCTTATTTGTGAAATACACAAATAGCTGGACAATAATACTTACCTCCAGGCTGTATAAAATGAATATAATAAAACCTACACCAAGAGTCATTTTAAGAACTAAAAAAAATAATAATAATAACATATAAAAGCACCAAATATTACCAGGCATCTAAACTCTACAAATAACGCCATTTTAAAAATAAGACATCAATAATTTTTAGTTTTTAAAAAGCCCCAAACTTCCAAAGATCAAGATGAGAGTCAGAATCCTTCAGACACAGACTCTGTAGAGTACATGTCAAACATATTATGGCATCTGCCTCACAAGCACAAGGTCCTGAGTTCGATCCCTGGTAACCGCCTCCCCCCCAAAAAATATCATGGCAGCAATAAAATACATCCCTAAGGTTTGTTCCAAAGATGCCATAACAATTGGCCATGTCTTCTCTAAGATAATAACATAAATAACAAGCTGATAAAATCAATGGTAAACAGTCAAACAATGAATACTGTCCAATGACAATGTTTGAGACAATTTCTTAATTGATGAAACAATTCAAAAGTCTGCAAACAGGGCCAGGGATTTAGCTCAGTGGCACCACACCTTCCTTGCAAGCCCAAGGACCTGAGTTCGATCCCCGGCACCAAAAAAACAAACCAAATACAAAAAAACCCCACAAAAGTCTGCAAACTATCTTCCTTCTAGGTATAACACTGACAGTGGCAAGGAGCACCACATGGCCCATCTTCTCAGTTCCAAGTAAATCTGCTGCTTTTTCTTACTTTGTTTTCTTCCCAGATTATGAGCACACACATGGGCTTACAAAAGTTTTATACTTAAAGGTAAGTCTCAGGATCTCTGTTTCCAATAGCTGCAAGAAAACTAGAAAATAATCATGTTCACAGTTAAATCAATCAACACAGATGTTCTTTATATGCATTTGAAAATGGCGGTAGAGGCAGTGGTATCCACACAACAAACACAGAAGGATCAGGACTTGGACATGAAGAGATTATTATTACTGCCCTGGCAAGCAGCAATTATCTCCAGACTTTGCCTCTGGAGTCTTTGCACTGTGTTGTCCTTCCCACTTTCTACTGCACGGGACTTGCCAATCTCTCACCCTGAACGAACTCAAACACTTGCTTCTCTGAACATTAACTTGAACTGAATTTCATTGGAGAAAAGAACCAAGGCAGATGAATCACTACAAATCCATGTTTACCACTCTTAAATGGACAGTCAGCCTTGCCTGGCATTTCAGCTTCCCTAGTAAACTCACTCTCCCAATGTCTGCAATAACTCTTCTATTTCTCCACTTTGCTCAAATATCCAACTCCTGTCACCTCAGCTGATGACTGTTCTGTGTGTCTGAAAGAAAACAGATGACATCTCACTGGCTCTTGCAGTCTGGAGCTACACTTGTCCTCTCCTGTTCTACACAAAGATGGGGTCTCTTCTTCTCTCAGCCTCTTCAACCTCTTCACCCTTGATCCTTTCAGTTAGCTTTTGAACACTTGTTAGGACCTCTTTTCTTTCAAAGCACATGCATTTCTAGCTTTATTCTTTCTATTTGTTCACCTCGCCAACAAAGTTTCTCAAAAAATTATGGATGTTTTTCTTTCTCCACTTCCTCAACTCTGAGAATTTTTAAAAATCCAACTCCCAGGCCGAGGATTTAGCTCAGTGGTTCTGCCACCTGCCCTGGAAGCGCAAGGACCCGAGTTTGATCCCCGGTACCAAAAATAAAAATATCCAACCCCCCCCCCATTTTTCCCCCCGGTACTAGGGATCAAACTCGGGACCTTGAGCTTACGAGGCAAGCACGGCACCACTGAGCTAAATCCCCAGCCCCTTCAACTCCCTTTTAAATTAAAAAAAAAAAAAAAAAGACGTCATAGCAAGTAAAACAAAAGACAGACAAAACGCCAATACTATCTCCTCCCTTCTCAACCCATCCTCATTTTCCTGAAGTTATTAATATTAAAGTTTGGCATGTATCCTTCACTCCAATCTCTATACTCATAAATCCACACAAACACATAAATATAAAAGGTTTGGCAAAAGAAATATAATACTACCTACAATGTTTTTCATTTAATAATTTTTATGAAAATGCCTCTAGAAATTCATATAGACAATTATTGTAATTAATTCCCTTACTGATGGGTGTTTTGGTAATTTTCAGGGGGTTTTTGTTTTGTTTAAGACACGGTCTCACTATATGGTTCAGACTGGCCTTAAATTCACTATGTAGCCCATGCTGACCTCAAACTTGCAATGATCCTCCTACCTCAGCCTCCCAAGTGCTGGGATTACAGGTGCACACCACCATGCTCAGAGTTTTCAGTTTTTGCTGCTATAATGATGTAATAAGCATCCTTATAAATATCTTTTAAAATACATTTTACCAACAGAGGATTGCTGGTTCAATGGGTATATGCATGTTTAATTTTGTTATAAAATATACATTTACTCCTTTAACCCACAAAATTGTTACTGCCCAGTTGAAGAGCACACTGTGTGGCCAGGCCTGGTGGACACTTTCCATTCCTTATCTACTTGATCTCTGAGCAACAGCTGGCATCACTGACCCATCCCCTCCTACAACCACACTTTTCCTTCCTGTCCTTTTCTTGCTGGCTGCCCTTCCTCAGGACAATCTCTCCTCTTCTACTGAGAAAATTTTGGAGCACCTTGGAGTCCGGTCTAGCTCTTGTTTTTCTTCTTCCTCTCTCTTTTGGATCTATCTACTCAACTCCTATGGCTTCAAATAAAATATCATGCTCTAAGACAAGGGCTCTTAAGTTTCTATTTCAAGACCTCCTTTTTCAGCTCCCAGCCTGTGTATCCACCAATGCTCCTTGGGAGTCTCACAGCTGAAGAACACGTCTCAAATCTGCTCATTTCTAGCTCCAGTGCCCTCTTTACTCAAGCGACCAGCATACTTCCCCTGCACTGCAATGGATGTCTTCCAAATGGTCTCTCCTTCCACTCTCACTCACTGAAATTTTTCCAACAAGGGATACAGATCTTTAAAAACCTTAGGTCATGGCTGGAGAGGTAGCTAATTTGATAGTGTTTGCCTAGCATACACAAGGCCCTAGCTTTGATCCTCAGGATGGAAAAAAAAAACCCTAAATTTTAAATCAGATTGTGTCACATTCTTGCTTAATATCCTTCCTAGGGGCTGTACTTTCAACAGACAAGTTCTTTACCAGCTCACCCCAGACCCTAACAACTTGGTTATTACCTACCTCTCTCTCTCTCTACCTTGCCACTCTCTAGCCACGCTGACTTCATTTTTTAAAGAGACCAAGTTCTTTCCTCCCTCAAGGCTTTCCTAATCTGTCTCTGCTCCAAAGCTTTCCCCTTTTGTCTCTGCCTAACTTGTAATCATCGTGTAGGTATCTACTTAAATATGTGTTTCCTAAAAGACCTCACCTGACTCCCAAGTTTAAATTATATATTTGTTATTCCTTTAATGTCCACTTGTGTATTTCTTTCTTTACACTTATCACAGCTTATAAATCTTCCTTTATCTGTAACTACACTGTTTAATATCTGACTCTCCTGCTATGCTGTAAACTCCATAGGAGTAGAGGATGTGTGTCTGAAGCTCTCCACTGCAGCTCGTATCCAGCACAGGGCCTTTCAGGGAGCAGGTATTCAATAAATATTTGTTGAGTATATTAGGAAAAAACATTCACTTCAGGGCCAGAGATTTAGCTCAGTGGTTCTGCCGCCTGCCTTGCAAGCCCAAGGTCCCTAGTTCAATCCCCAGTACCAAAAAAAATAGATTTGTTTTCGTACTACAGGGTTTACACCAAGGGCCTTTGCAACTGAGCTAATATCCTCACCCCTTATAAAAAAAAAAAAAATTTTTTTTAATTTTGAGACAAGGTCTCACTAAGTTGCTCAATTATCTAGTCTAGGCTCAAACTTGCAATCCTCCTGCTTCAGCCTCCCAGAGTGCTGGGATTATAGGAATGTACCACTATACCTGACTAGTCTGTCAATTTGACAGAGATTTAAAATGATGATATCCTGGAGCATAGGTTTATAATCCCAGCTACTCAAGAGTCTGAGGCAAGAGGAGTATGCGCTCTAGGCTAGCCTGGGAATCTTAGCAAGATCCATCTCAAAACAATAATAGCTCAGGAGTAGAGTGCCTCTGGGTTTAATTCCTAGTATCACACAAAATAATAATAATCAGTGTTGATAAGGATGTAGAGAAATAGGTATTATCATACACTGGCAGGAAGAAAACTGGTGCAATGCCTTTAGATGGCACTTAGCAATATATTTCAGATTTTAATATGATTATAATCCTTTGACTCTGGGTTGCTTACAGATAATCAGGTAAGTGGGCAAAGGCTATATTGTTCTGTAACTGCAAACCTGGAAACATTCTAAAGGCTCTTCAAATGGGGAATGATTTGGTAAACAACAGTACATTTAGAATACCTTGCTCTTGTTAAAAAGGGTAAGTCAGAGTTTTATGCACTAATATAGAATTATAGCCACAATGAATATTAAGTACAAGGTTTCAAAATAGCATGCACTACCTGAAATACCATTTTTGAACACATTTATGTATAATTACACTTAGAATACACTGATATTCTAGTGAGTATGTTGAAATATTAACAAACTCTTTGTAATCTCATATTTTAAGTATATTACAGGAACTGTTAAGGAACTGTATGAATTTCATACTTTAAATTTTTTAGTTCACTAAAGCTACCTTAAACATTTACCATCTTTATTTCAAGCAAATATCTTGAGTTGGAATATTGTTCTTAACCATAATTTTGCCCTAGAGAAATCAAAGGTAAAAAGAAGTTTACAGAAAAAACATATTTTTGTGTCTGACAGTTTACCAGTGTGATGCATCCATGAATCATACTGAAAATACGTCCCTTGAAATCAAAGAAAACAATATGTTTATATAAAGAATGTGCCCCAAAGTTCCCCGATACAGAAATATTTGCTGACAGCTGGTTAGTGCTGATTCTAAAGTAGAAAAGAAAATCAAAGTCATCGCCGTCTTTTGTTTTGTGGACAAGAACTGAATATGTAAATTAGCTCAAAATGGAGACTTGTTATCTATTTTATACTTCAAGTGTGATTTTAAGCATTATAGGTATATATACACACACACATCCAGAACACTCAACAAACCATGCACACATCATCTGTTCGGAACTGGGAAACACATGCACGCTTTACAACATTAAATGGAAGGCAGATGGTGGTCACTGATCAACAGATATAAAATAAAAACCTTCTAAATCCTATTCCTTCTAACAGTTCTAATTTTTTCTTCAGAAAAATATCAAGCAGTATTTTGCTACTGTTGATGTGCAACTCCAAAATTATAATGGGCAATGCAAAAGAGGATTTCAAAGAAGGAAAAATGTCTTTTGGCACAGCTTTGCTTTCATAGTCTTAGGCAGAAGATAACACTAACTTTGAAACTCACAGCATACCGGAGTTTTATCAGTATCTAATGTGTAAATTAGCTATTTCTATAACTGGAGGTTTAGCTTTCAAAATACATAATTACTGATCATGTTAGTCTACATCACATTTCTTTTGCAGGGTGAAATGAACTAAAACAGCTGTTACATCCTAATAGCTTTATAATGTGCACAGAATTTCTATGACTATTAGGAATTAAACCTATAGCCTCCTATCAGGCAGAACATATCCATGTGTATTATATGACCCACATTATTTAGAAGAACAATTATTAACTTATAAAATTATAATTTAAAACATAATGAAGTAGGGCTGCTAAAGAAAATATGATGGCTCTTAAATGAGGTCAAAGCCACCAGTCCCCAATGATCAGTCATGTGTCACCCCCGCCCCCCAACCCCACCACCCTGCCATCAATAAAGCACTCTGAGTTGAAGGAAGTCCAAATGTTCATGCTCCCACAATTTCTTGCAGGGATCGAGCCCTCTATTTTCATACTGAGAGATGAATTTTTAGAAGGTGAACCAAGCCTGGAACTCTGCCCAGAATTTTTGGCAGCTGACAAGCAATCTGGTTTTACTTCTGGTCCACTCTTCCCTGAGCTAACCTTGTACCCACAGAGAGCACCCTGATAGAGCACTATTTATATGATCACCTAGAAAGCTCTGATGATTTTATTAACCATGGGACTTATACATACCATTCTCTTTAAACATATTTCTGTGGCAAGAAATATTATAAAATCTTGTTTCCTGGTATCCTCTTGCAACATTAGAGGAAGGAGAGACTAGCAGTGTCCAAAGGATTTTCTCCAGAAAAAAATCGATTATCCAGGCAATTGGATTCAGAGATGTTAGAGAACTACAGACTCAACAAGATATCTGATTAGCAACTACTACAGAGTAATATAAAGCAAGACCTGGGAACCATAAAATATGGAAGTATAAAAGATATATTATATAATGAATAGCTCAATTGGGTGATTCAAGCTATAAATGCCATGAAAGGTCACAGCAGTCACTACTAGACAGTATGGGATGAAATTTGAATGTACACAGGCCTAACTCTCCACTGAGTTATTAACTACTTAACTAATATCTTCTTTCAATTGTTATTTCCAAGGTAAGCAGGATAGAAAAATGACTAATTCATAATAAATCTGTAGGCCTGTGCATTTTACCTCCACAATACAGATGTCCCTCCATCTTTTTTGCCTTCCAAAAATTAAAGTCAATAGTCTTATTCCATTGATAGAGTTTTCTTACTCTAGAAGCTAGATTGAAGGTCCTAGAAACTCTTTGCCACAAGTTTCACTAATTCTGGTCCCTGTCTCCTATGCTAGAGGCCTCACCTCGGGCTTATACCAAGAAGCCCAAAGTCCTGGAAAGGGGTGGCTCTGCATTCTATTCCTTCCTAGTTTTCTACTTGACAGACCCACTGTCTTTTTTCTTCTTCTTTTTTTTTTTGGTACCAGGGATCGAACTCAGGACCTTGCACTTGCCAGGCAGGCGCAATGCCACTGAGCTACATCCCTGGCTTTACAGATCCACTGTCCCATTACAAATAGTTGAGTACTTGGCTTTCTGGTTTGGGATTTCATAATTTTCAATACTAAATGTTTGGAGATCAACAGTACCAAAACAGATTTCAAAAGGAGATTTCAAATATGAACACTGACACACTAATGTTCATTTCCTCATATGCCAGGTATAACTCAGAATGAAGTAAAAAGTGTATCACTTCTTAAAGCAAAAAACATACTTGCTTGAATCCTGGCTCCAAAAGAGTAATCTCTTTTTCACTTCTTGGGAATTTCACTTTTCTCTGTGACAACCCAATCTATAGTTCTTTGTAAGGAACGTTTTAATCTTATAGAAAAAAGATTTTAAACAACTTTTACTAAAACCAAGTCCCAGATATCTGAAAAAGCTATGCAAGGTTAACAGAGAAGGAAGAGTATCATTCATGTATATTCTTTGAGCTTGGGGACACAAGCAGGAGGTATGGGTGAGTTAATGATAACAGATCATTTTGACTGGTGACACAAAAAGGGTACTTGTCCTAGGAACCAAGGATGACGCTAGAGAAGTAAAAGGACACAAGAATGGAGAGTTAAGTGCAGGGCTTCCACTTGGCCAAGTTCCATGGATGGTCAGCCACTGGCAAGAGTCCTGACAATACAGAACATCCTTTCTCCCTTAGTTAGCCTACATGATCACCTAGTCCTTCAAGACTGTTCAAATCCTCTCTGTAGAGCCCCTGTAACACCTTTATTATTGCACTTGTCACATTTTCTTATCAATCTTTTGAAGGTTGTCATCCCCATTATATCCTGAAATTCTTGAGAAGAGCAACAGTGTCCTGACACCTACACTAAGTGCCTGTGTATAGCAGGTATTCGATAAAAGTCTGTTGAGTGTTTGAATAAATCAATCCTATTAATAATAAAGTTGTGTTGAGAAGATGGAAAGCATGAGAAGAATGTATGATGATCCACTAGGGAGGGGTGATCTGAACTTCATACTGGACCTAACTGCTTGGGAAGTAACCATTAACAGAACCAAATATAGGACTTGCCCTTCCAGAATGAAAACCAGACAACGGCTGTTTGTGGTAATAATTACAGGTTATTAGTGTCATTAACATCATCTCATTCGATGAAGTTGTTAAGATACTAATTTGTATTCTGAAATTATAAAACAAAAATACAAAGAAAAAGGGACAACCCTGTTCTATTTTCTCATGTTCCAATCCCCACAGTACATACGAAAGGAAGTCAACATGTTATTATCCTTTAAACAAAAAAGAACAAAACAAAAAGCCTTGATTCAACTGAATAACTTATAAATAGCCATTTCTCTAAGGTCTTAATATAAAGCATGATGAGGTTTTTTTCAGGGTGGGGGGGTTGCTGTGGGATTTCTTTTTTTCCAAAGAAGAGGAGTGTTGGTGAAAACAATTAATGGGTAATTTCTCAACTTAAAAAGTAACGCAAGATGAAGAGAAATTTCCTAATTTATGGCATTTGTTTCTAAACATAGCTGAACCAAAACAAACCAGGAGTTAAGAACATCAGGTTCGCTCTTTAATAACAAGGTCTAAAATGATCTTAAGGGGAACCAAGGCGCAGGAAAATTCAAAGCTCTATTGACAAACTGACAAAACACCTAGATAAAGGATTATCATACTCCTTTTGGAACATTTTTAAAAAGATTTTCCTGATTGCTCACCATCATTATTAGTATACAAGTGCCTACAGTCTGGGTGGTATCAGCAGTATCAGCAGTCTGGTCACAGCAGGCCCTCGCTCATGTACTCCTGGAAACTGCTCCTCTCAAAGACGCAACTTGGGCTTCTTCCGGGCTCCATACTCCATGTCTCCTCCTACTACTCTAAAGCAGTGCTATTTCTATACACACAGACACTCTCACTCTCTCTCTCTGTCTCTCTCTCTCTTTTGGTGCTAGGGATGGAACCCAGGGCCTGTGCATTCGAAGGCTTACCACTGAGCTAAATCCCAACCAAGCAGAGCTATTACTTTACCTGGTATCCGACAGTGTCTGTTTTGTTTTTGTTTTTGAAACAGGGTCTCACTATGTAGCCCGGGCTGGCCTCGAACTCACAGCGATCCTCCTGCCTCAGTCTGCCAAGTCCTGGGATCACAGGTGTGTGCCACCATGTCTGGCTCATGGACACTGTTAAGACTGTGAAGTCAGATTTGCTTGTAAATTCGGCTTTTCTAAGGCTTGATTTCTTCATTTGTAAAATTAAGGTGGTGATTTTTTCTCATAAGGCTCTTGTGAAAATCACAGTAAGGTAATGAATGGTGCCTGGCCTATGGCAAATGCTTAGTAAATGTTAGACTCCTCCCTTCCTGTCCTTTCCTGGGGTTCTGTAACCCTGACTCTCTTTATTCTCATTCCTCCTTTCTTCTGTTTCCTGATTCCTCATAAATATTTAGTGAATGTATCTCCTTGAAGTTATTCTTCTCTTTACTTTAAAATTCCAAAAGAAGTTTTAAAAAAATACTTATTTGTGTGAAACTGAATAACTGTATGCAGAAGCCCACATATCTGCTGTGCTTTGCAGAGCCAGCAAGCACCTGATTGTACAGCTACGGACTTGGGGCATAATTAATGCTCCACATCAGTAGGAAGACTTAAATAGTACAAATAGCTTCGCATGTTATTTCACAAATCACAGACTTCAGAACAATTTATATTTAAATATGATTTTATAAAAAAAGTAATTTCAAATTCTCTTTGGCTCTAAGTAAAATTGTTATAATTTAGTGACACCATGTGGCTACATTTTGCTTTGCATTCTTAGAAGAAAATGTTTCTTTGTATGCAGAGCTGCACTATACTAGTTCAATTATGGTATCAAAGTTGTAGGTAGGGAACAATTCAAAACAGGTATGAACTAAAATGATGACTTTTAAAAAATGAAACCCTTCCTGGTTCTTTTACATCTTAACAAGGCATTTCTGGAATTGCGAGGTTCTCCCATCACATACAGAAAATAAAGGCTCAGCATAATTCTCCCAGGAATTCTACATCCTTCTGGAAACCAAATAAAGTAAAGGTGTCTGCCTTTAAAATTAAATATGTCAACACCCAGTTAGGGGGTGGAGGGCAGAAGAAAAGAGAAAAGAAGATACAGATGTTTTCATACCCTGTTAAAACAGCCAACAGAGAATGCTTCCATAAATAGCAATGCTTATTTTCTCATCTGTTTTATGTCTAATAGATCTATAGCATGGTGTAGGTACTGTAATCTAATGAGAATGTGTAAAAAAATTTATGCTGTATCTAATGATGGCAAGGATGGGGAGAATCTAGAATGTATGGTAGCAATAAAAGAGATGGAAAGAGCCTTATAGCAAAAAATAGTACAGTTTTAGTATTCATCTAATGAGGCCTCCAGTAGACCAGCTACTCTGAATAACGTTCAGTGTACACCAAAGAAAGGCTAAATATCTAAAACAATAACGAGAAAATGTCACTCCTTTCATCTCAGGTTAAAACACCCACCTTCCCTTTCTGGCTTTGCCTGTCCACCCTAAAGTAACAACCCTCCTTCCATCAACCCCAGGCCGTCTTCAAAATACTTATCACCTGATATGTTCTTATATTTTGTTTATATATGCTTCTCCAAAATTCCATGAGAGCAGAAACTCCAGCAAATCTTCTTCAGTTATGGTCTTATATCATATTTGATCCACAGAACAAAGTAAGTGCTTATTGAATGAGCGAGTGAACAGATGAATAAATGAAGAGAAATCTATTTCCTTAGCTCTTGAAGCATGCCTAAATTTCTTGTTCTAAGTGAAAACAGAACCATTCCAGTGAGATGTTTATCATCATTATGGCCCCTAATGTGACCCCTGAGACTAGAAGACAGGATGGCAGATGTGCTGTAATACCCTTTCTTTTTTCTATGACACATTTGGCACATTGTAACATCTTATTCTAAAAACACAGGGAAAAGGGGGTTAAGGAAATCACAATAATTAAAACATTCAGCAAGAGGCAAAGAAATCAATGGAACAAAGTAGAGTACATGCTACAATTCAGCACATGATAAATATAGCCTTTCACATGAGTGTGGTAAGAAATCATTATTAAATGAATGGTCTTAGTCAACTGCCTAATCCTACCTGTAAATATATACAAAAAACATCTGGTTGAATTGAATATTTAATATAAAGATTATTACAGTAATAGATAAAAAATATATGAAAATACTGAATTGTTTAAAGCTAGAGGAATACCCTCCTAAACATGATATGAAACTATAAATCATTTTTTAAAAAGATTAACTGATTTGACATTTTTAAAAAATAAAATTCCCTATGGTAAAAAGTACAAATAAACTCAAAAAACTAATAAACTGCACAATACATAACAGACAAAATGATAATATTGGCAAAATAATGTCACTATATATACATATGGATGTAACGATACATCAATATAAAGTTCTCACAAGCCGAAACGAAAACATAACCATTCCAGAAAAAAACATGTGTAGAAGACAAAAATCTTTTCATAAATAAGAACAAATGCCCAGTATTCAAAGATAGTTTTATTTTCTTTTATTTATTTATTTATTTATTTATTGGTACCGGGGATCGAACTTTGGTCCTTGCGCTTGCGCAGTGGGCGGTGAAACCACTGAGCTAAATCCCTGGCCCTCAAAGATACTTTTAACTCAGTGATAAATTCAAAGTAAAATAGGATTGTGTTTATAAAGCATCAACTACACTGGCAACCCCAGAGAAGGAGAAGGAGAAGGAGATATTTTTACGTTTAATTGGCAGAAACGGGGTAGAGGCCCTCCATAGGGCAAGTTTAATCACTATTTAAAGCATATGATATCACCTTATCACTTTATGAGAGACATTTCCATTATGATGATTAAAAACAAAAGGAAGAAAGAAACCCAGTTTTGGGTTAACCAAGCTCATCCTTCCCATGCCATGCTCTGCACTGTCCTCATGCATCCTTCTCAACAGGCTCTCTTCTTTGGTCTTCAGTAAGACATGACCCTCCCACTCTGCTGATCTCTCACCAGTCCCTGTGGTGTGTACCTCTGCCACCTACTCTTCTCGTCCCTCTCTCAACAGGCATATTGTCAAGAACGGTGCTTTTAGACCTGCTATTCTTCTTAGCTCCCAGGTTTTACACCAAGTTTACATTTTTAATTCCAGCTACCAGTCATAGAAGCTGCTACAGATTGGAAATAGTTGGACTGTGTCTCCCAAAGGTTTCCAAGCTGAAACATGGAACCCAGTGTATAGCAGGAGATCTGTAAACAGGATCCTTAAGAGTGAGGCCAAGGGGAAAGGGATTAGGTCACGGAAGCAACACCCTGGAATGAACTCACATCATTCCCATAGGGCTGGGCTACTTCTCACAGGAGCAAATTTTTATGAGGTCATCCCATGTACTTGGCTCCTTCACATGCTATTTCCCTTTCCACTTCTCCCTTTCCATCATGTTGGGACACAACCAGAGAGGCCTTCACCAGATACCAGCATCACGTTGTTTGGACTTTCCAGCAACCACAACTGAGTCAGAACCTGTTTTCTTTATAAAACATCCAGCCTCAGGTATTTTGTTATAGCAACACAAAATGGACTGAGATAGAGCCCTGTTATCAAGTCTTCTTACATTTTAGCAGTATAATTGCCAAATTAACAGCATCATGTTGAGAAACAGCTAGAAATTGTTTATAAAATCCCCAGGATACTTACCATTTAAGCAAACTATGGAAAATATTGGGAGAAAGTTTACCAGATAGCAAAGAAGACAATTTGAAGCTTGAAGACAAAGATAAAGGAGAGAAAAAGAAGGCTTATGACATAATATGGTTCTGAGGGCATATGAAAAATTGTATGTAAATTGACAAGCAACTTTTCTTCATCTTCAGTCAGGGATTAAGGGAGATTGGCCTAAGCTTTTGATTACACAGAACTGTTTCTATACAAACTCCAGAAAGACATAGTAAATCACTTCTACTCTTTATCATAGTTGGAACAACCACTCTGGCTTTAAAGCCTTACGTTTTCCTTACTACCACTAGATAGCACCTACTATCTTACGAAGGTGAATGTTGACTGAATTACATTGCACAAGATATATAAATGACAAATTTTATGTTACATTGTATATTTTACCAAAATTTAAAAATGCTTTACCAAAAACAAAATATATAAAAACTGTCAGAAACATATAAAAGGGGGCAGATTATTAAAATAAAGAGAGCCATGTAAGGCATGTTCAGGATTGCAATTTATAGACTGACAATACAGAAAACTGTCAAAAGCACTTAGCTCTTGAGTTAAGGAACAGTGCGCTCATAGTGAGAGCTACCATCGTCAAAGAAAATGGGACTAATGGCTCTCTTTCTCTAAAGGTCAAGCATCAGTTGAGAGTCTCAGAAATTAGGAAAAATAATAAAACCTGCTTATTTACTGAGCCTCTGCTTTCCACAAGGGACTGAGCTTAGTACTTGTAAATATATTATGTCCTTCAACTCTCACAGTGAAGTGCGTGAAGAGGGTGTTGTTCTTGTTCTTTATAGGTACAGATCACAGGGTTCAGAAAGGCATAATTTGGTTGCAATGCAAGTATGAGGTAAAAACCAGGATTTGAGAGGAGCTCTAACTCCACAACCCATTTTTTCTACTACACAATGCTGATTTATAGGCAATTTTACGTAGACTGAGAGAGAGGACATAGTAATCTACCACTCTCCAATTCAGAGAGTATCTCTATTGTGAATGCAATAGATGGAATCTTTTATCAAAACACTGCAGTCATATCCTTCAAGATGAATTCCAAAATTCAGTTTTAAAAAAACAAAAGCCGAGAAAGTGACTTTTGCAACTAGTACAGAACCATTTTCCTCTCCAGGGAGTCTCCCAGTACTCATGCTCATCCTAATGAATACATTGAGGAAAAGCACCAATAAATACATGCACATATTACTGTTGTTAAATCAATCTCTTACTACATAGCCAGGGCACTGACACCAGAAAATCCAAACTAACATTTATAGAGTATCTACTGTATATAAAGTCAGTGTCTAAATACTGTGCAAGATACTAAAAGATTAGAACCTATAATCCTTGCCTCTAAAAGCTTGTAATTTTAGTATCAAAGGCAAGACAAACACACAAAGGACACTGAAGAACAAAGGTGACATACAAACATGCAAATTAACATAATGCAACATGAACACTGATGTGCTAAGGAAATAAAGCATTTGTTTCCCCAGTGAAGTTCCGGAAGAAGTGTAGTTAGAACAATGTTTCAGTAGTCAATAAATGACTGTGAAGATAAGAAACACCAAGACAACCTTGGATAATCAATGAAGACTATTCCTAGATCCATTTTAAAATACTACCAAGGGGCCAGGGATTTAGCTCAGTGGTTTTGCCGCCTGCCTTGCAAGCGGAAGGATCGAGTTCGATCCCTGGTACCAAAAAAAAAAAAAATACTACCAAAATTCTAACCAATTACAAAAGGCAGTTTATGAAGGACTGTAGGAGTTCATACGTGAAAGTGGTTAAAAGGTTTTTTCTTAATTTTTTTACTCACTGGCTATCAAGACTTCTTCCTCATTAATGATAATGCTATCATTAATCTTTAACATCACTTTTGATTAGTATTTTCAGGCTTGGGAGCTGATATACCAAGACAAAAGCCAGCATCCTGAATACAACAAGGTTCTAAATATACATAAATGTTACACCGCCAAAGTCAAAGCCAGACAGGGGAGACAAAATAAGGAAAGAGTACAAATAATTTTAATTAAGAAATAAAGGGGAAGAATATTTCCCAAAAGGCAGAGATGATGACTGAGGGGACAGGTTTCCCTCCTTACACCTGGAGCTGCCAGGCGGGGAAAGCACACAGACACTCAACAGCTGGTACCACATTCACATTTGTTCTGGGAGTCATGTTCCTATTGTTTCAAATTAAATACAAACACAACGTCCTTTGGTCCATGTCAGCCACTTTGATTGTTATGCTGCTTATTTTTTAAACCTATAAAACCATAGTAGCCTGAGTCAATGCAGACTTGACATCCTCCTCCACAACAGGGCACCTCTGTTACTCTCCAAGTATCCCTAGGTTGCTCTGAGATATGGAATATTCACTCAATTTGTCTCTCGTATTTTAATCTATTCAAAACCTCTCTGATAAAAGAGCAACTGCCAGGCCTGAGACACTTTAGGCCCGCTTTGGGGAAATGCAATTGATTTCCTTCATTTTCACACAAGCAGATCCCTGGTTAACAATATTGTGTCCAGTCGTACCTATAAAAAGAGCCTGAAAGATTTTGTGGAGTTCTTGTGCTGGAAGAATTTAGCCTTGCTGCTATGCCATGAGTTTAACAGCTGTAAGTATAACTCATAACCAGGAGATCAAATGCTGTGGGGCACCCTCATCTGTTCCATTAAGCCACACGAGAAGTCAGTTTGGGTCACAGGTGGCGGTGGTGGTGGTGCCAGCTTCATATGCTCTGTGGTTGACACCCACAATGTCCCCTCCTTTCTCTTCCTGCCATGCCTGACTAAAACCAACCACTTTCTGCCTTTGATCTTTGACTTGAAGGTAAAGAATATCTGGGAAAAATTTCCAATGAAAAAAATGACAATTTCTGGGTCCTTTAACCAACTTTCCCAACTCCCAAATTCATTAATTTGTATAGATTTTGCAGAATTTTAGAAAGGTTAATGATGGCTTATACATAAAGGGAGAATATTAAATAGTACGATAGTAGCTTTTCAATACTTTTTAAAAACAATCCTAACTAGGGCTGCTATATATTAACAATACAAGCTGAAATAGCGGGGGTGAAGGCAGGATGTAAACATGGACCCTGCCAGCCACATTCCCAGACCCACTAGAAACATTTGTTTTGTCAAACACCATCTCAGAGCCACTGACCTAGAGAAAGAACACAGATATCCAGAACATGCACCCTGCCATCCAAAACTCTCCTCCTGGCCCTGGGCACAGCCTGGAAAGCCTCCAGAAATACTTCTCATGGTTTTTGTAGGAAGAATGCAGCCACTAATAATAATTCTACTTTCAATGTAAAGCACATAGTTTAAAAAGATGTATCAGCTTCTCTAATGTCCCGTCCCCTCTTATTCTTCACATTTCTACACATAAATATGGTATAAAACATGTAAGATAGTCCCACTGCATTCTAAACATTAAGGAATATAATTTTCCATAAGTCTTTTCCCCATGAGCTGTCCTTGTAGTTGATACCTATAAACACGCTTCTTCTACAAGATTGCCGTCTCCTTCTCAAAGTCCAAACATTTTTAAATAAGAATGAAAATCATTTATTAACCATGAGAACTAACCTGCAGACACGTGCTGGAAAATACAACTTTTGCCAAGACCGGCACAGATAATGTGAATGATCTATCACTCTGATCCAATCAAGTTCATCCATTGACACTTCGATAAAGTAGGAGTAAGATCTACAAAGCAAACAAAAAAGGCAGAAAAAAATAGCATTAAAACAATACAAGCTATACTTAAAATATTGAAAGGCATAAAATATAGAATTTATTAATTAAATTTCTGCATAGAAATCAAATGCTGCTAACAATGAAAGTTGTATAAAATTCCTCTCTTGTAACATTTACCACATGTATTAAAAGTCTCTCAGCTTTTGTGTCTGGCTTATCAAATCATAAACTGCTTATACAAGGACTATAGCTTAGCACCTATGAAGCATGTGAGACATTTGTTCCTTTTCAAACATGGCCAAGATGCCAAAGCTATATCACATTATCAAACTAATAAAGCCAAACAGGAGAAAGGGAGAGGAGAGAGAGAAGAACAGAAAACGGAAGCAGGAGGTGTGCCTTGTCCCAGGTCTCTGGCCCGGGGGGCTCAGCCCTCCCTCCTCAGGAGGAAAGCCAACCCGGAGTGACTCCCCACAAAGGCTAGTTTATCTCCTGCTACCTCTCATTCTCCTGGCATCCTACACATTCAAGCAGCCTGCAGAAAAATAAATGACACAGATGAAGAGATAATGCATGTTTCTTTTGGGTACAACTTAGAACTTGCCAGCTAATAACCTGGCAGTAATGAAGATAGCCTATTGTCCTCCCTAGTCAGCTACCCTGGAGCATTACATGCTGGTCCCATACTGAACAAATCTATATTCCCTTGTCATAAGCCAAATTTAAATTTGAGATGCAGTTATTACTGGTACTGTAATATCAACAGGAACAATCTTGGAAGATTTAGGTGACCATAAATGTCAGCCTGCAACCACAGTTGTGACCAGAAAAGGTCAGCTTATTTTGTGTCGTCCCCTCATTTTCTGCTGTCCCCTCAACTCCCCACTCATTTTACTGCTCAGTCTCAAACTGGTTATAACCTTTTATTGAACCTCTCTGGGTTATCAGGAATGCAGGATATAATTTTAAAGCACGTCAGAATCTTTTTGGCTTAAGATTCTGAATTTTTCACCTTTGCTTAGAATAACAATTTCTGTGAGAAAAGAACAGTTACATAGTAAAGTTAAGTCCACTGTAAATGTAACAGACAATACAAAAACAGTGGCCTATAAATATTTATCATGGAAACAATAACTACATTCAGTTTCAAATATCCCAATATGTTTATTATTTTATACTATTAATTAGATGAAATAAGTGGAGCTTTTAGAACAGTGCCTACCACACAAAAATAATGAAAGTGCTATATAAATACTACAGTGTCATTAATCAGAGGGTCTTGGAAATGAGATATGTGAATCAGACTCACTTTGCCAAATTAAACAAAATTATGCCAGGCATGGTGGTAGATGTCTATAATCTCAGCATTCTGGGAAGCTGAGGCAGGAGGATCATAAATTCGATCCCAGCCTGGGCAACTTGGTGACTTGAGAGACTCTGTCACAAAATAAATTTTAAAAGGTCCAGAATGTAGCTCAGTGTGAAGACTCTGGTTTCAATTCCCAGTAACAGAGGAAAAAAAGTCAAATCATATCTGAAATACATGTCAGGAAATATGGTTTTTTCCTTAAATTATTTTATTGCTACATTTTAGGTATACAATACTTTTACATTTATCATTGGGTGCTTGTACCTGTATATGATGTATCTTGGTTTTTATTTTTTTCCCCATTTCCTGTGC
>NW_004624754.1:19621359-19636175 GCF_000247695.1 Heterocephalus glaber | reverse complement strand
GGTAAATTTATTACATTTTCAATTTCACTCATTGTAATTGGGGTGTTTAGAATTTCTATATCTTCATTTAACTTTGGCAATTCATATGTATCTAGGAATCTGTCCATTTCTTCTGTATTTTCCATTTTATTAGAGTACAGGTTCTCGAAGTAGATATTGATGACCCTCTGGATTTCTGCTGGGTCTGTTGTGACTTTACCTTTTTCATTCTTAATTGCATGGATTTGAGCCTTTTCTTTCCTTTTCTTTGATAAGGTTGGCTAAAGGTTTATCAATTTTATTCTTTTGAAAAACCAACTCTTTGATTCATTAATTTTTTATATCATTCTCTTAGTCTCCATTGCATTGATTTCTGCTGTGATCTTTATAATTTCCTCCCCTGTATGAGCTTTGGGTTTGTTATGCTCTTTTTCTAGGAGCTTGAGGTTCTGCATTAGGTTATTTATCTGAGTTCTCTCTGTTTTCCTAATACGGGCATTCACTGCTATGAATTTCCCGAGTAGAACTGCTTTCATTGTGTCTCATAGATTCCTGTATGTTGTACTGGCATTATCTTCTAGTAGAAACTGTCTAATTTCTTTAATTTCCTCTGTGACACACTGGTTGTTCAGAAGGGTGTTATTCAATTTCCATGTGTTTGTGGGAGTTTTGCAGTTTCTTATGTTACTGATCTCCAATTTTATTGCACTGTGGTCTGATAATATACAGGGGATAATTTCAATTCTTTTACATTTACTTAGACATGTCCTATGAGCTAGCATGTGTGGTCTATTTTGGAGAATGACCTGAGTGCAGCCAAAAAGAATGTGTATTCTGATTTTGTGGGGTGGAACACTCTAGAAACATCTATTAAGTCCATTTGTTCAACAGCTTGGTTCAGTTCTAGAATTTCGTTGTTAATTTTTTGTCTAGACGATCTCTTTGTGATAGTGGGGTACTGAGGTTCCCCCACTATAATTGTATTAGTGCTTATTTGGATTTTCATGTCCATTAATATTTGTTTTGTATAGTTGGAGCATTTGTATTTGGTGCATATATTATTTAGGCTTGTCATCTCTTCCTCTTGGATTGTTCCCTTCACAAGGATGTAGTGACCATCTTTGTCTCTCTTAATTAGTTCTGGTTTGAAATCTACTTTGTCTACAAATAAGATTGCTACACCTGCTTTTTTCTGGTTTCCTGTCATGTGGAGAACTGTTTTCCAACCTTTTACTTTCAGTCTATGAATCTGAGTTTGGTGTGTTTCTTGTATACAGCATACTGCTGGATTTTGCTTCTTAATCTATTCTGTCAGTCTGTTTCTTTTGATTGGTGAATTGAGGCTATTAACATTGATAGTTATAAGTGATAGATATTGACTCATCCTTGTCATGATGTTTTATTGTTATTGGCTCTTTTATTTATTTTTTCCCCCCATTCCCTTTAGTTTCTTACCTTGCCTGGAGGCTTCCCTCTGTTGGGCCTCACGGAGTTGTAACCTTTGTTGTCTTTTTCTAGGATATTGCTTAGAATTGTTTGGAGTGCTGGTTTGGTGTTCATGAAATTTCTCAGGTGTTCTTTGTCGTGGAAGTATCTTTCAAAATCGATGGGGAAATTAAAGTTTGCAGGATACAACACTCTAGGTTGGAAGTTATTTTCTTTTAGGGCTTGAAATACTTCACTCCAGGCTCTTCTTGATTTGAGGGTTTGTGCTGAGAAGTCTGCCGTGATTCTGATGGGCTTTCCTTTGTAGGTGATTTGTTTCTTTTCTCTAACTGCCTGTAGGATTTTGTTCTTCTGTTGGGTTTCTGGGATCTTGACTATTAGGAAATGTGTTTTTAAGAAACAGGGAAGTAGCCAGGGATATAGCTAAGTTGTACAGTGCTTGCTCAGCCTGCATAAGGCCCTGGGTTCGAACCCCAGCACTGAAAAATAAGACAGGGAGCTATAACTTGGGAACCTCAAAACACCCATGCACATGAAAATACTGACTTTCATCTTTTCCCTCATGTGTGGCTCAAATAGACTCAAATGCCAGGGTGTTGGCCAGTGGAGCTAATAAGAGAAATGCACTACCCTGCAAAGTTCACAGGGCACCATCATTGTTACTATTAAGCCCCTCGAGCCCATACCCAAACACATACAAGCAAGACATAGTTTCTGGGTGTGTACAGTTTAAACTAATATAAACAGCAATGACAGAGACAGTTTATTCCTGATCTCCCATATTGCCCTGGTATTCTGCCATCATGGATGAACTATAGAAGCCACCATGAGTAAAAGTAGTGGAGTGGCTAGAAAGAAAGCAGAATCCTGAAGCCACTGAGAAAATGGGTAGCTTCCCAGACTATGATCCACTAAATTTTTTCATGAATTTCCTGTTTTGAGGCTATTTATCCATATACTAAAAGATAGTGGCTCTCTTAATTCATGGGATAAACCGCATTTTAAAGTTATTATAGAGCCGGGGATTTAGCTCAGTGGTTTCGCCACCTGCTGCACAAGCGCAAGGACCGGGTTTGATCCCCGATACCAAAAAAAAGTTATTATAGAGTTGGGGACATAGCTCATGATAGAGTGCTAGCCTAGTATGTACAAAGCCCTAGGTTTGATCTCCAGCACTACTAAAAACACAGACACACACAATTATTCACAAAAGAAATTATTATAATATCTAAGAGTAAGGAATCCAGTAAATAATGTGTTAGCATACCAGGAAACCATTAGAAGTAACATTTAAGAGAAATCTTTTTAAAAGGTTAGAATGTTTAAAATATATTAATTAAAAAGTGAAGTTAGTTCTTTATGTCTAAACTTTAATTTTTTTTTTTTTTTGCAGAACCATGGATCAAACTCAGGACCTTGCGCTTGCCAGGCAGGTGTGGCACCACTGAGCTACATCCCGGCCCACTAATCTTTATTTTTTAAAATGATGTGCAGGTTTATTTTGTGTGCATGTGGGCATGCACAAATCTACCCATAACAAAAAAAATTAAGATGTTATGTACATGTGCCAATTTCCCACGAGGAACACAACCATTATGGACTGCAAGCATGCACCAATATAAAATAATAAATAATTTCATACACACAGACATAAATCAAATATTAGAGGGTCAGAAATATAGTGGTAGACACCTTCCTACCTCTGGGTTCAATCCCTGGTACTGGCATTGCAGGGGGAGACTACAGTTAGATACACATAAAATTTAATAACACATAGTGAGATTACTACCAATTTTTATTTTCTTCTATGTGGTCTTCTTCACTTTCGATTCTTCACACATAAAAAAACAGTACTTGTACAAACAGAGGGAAAATATGTCATTTTTAAAAAAGAAATATAATCTAAGTCTTCCCACAAAACTAACCTTCAAGAAAAATAGCAGACTAATCACATAGAAATAAAGCACTAAAATCTGTAAAACCAAAGCGACCAAAAAGTTAGGTCATCGCCATCAAACAGGTCAGCTTCTAAGTCAAGCTAATGACTCACCGGCTGTCTCGGTCCCACAGGAGAATCCGTATGTGATTGATAATGGATGGCTGACCTAGCTTAATCTCAATGCCTGAACGGCAATCATCATCAATTGGGTGGCGAGAAAATCCATGATCCAAATCATAATTTTGAGTATCACCGTCCAGTAGGGCAGACTTCAGCTCCCCTTTTACAACCTGGGCTCCATACTTCATAGTTGCAATGTTTTCTTCTGGTACTACAAGTACAAAATAGAAGGAGCAGGGTTAATGGTTACTTATCTATTCTATATTTTTCCCAAAAAATAAAATGCTGGCATTCCAGTTGATTTGGTATCTCCATTTATTTTTTAAATGGCATAGGCAAGTCTACAGGGATAGAAGATATGGAATGCCTACAAGGACAAAGACAGCAGTCGAAGGTGGGCATGGTGATGCACGCCTGTAAACCTAACACTTGGAAGGCTGACGTTGGATGACTGCCTCAAGTTTGAGGCCAGCCTGGACTACATACTGAGTTTAAGGCCTGTCTGAACTATACAGTGAAACCCCGTCTCAAAAAAAAGAGACAACATTCAGAGTTTAAATTCAATGTCACAATCACAGCTACAATGTGCCTGGAACTAAATGTTATTAAGAAAAAGTTGATACTAGAAATACCATGTACTGTGATGAACTCGGCTCTTCAGAGTTTATTCTGTTAGCAGCTTTTAAAAAAATCTAGTTGACAAAAATAGCATGTAAGATAACCTGTACCTGCCATATGGACTGAGGACAATATATAAAAAGCAAAGGAAACAGGTCAGACGTCTGAAACAAGAAAGAAAGGTTCCTGTGTAGCACAGCTGTGAGTCATACATGAACATGCTCAATTCATCTAGATTTAAAAACAAAACAAAACAAAAAACCACATATTTAAAAGAAAACATTTGCCTCACTTGAGAGTTTTTAAAATTAAAATTCAGATGGTCTGTCATGAAAATTATTATGATTATTAAATTACTTCCCTTCACCAATCTGAGGTTTTTTAGCACCGAACACACATGAGACTTTGAACTTTGCTATGCAAATTATGCTTCACAGCTTTGAAATCAGTCCCCATGTAATGACCCTCTCCATGGAAAGACAAGAGGCTCCAGAAACAAGCTAAGACTAAGGAGTTTCACTTTAAATGTGGCTCCTCCTCCAACCAGGTATGTCGGCACTTGGGGGAAACTACCCTCTTTAAACTTCAATTTCATAACAGGGAAGTATCTGTCCCCCTAGGTTTTTAAGGATTATAAGAGATGATGTTTATAAAACATATGGTATACTCTTAAAACATCCATTACTGTATTATTAAACATATTTAAAAAGCATACAATAAGAAAACTATGCACATGTACAGACTGTAAATAAATACTGAATTCTCATTTATATTTTGGCCTTGTGATTTGAAGATGGGAAAGTATGAACTATAATCAGGCTCACAGAGAAAAGACAGTAAGTAACTCATTACTGAAGATTTCTTGGAAAACTGGTTTTAAAAAGTTTTTAATAAGGACAGGTAAAGAGATGACTCCACAAGAGGGCAATAACTGCAGCTGAAAAGTGGACAGCAAGGTGGGGTTTAATTAACAGACAAAAGACTGAGGTAACCAGCAAAAACAAAGGAACAAAACAATCCAGTCATACTCCATGTCTTACCACCAAAAGTTTAAGTGGTCTAAATGGGCACCTTTCTAAGGTCTATTAGCTTATGACAAGCATCCATATTTTGTTTAATAAACCTTATATAATACATACTATGTGCTACTGCTCTAAGCACTTCAAAAATATTACTTCCTTCGATTTACTCCTCATAGTAATCCTTTGACTGCAGCACTACTATCACATCCATTGCGCAGATGATAAATCCAGCAGAAAAAAGTCAGATGGACTTACTGGTCCAAGATCGCATACCAGTAAGTAGCACAGCTGAGATTAGAACCCAGGCAGTCGTCTGCAAGGGCCTCATCTGTAATACATTTCTCTCTGCTACCTCCCTCAGAGGGAGGGTTTCTGAAGGGATGGCCATAAATTTTTCCTCTGTCTAACCCCCACTTCCCTCTTAGATTACTCAAGACCCAGAGGAAAGAAACAAATAGTCTGATACAGAAAAGGAAGGGAGGGGAAGAAGGGGAGTTGAACTTAAAAGTGAAAAAAAGTCTAGATTTGAGACCCAGGCTGTATTATTCACTATCCCTTAATTTAAGCCTCTATGTTTCCTCATCTAAAAATTATACTTCTCACAATGTACTTTAGAGGGTTACTTTAAAATTACATTACAAATAACATACGCTAAAGTACTATGTAGTATATAACATTCATTCAGTCATAAGCATTTATGAGGACTCACTCCATACCAGGTACTGTTCAAAGCACTGGGAGTAACTTAGTGAACTAGACTGAGAAAGGCTCTGTCCTCCTAGTATCTCCAATCTTTTTTTTGTTGTTGTTACCAGGGATCGAACTCAGGACCTTGTGCTTGCGAGGCAGGCGCTGGAACCACTGAGCTAAATCCCCGGCCAGTATCTCCAATCTTAAGATGAAGTCATTCATAAGCAGCAAACAAGAGCTTCAAATCTGTGTTTTTCAGTTATCAGTGATGCTATTTGGCAAAAATACAGTATTTTTCCCACCTTGCTAGATGTAAAAAGTGGAGGCCCAAGTCTATTGCTGCTGACGATGGAACCATCTCCTCTAGTTCAAATATCACAAGTCAATAGTGAGCCACGGAGAGACCATTAAGCGATCACATTCAGCAACTGATACCACCTTTGATTTCCTCTCAACATGAGCTTCTTCAGCACTTAAAACTTACTACGCTAGAAATAACACACTCACCACAAGAGTTTCAAATAACTGTAACTAAAGTTTAAAATACAAATGAAATTCCTATCATAAGCCTGAGTCTTGTGAAGTTTATTTAAGAGTACTTGAGAATTTTTCTAGCTGTTCTTCATAGGTTTATTCTTTGAGAGTATCTTTCACTTCAAAATGGAGAACATTTATACAAGTAGAAATTCTCTCATGATGACTAGAATGTGAGACTCTTACTGGACAAAAACATAGCTCCAGATAATTTTTGCAAAATCTATTTGTTAAGTGATGAATTTAATAGGAAATGTGATCGTGAAAAAATTCAAATCATAAAAATTTCAAACTACAGATATTCTTAGTACCTCTTTATTGATGGAAAAAAACTCAAAAAAATATGTCTCGGGGATTAAATAAGAGGGTAGACAACAATCAAAACTTACTTTATATTTGTAAGTTTTAATATATTTTACAGATGTTAAGAAAAAACTTAAGCTTTGAAGCTCTACAGCTAAGTACAAAGAAGTTAATTATAAGAAAAAAAATAAGGAGAAATGGAAGATGCATCCCCAGCTACACAGTGCTGACATTTGAGTGATACTGGGCTAACCATCTTGTGTTTTCCTTTGTTTTATGTTCTTAATCATCTTTCTCAAACTCTCCATTATATGCAGGTTGAGCTGGTCGTTCACCCTGATGTTTATTTGGATGCAAAGTTAATTCTCTGCCTACTGGAATCTCTTTCCTAGTTCTGTCACCTGCATTGTCATTTCTCCCCATCTCAACTTCTGTACCGAATGTATGGATCCTCCCTTCCTGCAATACTGCACTACCCAACAACTGCGACACTACAGATGATTTTCTCAACTCCTACTTTAGTTTACGCTTTCCCATTGTACTCATTCTCTGCAGGCCTCCTCCCCCACATATGACAATAATGATATTCAAACCCATCACAAAATATACACACCACAAAATGTAAACTAAAAAGAATCCAGGGAGGTGAATCCATAGAAGAGCACTGTTCTTGTGAGGTCAACGTCCATCTAGGACTATGGTTCTAGCTTTAGGCATTGATTTCACTTGGTAATATCAGGCAAATTCCCAGGAATGATCACCAAGCAGAATGGAACCATCATCCTTTTTTTTTTTTAATGTCCTAAGTGTCCTTTTATGTTTTGGCCACCATATTGGACTCAACCCCCAGGAGCTCACCATCTAATGAGACAAGCACACATTAATAGTCCCTACACACCTCCACAGAGAAGCGGTCATCAGAGAAGTGTTTGTTTTGTAGTCCTTGGAGTATTAAGCCCAAGGCTCTGGCACTGAACTGCATCCACAGACTTTTTTTTTTTTTAATGTTTGAGACAGTCTCATTGAGTTGCTAAGTTGCCCAGGGTGGGTTCAAACTTGTGATACTCCTGCCACAGCTCCCAGAGTGCTGGGAATACAGGTGTGTATCACTGTGCCAGCTCCCAGAGATGATTTCTGAACTGATGGAGACCACCCTGAGTGAGCGACAAATTCATAAACTGGCTTTTCATATTAAAAGTCTGAGTTTGCCTATTAGCCCACAATGGCTTGCCTGAAGAGCTAGCAGTTGGTGTGTGGGAAAGGAACAACTCCCCACACCACTGGCTACAGCAGAGGTCTCAATGATCCATGACACTGTGATGTCTTGGATGACAGCTAAGGAGCATGACTCATACAGAAAACTCCTATAGAGGCATAATTAATCCATGGGAAGAAACAAATTTCCCATTAATCTATGAGCTGTTCTTGCTAGAATGTTTCGTTCCCTTGTTGCTAGGACCCTGCTCGAATCAGTACTCTCCACTTCACTGTTCCCTGCACGGCCTCTTACCCCTTTTCTAGAAGTTGTGTGTTCAATAAACAGTGGCAAGCTCTAGGAGAAAATGTCTTAGCAAGGTAAGAGCTCTGACCATCCTGGGGGCCCCATTTGTGCATTAAGATTTTTGTCTTGTCTTTAATTCCGCCACCATACCTTTGGTCAGGTGATTGGGAGTCTGATCAGCTTCCCAAATTGAACCCCCTAGTTAACAGATGGAATTTCCCCATCACAACAAACGATAGTTGAAAAGAGAAAATAATAACAAGTCTGAGGTTTTAAAACTACTAAAAATTCATTGTTACTAGTGCCTGTGTGTGATAGGTGATACAGACTCAAAGTCCACTTTAGAAGCAAAGAATAGATTCATTTTTTTTTTTTATTCTAAGTTCAGGCACTGTACTTGGTGCTTTTTAAAAAAAACCCACAGGCAAAAAGATACAATTACAGTCATGTCCCAAAAAGCTCAGTCTAATAGGAGCTTAGGCTAGTAAGCCAACAGTTATAATATCACAATAGCAATTGCAACACCACAGTGGCCAGGCTCCCTCAGTCTCATGACTGGACTCTACAGGAAAAGGTACAGGGCTAACAGGACCGATTCTTCCTCCTCTCCTGTCCCCTCTCCTCTTTCTCTCTCATATTAACCGATAATTTAACCTAACAGTCCTAGGAAAACACTGACTTTTACTAAGAAATCTTTGGATAGATGTGATATAGTACCTTGTTATAAACATGCAGAAACAAGAAACTATCTTTCCTAAAGTCTAAAATTTGAGATATACAAAACAAAGTATAGGGCTGGGGATTTAGCTCAGTGGTTTCACCACCAGCTGTGCAAGTGCAAGGACCCGAATTCGATCCCCGGTACCAAAAAAAAAAAAAGTATAACTCAGCCTTAAAGAAAAAGCACTAATGTTCAAAATAGAAGTATCTCCATAGCTAAGATAAAACTGAATGTTAAGGAAATGGTACAAGTACATCAAATATCCTGAGGAAAAAATAATTTCAAAAAAATTTTTCAAAAAAATTTTCTTTTCCCAGCTGTATAAATGATCATTTATATGCATAAAACTAGTTTAAATTACCGTCAGAAAGACCAATCATCACTGGTAAGTTTAAAACAAACTCTAGATCCTTTTTTTCCTTTTAAAGAAAGTTAAAAAATATCTCCAATTTGCTTAAAATCTTTAGGATATACAGTTGTAAGAATTAAACTTTCTAGAAACCAATACTAATGAATACAAAGAAAAAGCATTAGTGTCTATGCCCCTATTCCCAAGATAGAATCTTCTACATTTCATGAAGAATCCCTATAGAAACGCACCATGTGCTCAAGGGATGGGGTGCAAATTCTGACAATAATTCCTAAATCATCAGCCCAGGAACAATTCAGAAATTTTAGACCTTTTTCCTAACTGAAGAAATTTGATGAAAGAAAATAACGCTTGAATAGTATTTAATCTATTTTAAGGATCTGATAGAAAAGTAGTATGTTTCCATACTATTTACGATTTTACTATTCAAATACTTGAAAACAGTACAGAAACAGATTTGTTTTGTTCACAGTACTGGGGTGGGAACTCAGGGGCTCTCTTAACATTAAAGTACCCCCAGCCCTTCTCACTTTTGATTCTGCAACAGGGTCTCAAAAAATTGCCCAGGTGGACCTCAAACTTGTGATCCTCCTGCCTGCCTCAGCCTCCCAAGTACTTGGGATTATAAGCATGCATCACCATGCTTGGCCAACCTGCCATTTAATCATTATTTTAAGTCTAGAAGTTAGATACAACAATGAGGACTTGGAAAGTCTAAAATTAACTATTCATCTTGTTACCTCTTTACCTTTTATCCTCCCACAATTCATCAAAGGCTGACTCTCAACTAGCACCTCCAGCCCTCTCCCAACCTGTTCTCTGAGGCTACCTTCTACCATTACCTCTCTACTACCTGTCACCTCCATTCACAAACCGTATACCATCACATTATATCCACTGTTTTTTCAAACATTTATGGCCTAATTCTGTGTGCAGCCAGGCTTCTGCCCAGACTACTCACCAATTCACAATTTCTATCCAAAGTCTTATCTCAATTTTCATTCCCATTTACTTCCCAGCATCTTGGATACTATTAACCACTCCCTCTATGTAACAGCTCTCTTCTGATTAGTCTTTGTCATTCTCTATCTAAGGTGTCTGCTTGCCTTTCCAGTTCTTTCTTCTTTAAAAGTCCCCTGGCTATTGGTCTTCTTCAAGTCTTAGACTTTGGTTTTTACTTCTTTCTCTATATTCTAGCCTAGGTTTCAACTTTTTTATCACCAGCTTTGACTCTTCAACACCAGCAATGTGTTTCCACTTCCTGTTAGAGATCTCTCCTGATTCATTCACCAAGCAATCACCAAGTACCTGTTATATAATGAGGATAGAAACATCAATAAGGCCTACAAAGATCATCCTTGCCTTCAAGCATCAAAGCCAAGTAAACAAAAATGTTTCAAACAATGTGATCACTGTGACAATTCCCACATGCTTTTGTCTTCTGTGCTCAGAGAAAAGCAATCTAGATCAGATGAATCAGGCAAGAAGCTAAGGATGCCTATTTAAGATCAGTCTTTCAAGTACCTCCAAAGCCATGGTCAAGGAAGAGATCTCTCAGAAATGAGTAGCATGAGATACAACTTACCACTTAATGTCCCAGACACTCTCAGACTCAATAAATCTATAAAAAATATTCTGCATCTCCTGCAAAGAACTTAACATTTCTGAAACTACAAAGTCATCATGGTGTACATCACGGTTTAACGAGCAGTACTGTACCTTTCTTAGATTTTTGGCTCTTAAATTTTAGAAAACATGATAATTTTATCCTAAAGTTAATCTCTAAATTTAAATCCCTTGAATCACCAAGATGCAATATTTTTCTATAATATTCCTTCTGTACATCCATTACTTTCTGTTTTCTTGCCACGACTCTAATTTAAAGCTGCACTAATTGTGTGCAGAAGACCTCACTGGTCTTCCTAAGTCCACTTTATCCCTATTCAAAATCAAATGTGCACCACAAATCAATCTTTCCAAACTTCTGCTGTGCACATGCCACTGTCCCTTTCTTAAACTGGTTCCTCACTGCACCTGAGTGAAATTCCAATCTTCAAAGATCTCCACAATTTGGCTTGAAATGACTTACACACACTTTATTATTATTAACTACTGTCATTTTTAACATAAGCCTTCTATTTTAATCAAGTTCTTCCACAGTCCCTCAAATGCTCTAATCCTAGTCTATTAACCTCACCCGTATTTTCACCTGAAATTCACCCAGCCCCACACCTTCCAAATCAAACTTGTATTTCATAATCTCCATGAAATCTCCTTCAATCCTTCTAAGCCACTCTCTTCTGAAGTGTCATAGCACACACCCTCATGAATGTTGTTTTGTTTAAATTTTCTTAGGAGTTATTATGTCTTATGCCCACAATGAAATCAAAAGGATGAAAGACAAAGACTATGTTTTACACTTGCGCAGCATAGTTTAGTGGTTACATAGACTTCAGAGGTGAACTACATAGGTTTGACTCAGCTCATTTGTTGTACTTCAGTTTCCTTCTTGGTAAAATGTAGTTAAAAACTATATCTACCTTAAAAAGTCATTTGAAAATTAAATGTTTATGCAGGGCTTGCTTTGGATACATAGTAAGTACTTTATATGCGATAACTGCTATTATTTTCATTAATAAAATCAGCACATAAGTGTTGGAAATGCCTCAGTAGTGTTTTTTATTGTTACAGATATTTTAATTACCACTAACATGGCAAGTTGAAATAAGTACACAGAATGTATTCAATGTTTTTTTTTTTTGGTACCAGGGATCAAACTCGAGTTCTTGTCCTTGCGCAGCAGGCGGCAAAACCAATGAGCTAAATCCCTGGCCCCAACTCAATGTTTCTTTGATGGAGGAAGACAGGATAAGACATAGAATGAGAAGAAACTTTTCAGGAAAGTGTCTTATTTATGACATCCAGAGCAGCAGTTGGACAAATCTGTCCAGGAATGACAAGAAAAATCATTGTTGGCAAGGTCAGTAATGGCTAGTCAATCTCAGAAAGAATTAACAGGAGAAAGATATTGCACAGGAAGCAGTTCTATGTTCATAGCCCATCATGTATACCTGCACTATAGTCTTGTAGCTCGAGTTTTGTAGTTGGGAATGGCATAATGTGCAAGCAGAACCTCTCAGTGAGTTGAAGATCAACAGGTACTTACTGAGCATGCCTCTATAATTGAGGTCCATATCTCGGCTCTCTGATCGTACTTTAATAGCATCCAGGATGGCATCAGGAGACAACAGTCCTGAAGGCCTCACAACGTTCAGAAGTTCAGTGAGGCTCATCAGAGGTAAACGCACAGCCTGCATGATTTCAGCATGATCTTCCTTTGAATTGTGCTTACACCAGTTTAACAAAGCTAAGAAAATATCTTTTTCGGGAGCTGCAAATGAATCTCTTAATACGATGTTTAAAAGTGCTGTCTGAAAGGATAAAGAGGAAAAAATCCAGTTATGATAGAGTCCAACTATTTTCAGGATCAGTCAACAAAACTTTAGAGAACCGTAGTATCATTTGCACTTAGGCAATAATTTTTTTTTTCCAGCACTGGGGATTGAACCCAGGGCCTCTATAATAAACTACCTCCTCAGACATTTTTATTTTTTGGACAGGGTCTCACTAAGTCATTAACTTGCTCAGGCTAGGCTTAAACATGTGATCCTCCTGCCTCAACCTTCCAGAGTGCTGGGATTACAAGCAATTAATTCTTTAAATCTTCTTTTTTCCTTAGGCTTTGAATCATGTATTATCTTGCCTGTTGTGGCTGTGTGATAAATAAGAAAGGCAGTAGCACCTTTCTTTCCTGCCTGGAATACTCTACCACTACATAAAGCATCTAGCCTTTCCAACACGTGTATATCCATCTTTTTTAAAATAGCAAGAAGAAAAGTGACAAATGAGGGGCTACAAATGCATACAGATTCTCTAAAAGAGTGTATACTTGTAAGTCCCTAAGATATACCTGGCATTTAAAATTCCAA
The DNA here is from genome assembly GCF_000247695.1 of Heterocephalus glaber. The sequence goes on along the minus strand of NW_004624754.1, from coordinate 19,622,943 downwards.
ATCTTTTGCTGCATGGTATTACTACACTACCATATTTTTGGTTCTCAGCTCGCCAGATGGACTTCCATCAACACTGGTGCAAATTCAAAGATCTTTGCTTTTAAAAACTAAGTAGGATAATAAAAATCATAGTTTACACTCAAACCAAGATACAGTACTTTTCAAAAGATTTTCTCATTAGAGACACCCAGGTCATCGGTGGAACACAGAAAGGAGAAAAAAGGAGAAAGAACCACCATCCAAAATTTAGAGAAAGATTTGAACTAAAATAGTTTTATTCTACTTACAATAGTGAATTTTAAATCAGCAAAAAAAACCAGTGACTTAAAAACATCAATGACATATCTCCTTTGTGAATTTTCCCTGTTGCTATAAAGAATTTAGTTGAACTCTGTCAGAGAAATATAAAACCAAAAAATAACATGCACTATCACAAAGGACCCTGTTTAACTATGATCACATAGAAAACAACCACCCAGCAGCACAGTATCTTTTGAACATAAAATTTATCTGCAGAATCTTAAATGAAAACAGAACCAGTTTCTCTCTTACAAGATCTAGAGTCCCAGCAGCCAGATTCAAGTGGTGAGACCAGTAACCTCTTTGATAGAAGTGATCTTTCTTACACCAAATATTCTTACACCATTGCTGCACTGTATACAATATATAAATAAAACAATGCATGCCTATAAATTACTTGCAGCAAATGACACACCTTGGAAAGGGAGAGGAAACCTTCACTTGAGAGCACCTCTTGAGCGTTTCTGTCCATGAACATGCAGCACATGCAAGTTAACTTGGGAAGTGAGTAGAGACTGGCAACATCAAAAGTCATACAGACATTCTGGATGTTAAGTATGGTGCAGAGATACTCAGAAGTAGAATCCTCCAGCTCTGGAAATCCATATTTATGAGCCAGACTCAGAAAGTCCAGCAGCACCTCCTCCTTCTCATCTGTCAGGGTTGCCCGCCCAGTGTAGATGTATTTGAGAAGCATTGTGAATGCTTCAGCAGTGGTATCCTGGAGAGGGATTTCTGCTTCAGGCTGAGACTCTCGCATTCCACCATACAGTAATGCTCTGCATATCATAGAAGAAGCACAGGAGGAAAACCTCAAATAGGATTTGCTACAACATATATGAAATAACAGTTATCAACATTATACAAACATAAATTTGCTTAATGGCACAAGAATTCAGGTGATGAAATGTAAAAGTGATCATTTTAAATAGTTCTTTAAAGAAAGCAAGATGAGTGATTTTAAAACCATTTTGTGGGCTGGGGATTTAGCCAAGTGGTTCCGCCACCTGCCTCGAAAGCGCAAGGTCCCAAATTCGATCCCTCATACCAAAAAAATAAACAAACAAAAAAATTTTTGAATTAATTCCATAAACAATTGAAATAATAAGCTACCCTGAGAACTCAAGATTAAACAGAAGTGGGAGGCAGTCTTTTGAGAGGAACAATGAAGTCAATATAAAAATGTTAAAGGTTAGAGCCGAGGATTTAGCTCGGTGGTTTTGCTGCCTCCTGTGCAAGTGCAAGGACCCAAGTTCGATCCCCGGTACAAAAAAAAAAAAAAAA
>NW_004624754.1:19319404-19576324 GCF_000247695.1 Heterocephalus glaber | reverse complement strand
AAAAAAAAAAAAAAAAGATTGAGAGCATGTACAGTTTATAACTTCCTTTGCAGCTCTGTGGTCCATACATACTTTTTAATTCCTTTTTTAGCTTTTTATCATTTGTGTTGTTTTGTAGTGCTGTGCATCTAACCCAGGACTGCACACACACCAGACAAGTATTTTACCACTGAGCCACATGCCAGCCCACATTTATTAGTTTTTATTCATATTATCTATAGTCCTGGCCTCCCCTTTCCAACCTCCAGTTCAATTCCTGGAATCTCCCAATAAGCTTACCATTCCAATGAAACCTCTCTCACCAAGGCAACCTGTGACTTACTTGGAATGCCCATGTCCCTCTTCTGTCCTTATCTGGCACAGTGTCTGTGCAAGACAACAGTGTAAAACATAAACAAACTCTTGAAACTACTCCTGGGCCTGTGAAACTCCCTCTCCTGGTTCCTGGTCCGTCTCTTTCACTTTGTATGTGTGCACATGCATGCAGTACCAGGATTCAACCAAGAGCCTTTACTCTAAGCTATAGCCCCCTTTTTAAATTTTCTTATTTTGAAACAGGATCTCATTAAGTCACTAAGTTATCCAGGCTGGCCTCAAACTTGCAATCCTCCTGGCCTCAGCCTCTCAGTCATGGGACTACGGGAATGTGCCACCCAGCCCAACTCATGGTCTCTTCCTTCACTTCTGTATCTTTAAGAGTTCCATTCCCTAGGGCAGCTGTAGCAAACCTATGGCACACTTGCACCTGGCTATTTATCATTGAAAGTTCTAAAAGGTTCGCCATCTCTGCCATAGGGTTATGCCTTTCAGGTGAGTTTACTTATCTATCCTTCAAATTTCACCTGCCATTGAATAATTTCCAGAAGAGCTTACTTAGCTATCCCCAGATTCCAACCACTACCTAATACTGTGATTTCCAAATCTCTACCTTCATCATAGACCTCTCTTCTGAATTTCAAATTTATACATATAGGTTCATACACTTGCAGTATGATTCCACTGTATGACCCCAATGGCACCTCAAAACAACTACCCAATACAGAACTAGGGTCTGTTATATAACTTTTTGGCAACTTACCGGCTTTGTGTGATATCATATACAAAAGAGTGGAACTTTGCAGTGTTGCCCCCATGCTTCATATGGCTCCCTGTCTTTTCTTCAGACTGTTCCAATCTCAAGTGAACCTTCCTGGCCAGGGCTGGTGGCAGAACAGTCTCCCATGTTGTTTATCTTAATACATGGTCTACATGGTACTGCCACACAATGATTCATGCCAAGGACCTATAAGACTCCCTTGACTTCTCCCTGGCCTCGCCATATATAATCAGTTCTTTTTTTTTACCTCCTAAATATCCCCCTAATTCATTACTTCTATGCCTATCTAATAACTTCTAGTTCAGGTTTCAATGGACTACTTCAACAGCTTTCCAACTATTTCCCTGCTTCCTATTTCGTCCCCCTCAATTCCATCTCCACTTTTCAGAACAATCAATCCAAACAGAAGATATAATCACACTATTCCCCTGCTTAACACTTTTCTAAAGATTCTCCCGTTTAAAAGCTCTGGAGTCTGTCACATCTTTGCACTTCTGAACCATTCTCTACATTAAGAGATGGCTCTTGAACAAGTTACTCAGCTTCTCTGCACTTCCATATTTTCTTTTGTGAATGTCTCACAGGATTAAATGACAGAATATCTATAAAGTAGTTCCTGGCACATACTACTAAGTGCTTAACAAGTGATAGTAATGATTATATTAACAGGCTAGCATACAGGTTCATCAAACCCTGTAAGTGCAACTCCTTAAACTAGTCCTTGCTTACCCCTCCAGCCTCCTCTCTGAGAAAACCCTGCCTCTCACATTCTGCCCCAGGAACTCCAAACTAGTTACAGTTACTGTACTGGTCAGCTTTCCCACTGCTGACACCACAACTTAAGAGAGGAGGGGTAGCTGGGTGTAGTGACACATGTCTGTATCCTTAACACTCAGTAAGTTGAGGCAGGAGAATCAATCGAAAGTTCAAGGCCAGCCTTGGCTACATAGCAAGAACCTGTCTCAAAATAAATACCAACAACAAGAAAGAGAGAGAGAGAAAAAAAAGAAAGAAAAATTTAGATTGGCTCACAGTATCAAGATTTCGAAAGATTCCGTCTCCAGTTGCCTGGCTCCAAGACAGGAATGTTGTGGCTGGAGGGTGTAGCAGAGCAAATCTGTGCACTTCCAGTGGCCAGGAAGCAGAGCAGCAGAAAGAGTGCTAGGGAGAGGTATATCTTCCAAAGACACACCCCTAGTGACTCACCTTCAATTGGGCCCGCCTCCAAACAGCACGAGGATCCAATCACCTCTTAATCCGGTCAAGGTGACCATTAAGCTTAATCAGCATGGTTACTTGCCCGGACACATCCTGCCATCTCTCTGCCTAAAATATATACTGCCTCTAAGCCCTCCATAGGCAAGGCCTTATTCTGTAAGCCTCTGGGGTGTCTCCTCCACCAGGAAGCCTTCCTGGAACACGAGACTGTATTAAGATGTCGCCTCAAAGTCTTAGCTCTGTATTCTTGCCATATAAATTCTAAGCTATATATTTCTATCAAAGCTTTTACTATGGTACACTACAAACATCTCCATTTAAATCTGTCTCTCCCAATAGATAACAAATTCTTTGTGGGCATGGACCTTAAATTATTCTTTCTAGCCACCACACTTATTATATAACCTGGCAAGTGGTCAACATACACTTCAAGGATGGAAGGGAAAGTGCCTGAGCGCCTCCTCCCCAATTCCACCTGAGTTAGGTTAATTCTTACCACACGAGTCACACTACAATCTAATTCAACTACTTAGGAAGGAGAAGTCACAGAGAGTGAGGGTACTCACCCCTTGCTCCTTGCTATAATCAAGCTAATGCAGAAGGTAAAACTGATTTCAGAAGTCTTGTGATTCCTAAAAAGTAAGTGTAAACAGTAGAGAATTCACTGAAGGCCCTAGAAACAGTGACAACAGAGAAGCAGGCAGCAAAACAGTTACCCAGTCTTAGAAGAACTGACAACTCTCATTGAGTGATTTTGCAATGTCAAAGGAATTTAATTATCACTGAAGACATGGCACACAATTACTTCAACAATTAACAAAGTATATTTTAATGCTTAGGTAACCAAACATGTAATCCAGGGTGACAGAACAAAAACTCAATGAAAACAATGCAAAGGTGCATAAGATTATTATTGCTACAAAACAACTAAGTATCTAAGAGAATTTCACCAAACCACCAGATACATAAGTGCAAAGGTGGCTTGATGGGGATGTTTTACTGTAGGTCAGGAGATGCCTAAGTAATGGTAGTGCTCATGAAATGAGGTGCTGATGAGCCAAATTAAAGGCTTCAAATAAAACTAATAAAATTAAATTCTCATAATGCAAATTAGCTTATTTTGGAATAAGTTTGTATCAAGGAAACTACAGCAGAGTACTCCACAGGAATTAATATACTGATATGGATCAGTCTCCAAGATATAACAAAAACAATATGCCATACAAGTAGGTAACATTTGTGTTTAAGAACAAACATTAAACGTGTCATATATACATATGATATTTCTGAAAAGATACACAAAAAACTATTATTTTTAGTCTCCCCTACTAGAATAGAAGCTCCATAAAGGCAGACCGTGGTCTCTTTTTGCATTTTTGCATCCCCAAACACTAGCACTGTGCCTGGCATTAAAGAGACACTCAACAAGCATTTGCTGAATAAATTAATGAACCAATAATAACACTGGTTGCCTCCAGAAGGAGGAACTGGATGATCGTGGGGTGAGGGTATCAGACTTAATTTCCACTGTATGGTCTTTTGTATTGTATATTTAAATTTTGAAAATGACAGTTTGGGTTTTTTTGGGTACCGGAGATCGAACTCAGGTCCTTACACTTGCACAGCAGGCAGCGAAACCACTGAGGTAAATTCCCAGCCTTAAAACGACAGTTTTCAAAGTGTAATTACCTTCTCCATTAGATTGTTTTTCATCTCCAGAACTTTAGCAAGGTACTGAAAGCTGGAGCACAAGTAGTAAGCAGTAGGCTTAGTATGAGTAATGGCATGCTGTTAATATAAAGGCTCAAATAAAAATTTAAAAAAACTGCTTAGATTTTTAAATTTTGTTTTTTTGGTTTGTTTTTTGGTTTGGTTTTGTTTTTGGTGCTGGAGATTTAACCTGGAATCTTAGCATGGACCTACCTCCCCAGCCCCTTATTCTTTTTCTTTTTTTTTTTTTTTTTGGTACCAGGGATCAAACTCAGGACCCTGCGCTTGCGAGGCAGGCGGCGGAACCACTGAGTTAAATCCCCAGCCCTCCCCAGCCGCTTTTTCATTTCTTGAGATAGGGTCTCACTAAATCACTGAACTGTCCAAGCTCAAAATTGCAATACTCCTGCCTCAGCCTCCCAGAGTGCTGGAATTATATGTGTGCACCACCACACCCAGCAGTTTAACCACTTTAGAAAACAGCTGCATATTATCTACTACAGTTGAAGATCTGCATAGCATCTGGCTCTGCAATTCTACTGTACATAACCTCTAATAAAGTATTTAATGGGGGCATGTGCAAGACGGTGACAGCTTCTCAGCAGATAAATACAGATCTACAGGAGAGTGTATAGGAACAGGCTGGAAAGGACAGAGGCAGGAGTGGCACTTCTGCAAGAACACCTTTTAACTTTGGGAACCATGTTAATGTTTCACATACTGAAGGAAAATACAAGAAATCAACAAAATCAGAGAGGAGGGGAGCCCAACATAAAATACAAACCATCAAATAAATTGTATGTCAAATGAATACCATGACCACACTGAAAGAAAGGTAAGAGAACTAAACCCTGTAACTTTTAACATAGTAGCTGGACTACAGGCCCTCAGACTAATATTAAAAAGAAACATGGAGCTCTAGTTAATGGGTTTCTTTCTTTCTTTTTTGGTACAGGGGATCGAACTTGGGTCCTCGTCCTTGCACAGCAGGTGGCGAAACCACTGAGCTAAATCCCCGGCCATGGGTTTCTTTTTCACAGAGGTACAGATAAGCAATTCTGAACCTACTGGGTGGTACATTAGAATGCAAATAAGGAAATATGCGGTCAATAAAGGGATCTAGATTCTCAACATTGAAGAAAGGAATATGAGAAGGGAAATGGACAGAATAAACCCTGAAGTGTAGGGCTGGAATTGAAGGAGTCAGTGTGAACTCGTGGTTTTTAATATACACAGAGAAAAAAATATATATATATACACACAGAGATGTTGTTTCTAAACACACATACTTTTCCATTAAGGGTTCCTTGGAGAAATAGCTGATTCCAGGGCAGGGTTAGGGAACATATGAGATGAACCTAGACTATCTTGTGCCAGAAAATAAAGAAATGATCAGAGAATAATGAGAACATGTCAGAAAAATACAGAACCAGCTTGAAAGGTTTCCATTGGTCAAATCTAGGAAAATGTGAGGTTAAAAATGATAGTAAAGAATTATAACTCACTGAACAATATATGACCCATGAGATCATTGAGATATTAAGAAACTAATCAATTTATTAATGAGGGAAGCCAAGTACCAGTTCTGGAACTTCCAAAACTCTGAGCCAAAATAAACCTTTTTTCTTTTCAAGTTGATTTATCTCAGATATTTCGTACAGCAACAGAAAGCTGGTGAACACAATCCAATATGAGTATACTTCCCAAATCAAGAAAACAAGGATGGACAACCAGCATATTTTTGTGTCTCATATTGTGATGCAAAAGACAGCCCAGGAAGTTAATGTGGACTTATGACTTGTTATAATTTTTAAAACATTACAATGGCTTATCAGTTGAAATTTAAAAAGAACATTTAGCCACTCAATAAAGATAAGTACCTATAAGTACATACCTAGTCTGTCATCAATATTTATACCTATCATATTCTTTGTAGCACTCCAAATATGTTTTCTCTTCTACCAAATTAAAAATACAGTATGATTGCAAAAAAAAAATCCATACATCTCTTTATTTTTTGCAGTCCCTTGCATACATCAGGTTGAATGAATTCAACTTCAAGTCTTCGACATCTGTTCTTATCTGCATAATCTTTTTGGGGGGGTACCAGGGATCGAACTTGGAACCTTGCACTTTCGAGGTAGGCAGCGGCACCACTGAGCTAAATCCCCGGCCCCTGCATAATCTTAAAATTATAAAAGTCAGCATCTTTTACCTGACAATATCACAGGTACACTTATTTCCCCTAAAGCCACTCTTAGGTGCCCAGAGAAATTGTCATTTATCCATGCCCTGCACTTCATACAATTTCTATGGAAAGAGTGAATACTTTATTATGGTTTAGATCTAAAATGTTCCCCAAAGTCATATTCAGATGTGGGGCCTGCTCAGAGGGGGCAAGTCATTGGGTTTGTGACCAGAAAGGTTGTATTCTTGTCCCCAGCTCCTCCCTTTCCTCTTGGCTTCCTGGCTGGCATGGATTGAGCAGCTTTCCTCTACCATGTCCTTCCACCATGCCATTTCGGCTTCAGAGCCAGCTGACCAAAAACTGAGTCCCCCAAAACCATGACCCAAATTAAACATCTCCTTTAAGTTGTAGGTGTCAGGTATTTTGTCTCAGTGACAGAACAATGAGTAATACAGAAAACTGGTGCCAAAAGTAGGGTTGTCGCTGTGATTACACATGACCGTGTAGTTCAGAAGCCTTCAGAAATGGTTTCCTGGAAGAGTTTGGAAAAACTTGGAGATATGGGCTAGGGAAGCCTTAGAATGCTGTAAGCAGAGCCTGATGGCAATTCTGGTCAGAGCTCAGAAGACCAGAATACTGGCAGAAAGGCAGACAGTAAAGGTTCATGATGTTTCAGAGAGATCAAGGACAGTACTGGAAACTGGACTAGAGGTCATGTGCATTTCATTCTGGCAAAGAAATTGTCTATGTTTTGTTCATTTCCTAAGACTTGATGTGAGGCTAAATTTACAGGTGATGGACTAATTAAGCTGGGGGAAGATATTTTAAGGGAGCCCAATGGACACTGCTGGCTGCTTTTAGCCAGAAGTACAGAGAGAATGAGGAGCAAAAAGCAAAAACAAAAGGTATAAAAAAGTTTCCAGTTTCACCAGAAAGAAAGTACCTACAAAGTTGAGGTCAAGAAAATCATGGTTGGCCAGGGATTTAGCTCAGTGGTTTTGCCGCCTGCTTCGCAAGCGCAAGGACCCGAGTTCGATCCCCAGTACCAAAAAAAAAAAAAAAGAAAAAGAAAAAGAAAAGCACGATTGCTGAAAAGACTAGCATTTAAAAGAAGCCTAGTATTTGTATCAAGACAACAGAAAAGATGGCTTGAAGGCATGTTAGAAATCGGTCGGGTTCTACTCTTCACAGGCTCAAGAGTATACAAAAAGGTAAACTTCTTTAAAAGACTCTGCTTTGAGAGCCCCAAGAGCCCTGCTCTTTCATGGATACCTAGGGTAATATTTCCCCAAATTCAGCTATCCAGGCACTCAGAGGCTGCTGCAGCCATGGTCCAAGGAGGCCCTGCTACTGCTCAAGTTGGTGGTAGACCTTGGCATAAACCACATGGTGTTGGCTTTTCAGACATGGAGAATGCAAGAGTTGTAGGGGTCAGGGAGGCTTCTACCTAGACTTCAAAGAAGGGCTTGAGAGGCCAGGCAGTAAGCTCCTGAGAAGGTGATATGAAAAGGTATAAGAATGAAGCTGAAGGGTATGGCTCCTCCCTTCTCTCTCTGCTTTCTGGGTGCCACAGTTTAAGTAGCTTTCCTCTACCATTCCTTTCCACCATGCCATTTTTCCCTGGAGCCAGCCAACCACAGACTGAATCCCCCAAAATCACGAGCAAATTAAACTTTTCCTCCTTTAAGTTGTGGGTGTTAGGTATTATGCCCCAGAAATGGAAAAGTGACTAATGCATTCTTAATGGATGTTGACTGAGAAAAATAAATGAGAACAAGCACCTAGAAGGCATGGTGATGGGCAGCTAACCTGTCAGTAAGGAACCTCTGACTCCTGAAATCCTTTCACAAATGTGTTTATAACTGCACAGTCATTGATTTCCTTATACAGTGAAATTCCTTTACAATTTCCTATCAGAACAGTACAAATACTTGTGCTATATACCAGAAGTCCTCAGTGTATTTGACACGTAAGACCCAAGATATTATATCAGCAAGCAATCCTTTGATTCCTCTACATCCACATATCTGTGATTATATTCTTCCTGTTTCTTTCCTTTTGGTTGCGTCCATTTCTTCTATCTTTTGCAAACTCTCTAGGAACAAGGAATATATTATTTGCTTCCCTTATAAAACTCCAAGTTGCCTAATAAGGGATACAGATTGGAATCTAGGCACATACTATTGACAATTACTTTGTATACTGAATCGTCATTTTTAAAAAAGAAGGGAGCATTTGAACACAAAATCAAATGCACACAGTTATATAACAGCTATTTGAAAGACATTTTCTATTTTATGTGTATGTAAAATCAGAAATGGTAACCTCACTGTGACTCAGCAGAGATATGAGGATGAATACAATCTGTGCGTGAATACATGCAATTAGGTATAAGAACAGCATTAAGCAGTGGCAAAGGTCTGTTCAAATACTGATATGTACAAAGCATTTTATAATAGATTCTGGAGAAGATAAAAATAAGAATGACGTCTATGGAAATGGACATCAGACAACTGGCCCTAGAGAATACAGAGGCTATTAAATTCCGAATTCTTCTCTAAACTCTCTTCTCCCTTAACCTCTTTATTAGTATCCAACCTGGTTCCCACTTTTTTTTTTTTTTTTTTTGTACCAGGGATCGAACTCAGGACCTTGTGCTTGCGAGGCAGGCGGCAGCACCACTGAGCTAAATCCCCGCCCCTGGTTCCTACTCTTTCACCTACCCCTAGTCTAAATCAGTGGTTCCCAAAGTTTGGTCCCCACATTACCACATCAGCGGCACCTGGGACCTTGTTCTTGAGCCCCAGTCCAGACTTACTGAATCAGAAACTATGGGGGCAGGACCCAGATATCTGTGCTTTATCAAGGCCTCAAGGTGTTACTGCAGGAGTGGGGTTCCTATAAAAGATGACTCCACCCCCCTTTCCTCTGTCTTTCTTGCTCATATGATGCTTTCCACCATGTTGCTGCAAGAAGGCCCTCACCGGATGCCAGCATCTGATCTTGGACTTCTCAGTCTCCAGAATTGTGAAGAAAGAAATTTCTATTCTTTATAAATTATCTAGTTTCTGATATTTTGTAATAGAAACACAAAATAGACCAGCAACTGGTCTAGACCAGAACCAATCTAAACCTAAGCATTGACTTAAGTGCTGGTTTTGGGGAAGTTCTATTCAGTCTTTTTCAGTTCTCATTCTCCATTTTTCTGGATAGTGGGACCTTCTACTACGGCTACATCTATTACTACTAATAATAATGGTAACTGGCACTGTTTATTAAATATTCATAAAGTAAACACTGTGCTAATTACTCTGCACATACTTTCTTAATCTCTACCACATTTCTTTAATTCAAATAAAAACTGAGGATTAGAGGTTTAAATAATTTGCCCCAGGTCACCCAATCAATAAATGCCATAACAGGGATTTCATCTCAGGTCTTCCTAACTCCAAAGTCCACAGACTTTTCTTTTTTTGGTACCCGGATCAAACTCGGGCCCTTGCACTTGCAGGCAGGAGGCGGAACCACTGAGCTAAATCCCCGGCCCCCACAGACTATTATGCAATGAGCTTCCTAGAAGGCTGCTACTCCCAGAGCTTCAGCTATCATTTGCATTACAACTGTTCCTAATCCTCCCTGCATTCTGAAGTAGAATTTTCAACTACCAAGTGGGTTTCTCCTTTTAAACTCCCACACGCATCTTAAAATTAACATGGCATCATTGCTTCTCTCCACTGTAAACTTGTTCCTTCTCCTATATTTTTAAATTTAGTGTCATCATAATCACCCAGTTCCTCAAGATAGACATGTCATTTTTCACTTCTCTCACCTCTATCAGTTCATAAAATGTAAAAATTTTAACATTAAAATGTCTCTACAATCTATCCATTCCCACTGTCCTTGGGACTACCAACATTTCTCAGCTACATTCTAATTGATCTCCCTGCCTCTCCATTCTAATGCAATCTGCACATGAACTGTCAATTAACTTTATGATCTGGTAATTCTACTTTCCATTAAATAGATGGAAGAGGAGCTAGATTTTTGGGTTTTTTGCTTTGTTTTGTTTTTTGAGACAGAGTCTCACTATGTAGCTCAGGCTGGCCTCGAATTCGTGGTGATCCTCCTGCCTCAGCCTCCTGAGTGCTGGTATTGCAGGCATGTGCCACCACACTCGGCTAGGCTTTTTGAATGGAGAACACCCTCTCATAATCTGGCTCCAAAAATACATTTCCCATCTCACCACTACTGTCATGCATCAAGCCTACAGGAAAGAACTCAAGAAATTCCCCAAAAGACCATTCAGTTTTAATCTTCAATAACATTGTTGGTGCTGTCCCCTCTGCTTGGAATGCTGTCTTCTCCTTTACATGTGGCAGAATTTTACTTAACCTTCAGGGCAAAACTCCATTCTCTTCACTTCGGAGCTTTCCTTTTTTTTTCAGTACTGGTGATCAAACTCAGGACCTTGCACTTTCCAGGCAGGCGCAGTGCCACTGAGCTACATCCCCAGCCCAAAGCTTTCTAGACTATCAGTTTTTTTCTCCAGCCAAAGTTATCTATTCCCCTAGCACAATTATCACAACATAAAATGTCTAGTGTTTTATCTCCTCTGATGAGCACTTGTTTTAGTCATCTGTTTACCCAGCACCCGACAGAATGGCTAGCCATAGCCTGCACCCAATAAGTATTTGCTGTGTTGTTTAATAATGCAACATTGCTGTGTAACTCTATACATTTTGGCTAACAACTCACTGCTACGTTTACATACCACTCAAAACAACTTTCATATTACAAAAGATGTTATAAAGAGTTCAATATTCAGCAGCAATGTCTTTGTCAAATTGTTTTGTCAGTATTTTTTAGTATCCTTCAGAAAGAGTCCTTTCCCAATTAACATTTTATTTTGTACAGAATCAGCAGTAACTGCAAAACTCACAGACCACTATGAGAGATAATTCCAAGCAAAACTGTGTCACTGAGTATGCCTAGATGTGAGGTTGTGAGGTTGTGAGGTTACAAATAACATAGTAGACCGCTTTTTTCCTTTAAGACCAGACTAGCAAGGAGAAGAAAGCACATATATTACGGAAATATATATCATTTCAGTAAATTCCCAACAAAAGGGCCCAAGCACATCAAATAAATTTCAGAAGATAAGATATGTGCTGCTGACTATGGTACATGCACGCTCCTGAGGCATTTATGCCAATTAGTAAGTGAAATCAAAATACGCAACATACATACTTGATCCTGTTTTGAATAAAATATCCTTTAAGTAAAAATAACACTCTTGTTTAAGACTGTACTCCGATTAACAATCTCCATCCCACCTTGTCAGCAGGCTTGTTATAACTGAGATGTTGATAAGCCTGCCTTAGTCCTTAACAATTTTCCCTTCCCACCATGTTAAACCTTATCTTTTATTTACCTAACAAAGACCATCTTCTGCTCCACTCATATGTTTCTCTTTTGTTTTTGGTACTGGGGATTGAACTCAGGACCTTGCACTTGGTGAGGCAGCTGAAGTGCCACTGAGCTAAATCCCCGGCCCCTTAGCAATATGCTTCTTCAATATACTTCCTTGGTGACCAAATTCACATTAACTTCTCAGCACATAATTTCTTACTTCTTTTCTAATTTTATATCTCCTTCAAAGACCAGTTCAAATCTTATCTCTTCCAAAGAGTTTCCTAACACAAACCTCCTGTCTTGTCTTTTCTAAATTTCTACTGCACTTATATGCTTCACATAACACTTGTTAACAGTGCCACCTCATTTGGTTTCATAATTCACATATATATGCTTTCTTCTCCTGGCCAGTCTGCTCTTTTTTTTTTTTTGGTACCGGGGATCAAACTTGGGACCTTGTGGTTTTGAGGCAGGCAGCAGAAACACTGAGTAAATCCCCGGCCCTGGCCAGTCTGCTCTTAAATGAAAAAGTCTTCTATGTTATTTGTAACCTCACAATCCTCTTGCCACATCTAACCTAACACTGGAATTAGGGGACACATGTATTAAATACATGAAGTATTGAACTAAATGCTTTGTATAAACTGATATACCAATTATGCCCAATGTGATACATAACAAATACCTACTATGTGCTTACTCTGTGGCACTTTTTTAGGTGTTAGGAGATATGGCGAGGAAGAAAATAGAAGCAATTCCTGTCCTAAAAGATATTACAGTCCAGAGAAAGTTTTTGAATTCTGAGTACTCTTAAGAGTTACAGAGCAAGGTTTACTGGTTCCAACACATAAGCTCACAAAACATACGTTACAGATCCTCAGTTATGAAACTCAGAGAACTCCAGACCTTGATGAAAATTTTTAAGTTATTTTCCTAAATTTTCTTGCCCAATGTATGATTAACTTTCGGTATACTCTATCTTTTTACCAGTTCTAGGCAACTTGCCTTAGTCAACACCAAGTGAGGAAAAAGTGACTTCTTCCAACACTCCTTCCTCCCAAGCATGGTAACTACAACCACCAATATCTACCTATGTGCGGGTCCTGCACACTAAACAGAGCTCTGGGATCATAATTTGCTTCACCTTTAAACTCTGTCTTCTCCAAGCCAGCCCACAAGTTAACCAGAATCTGTATTTTCAGCCTAGTAAATAACAAGCCCGTACTACTTTTAGGAAAAAAAAAAAAAAAAAAGCTTCCATACTTCCTCCGCCCTGAAGATCACAAAAGTGTAACAAGGCTCTGCGAAATGTAACCCCAGATTTGAGTTTCTGAGGAATTAACAAGTGAGGATGGATATCAGCACCTCTGCCGCAAAATCTGTAGCAACACTGATAAAATGCCATGGAAGCACATGGACATACAGGTGAGGTTGGAAACCAGGCAACAGGTTGCATCTACCCTGACAGGTCGCCTTCCCTAGGTCGTGGGTGTGTCTGACGCGCACCCAGGCACTGATTCACAACTCTATCCATAACAATCGACTCCTACTCGGAGACCAGCCAGAGTTTTTGGGCTCTGAAGACTCCAGGAGTCCCCTGAAACGCAACCCAGGGTCCTGGGGTCTGCCTCCAATCAGTCTCTGGCAACCGCGTCCCGGGCAGAAGCAGGGCTACTGGGGAACCTGGGCTTCTCTTGATTGGAACTTGTCCTTTTGGGACCCTGGCAGAGCCACTCCAAAATACCACTCCACTCTCCCCACACACACACACACACACCCCCACAACCTACGAGTCTCTCCCACGACCTCACTATCGCTTCCCAGGGTGCCTGAGCCACGGAATTGACCCTCTTCATCCCCCGTACCCGCTCCTTCCCGGCCCCCAGAAAAAAACGGCTGAGGGGCGTGGAGCGGCGCGCGCAGGTAAGGAGAGGGCGAGCGTCTCCGCGCCCCGGGCCCGCGCAGCAGGTGCGGCCAGGCCTCACCTACCCTGCGAGGCCCGGCTACTCACCCCAACGTTCCTGGGAGAGATAGCCGCTGTCACAGACGCCTCTTCCGCTTGCTGCGAGGGCCCCTCGTAGCCACCGCCCCCTCTACTCCTGCCGTCGCCGCCGTCCTCGCCGCCGCCGTTGCGGCGCGCGTCCGCTTTTACGCACACCGCCGTGGCCGCGCACGCACCTCGGCGCGCTGGCGTCACTTAGCAACCAGGAAACTGCAGTCCACCAGAGCCCAGGGTTTAGGGCTCCGAGATCGCCCCCGACCGGTTCTGCGGCCTCTTCCCACCCGCGTGGCCCGCGGTCCCCTACTCAGCAGGTCTCCCAGGGTGTGCCCCCCCTCCCGGCCGGCACTTGGCTCCGGGTTAACGCCTCACGCATGTCACTGTATTGCCTCACCGGTGCGTGTCACCAGTTATAGGAAGGTCCAGCGCGCCAGTGGAGAGCAATGCCCTCGTCCAGTCGGACGCAGGCCGTATCTGCAAGTTGAGCGAGGTGTAAGGAGGTTCTCTAAGCACTGGGACCCTAAGCGGTTGAGTGCGCAGTAGATGCCGAAGGCAACACGTTGTATTGAACCGAGGCTTGAATCCCCCTCTCAGTTCCTTCTGTAAGTGGAACTAGGGCTGTAGGTATAGCTGACTGGTAGAGCACTTGCCTAGTATATGTAAGGCCTTGGCACCGAAAACAGAAACAAGGGTAAATGGGACTAGTACCCGGCCTGCTTACATTGGATACTTGTGAGACTACGACGTAATAATTTATACAAAAGTACTTTGTAGAATATAAAGTTCATTCAGTATGTACAATACCTTTCTCCTGAGAGAAGCCAGAAGAGCAAGAGCAGTGGGAAACTAGGGACTCTGGAATCAAGATATTTCCCTTAGGGATGCTGGGATTGGGAGAGATTAATTAGGAAGGATTTAATTCCAGGCAAAGCAGGCTTCATGAGTAAAAGTAGGACATGCAAATGGAAAGGAAGAGTGAAGCTTGGGGCAGGGAAATCGATTCTGAAGCCGTTACAGTATTCCAGGCAACAAGTGATGAGAAGACAAGCGTTGTGGTGCATGCCTGTAATCCCTGCACCCCGGGAGGCTGAGGCAGGAGGATGGAAAGTTCAAGCCCAGCCTGGCCAACTTAGCAACTTAGTGGAACCCTATCTCAAAATGAAATACTAAAAAAAGTGAGGATGTAAGTCAGTGTGAGGTCCCTAGGTTCAATCCTCGGATCAGCGAAAGATAAATAAATAAATAAAAATTAAAAAGTGATGAGAAGCTTAAGGCATAGAATGACTGCATTGAGTAGGAGCAATAGTGATAGTGATAACATTTATCAAGATAGGAAGATGAGTCTGGGTTTTCCACAGGTGCCTAAGTTACTAGATGACAACACCTGATTACCTGAGGATGATAACATTCCTTAGGAGGTGACTCAGTGTGTGGGGAATGATGAATTCAAATGTGGATATGTTTCTTGAGGAAACATTTATTCTCCTGACAGTGGCTCCTTTACTCCTGTCTTCTTGCTGCACCTGTTCCCATCTCACTCCCTTCAGGAGTGGTTTCTTGATTGGTGAATTTAAAAGGAAAAACTTCTCTCTTTGAGGAACCATCCTGGTGTTCTCTGCTTCTCCAGGAGCAGGGAGTGGAAACAGGGTGCCTATTCAGGGATATAAAGCAAGTAAACCTATTTAATCCTATCATTTAAGATTAAGAAACTCTGTCCACAGGTAATACCCAAGACAACTTTTTCAGGAGTGTTGTATAGGGCCGGGGATTTAGCTCTGGTTCTACTTCCTGCCTCACAAAAGCAAGGTCCCAAGTTCCATCCCGGGTACCAAAAAAAAAAAAGGAGTGTTGTATAGAATAATGGTCCACAAAATGATCACACCCTAATCTTATAGAGAAAATTTAAACTATAGGTTAGTTATTAAGGTAGCTGAAGTAGAATAAGTAATCCATTCCTTTAAGATTTACCTTTCCCATAACTCTTATTGTTTAAGGTGATGGCTAACTGAACCTTTGACCTGTAACCTAACTGTAGATAACATTTAACCCAGAGAAAAGCAAAATAGAAATGTTTGGGTAGTTTACAATGTATGTGTTTTAGGCTCCATCTGTTTGTTATATGTCTGTGACTATAACCATTAATAGGAACTAGTTGTAAAAGAGAAACAGAAATTTTACTAAGACCACCAGAAATGAGGTAATGGCTAAAAGAAGATATAAAAGGAAATGTTAAAACAAAGGACAGGGCAGACATTGATCAGACGAGTTTCTGGTGGTCCCCCTCACTAGCGATTAAAGGCATTTTTTTTGACCCAACTTCTGTGTCTCCGTACATTTCTTTCCGTGATTCCAGAATAATCTCTGTGAATGTTACACTGCATGGCAAAAGAAACCTTGCAGATGTGATTAAGGATCTGGGTAGATTATCTTGGATTTAAAAGGTCAGTGTCAGGGGCCTGGGATTTAGCTCAGTGGTTCCGGCGCCTGCTTCACAAGCGCAAGGTCCTGAGTTTGATCCCCAGTACCAAAAGAAGGGTCAGGGTCAAAGGAGGAAATGTGATATCAGAAGCAGAGATCAGAAAGATTTGAAGATGCTACACTGTTGACCTTCAAACGAATCTAAGGAATACAGACAGCCTGTAGAAGCTGGAAAAGGCAAGGAAATTTATTAGGACCTCTACAACTGTAAGATAATATTGTTTTTCAAGTCACTAAGTTTGTAGTTATTTGTTACAACAGGAAACTACTAATAATAAAGATGACAGTTGGTTTCCTATTGTATTCTCCTTTATCTAGAAAAGAAGGATACAATTTATTAGGCCCCCCTATTGACTATAGTAACCTGTGTCCTGATGGAGAACACCTACACATTTGGAGGAAACTGTCCAATAAACAGTTTCCTGTTGAATGAGGTTGAGTTGAAAACAAAATAGATTTGAAGAACATTAATTATAATTGTTCAATGAAGCCCTAGGCATAGATGAAATCAATCAGGGAGAAAATACAATCTCCCCAACTTTATATTAGATTCGTTTGTTCCTAACAGCACACTTAAAATTCTGCTCAGGTCATTTCACTGAGGACTCAGGGCCAATATATGGTGCACCAGCCTCTGTCCAAATACAATGCCTGAGATACAGTATCCAGGAAACTCAGTTGGGAGACAAAAACACATAGATATATAACCAGTTGCCATAGATGTTTTTAAAGCAAGGAATAAATGTATGGTAACTATCATATAATCATTGTATGCTATAATAGAGTCTTATGAAGTGAAATGAGGGTTGCAAAAGGATTCAGTTAAGGGAGCAATCAGTTCTGCTTAGTGAAGTCGTGGTGTTGTGCTTTGTTACACTGTCAGGGAGGCACAGGATCTCTCAGACGTGGCAGAAATGTGCCAAGGGATTTCCATGGGTTAAAAAAAAGTCCAGGATGCCAGGGATTTAGCTCAGTGGTTTCGCCACCTGCTGAGCAAGTGCAAGGACCCGAGTTCGATCTCCGGTACCAAAAAAAAAAAAGGTCCAGGAGAGTTGACACTGAGCCAGTGATGTCACTTATCGTTCCTTCCAGGTAGTTTTATTATGATCTGAAGTAATGTTTATATACAATTGTTTCTAAACCAAAGTCATTTAAATGGACAGAATGGCCACAAATAAACTTTGACTGCAGCAGTAATTTATTTTTCCACCATAGCCAAGAGGAAATATATTCATTGTTATAAATGCTATGCTTTGGTACATTTGTTCTCTAATCCTCATGTTATCTCACTTAATTTCATAAACATTAGCTTTTTGTATTAACTACTGACATCTTAGTTTTAGCAGATGGGGTGAAAACTTTAAATAACTTGGCAAAGGTCAAAGCAGTCAAGTACACTGAGATTTAGACCCAGCACAGGTGTCTTCTCTCCAGAAAACATTCCCTTGGGTCCTTACTTGGTGTAAGTCCCCTTCCTCTGTACTGTTAATATAATGTGCCTACACGGTGGCATTTGCAGTAATAATAATGAGGCTTACTGTGTGCCTTATTAGTTCCTATACCTATTACCTATGTTTAAGTGTGTTATGGATATCAGCTCATTTAAGCCTTGTAACAACCCTTTGAAGTAAATGATACTATAAATACGATGTTTATAAATCAGAAGGCTGAGTCATAGGAAGGTTAAATAACTACTCAGGGTCAAAGAATAAATGATGGAGCCAGAATTCAAATCCATGTAGATGAATGCTAGAATCTGTGCTCTAAACCTCCAGACTGCTACTATTGTACCATGTGCCCTTTGCGTATGTTGAGGGATTCTAGAAAACCTAGCTTACAGAATGCACCAGTGCATTTATTGTAGGGTTGTTGTGTGTGATATCACGCTGTTTTCCTCATATGAACACAAGTTTTCTCTGAGTCAAAAGTCATGAAATATTTGGCTACTCTAGAGTAACATGTCTTTCTCTCTATAGGCAATGTGAATTACATAACGGGCTGATTTTCCCTTTTCACATTGTCTGCCAAGAAACTCCAAATAAATCTGTTGACCTAGCATTTGCAACTGAGTGGATTGGGCTGCATATCTATATACGTTAGTATGTTACTCAGCTTTCCATCACTAAAACAAAATGTCTGAGTTTATCACCTTATGAAGCGAAAAGTTTTATCTTGGCTCACAGTTTTGGAGGTTTCAGTCCATGATCAATTGGCCCCGTTGTTTTAGGCCTGTGGCAAGATACATTATGCAGGACTATGCAGGAGAGCAAAACCACTCAATTTATGGCCAGGAAGAAAGAAAAGAACAAAGAAGAGGCCAGTGTTCCCCAATTCCTTTCAAGGATGTTCCCTCAATGACCTGAAGACCTCCCTGCCTCTTAACGTTTCTACCACCTTCTAGTAGCACCACCCTGGGTACCAAGCCATGGGACTTGGTTCTTTGGGGACATTTAAGATCCAGACTATAGCAGTTGGCTTGAAATTTTTCTAAATAAATAGTTGGAAAAAAATTAATTCTTTATTTTCTGAGTTGTTGATAAGGTTAAATTGAATGAGTTAAATATAAAATCCCAATTCTGGGCCGGGGATCTAGCTCAGTGGTTCCGCCGCCTTTTTCACAAGTGCAAGGACCCAAGTGCGATCCCCGGTACCAAAAAAAACAAAACCTCACTTCCTCAGACATATTAGCCACAGGTCAAGAACTCAGTACCCACAACAGCTGCTCCATTGGATAATGCATATGTGGAATATTTCTATCAATGCAGAAAATTCTACTGAGTTGTGCTGGTATATAAATTGTGACAATCAGACAAATAAGGCAGGGCAAAATAACTTCAGACTAAAAATATCAATGGAGGGCCGGGAATTTAGCTCAGTGGTTCCACCGCCTGCCTCAAAAGCACAAGGTCCCAAATTTGCTCCCTGGTACCAAAAGAAAAAAAAAATTCAATGGAAAGTATGATTGGTGTGGGGGGCAGCATCTAGATGCCTTCTGCCAGAGATTCTCATTTAAGAAGTACTATGGTGTTTTTAATAAGGTAATCCTGACCCAGAAGGTATGTGAACTTTACTGAGGAAAATCAATGTAGAGTAAGTGGGAAGGCACTTATATTCACAGGTATGTTTAGATGTGAGTGGGAAGGGGAAATTCTGTCCTGGTTTGGTGGAAGGAGAGTAAAGTCAAAGACATAACTGAAAGACTAGAGAAATATTTCTAGAACCTGTACAGAAAAAAAATGGGCAAAGGAACTAAAGAAGCATTGTACAAACTAGAAAATGCAAATTGTCAAATATTTTTTCTTTTTTTTTTTCAAATATTTTTAAAAGTGCTCAACTTCACTTGTCCTGTGGGAAATTCAAATCAGATGAGTGTAAATTTTTATAGCTTTCTTGGAAATTAATCTGTTGCTATCTACTAAAATTTAAAATGTCCTTATTCATAAATCTTCCTAAGAGTCTCTTCTCCCCATCCTCAAAAATGCCAACATGTAAAACACATATACACACGTATACATATATAAGGATGCTTATTGCAGCACAATTTGCAATAAATTTGAAACAATGAGAGTGTTCATCAGTAAGAGAATGAATAAATGAATTATGAGACATCTATACTACAGAATATTATTCAGTTATGTAAATGAATTACTTCTATAAGTATTGACTGATAAGGGTATAATTGATACATTACTAAGAAAATAGATGCAAAGCACTGTATAGAACATGATGTCATTTGTAAAATAAAGGAAAAATTTTGTTTCCTATGACTGCTATAACAAATTATTACTTCATTGCTTAAAGCAGTACACATTAATACTCTTACAGCTCTAGAGACTAGAAATCCAAATTCTGAAAGAGTGAAAGATATCATATTATTTGCTGTGCAGCAAAAAAGTCAAAGTGCCAAGTAAGTGGAACCTGCTTTTGTGAGGGAGTCTGCTTTCCTGAAGTGTGTCAGTGGTGCAATCAACCCATCAACTACAAATCAGAGCCTGGGGGAATCATCCTCAAGCGCAGGTTACCCAGAAGGTGTCCCTGTGGTCTATAAATCTTTTCAGGGATCCATGTTTGACTTGGCTGTGGATGCCTGGGCTACCAAAGAGTACTTGATAGTAACTGGGTTCATCTCTGCCTACCATAGTCCTACTGGCCTTTTGCCTGTGAAAGCAGGGATGCTGCCAGCCAAACTGCTGAAGAAATTTGCATCTGTAGTTTCTTCCTGAACCATTACTTCCGCAAGTTTCAGTTGGCCATGGAGAACTTGCTCAAGCTGTGGGCCAGCAGGGACCTGGCTCATGAAGTGGACCTGGATGACCTGTTTCCAGAGGGCAGGTTTACTCCAGAGGCCTGAACTCCATATTCTGGCTTGTTGATTATATACACATGGGAAATTACACTGGAGAATGTGTAGTTGAATTACCTCACTCTGTCAACAATAAGCTGTATAAACAGAACAATGACATAAATTTTTAAAAATGAGCAGAGCACTTTATGCCTCAGAATTACTCATCCAATTTATTTTTAGTTGATAATGGATATATTTCTTAAAAGCAAGTTATAAATGACTAGATTTTGATCCTCCATCCCCCACCTTGGGGAACAAAGTACCAATAAAACTCCCTTCCATGGTTAAGAGGTAAAACAACAAGAAAATACAAAGAGATTTTCATAAAAGTATAATTATATTAGGGGACTTTGTTTCATAGAGTTTGATATACCAAACAGACTAAGACTCTGGAGGATTTTAATTAAGCCCTGAATGAACTTGATTTAATAGTTTTAAATAGAACTTAGTATTCTATAACAGAAAACACATACTATTCTTGTTAAAGAACACTTGTAGAAATCAGTCATATGCTCGTTCACAAGATTTTTTTAAAATTCAGATTATGCTCGCTAGCTACAATGATCTCAAGAGTCATTCTACATAATATTTTTGGGAAAATCATTTCATAATTAAAGTATGTCTATAGCTGTCTAAGGCCCAATATCACCTTGCGCAGCAAGATGGCTATGGCATGCAGAAACATAACTCCATTTTGCCTCCGGTCACAAGTTGAGGCCTCAGTAGTCCCGTGATACTGTGACATTCAAGGGCAAGAGTACATCAGCTGAAGGCATCCAACCAAGTAGTAATAAGAAAAGAGAAAGGTTTCTCCTGGGAGAAGGACAAATTTCTTTTTTTTTTTTAATTAAAAAAAATTGTATTTACTTAGAAGCATTCAGAATGTCAACAAAACAGCTGCAACTCTTTTTTGCAATTACAGAGTGGTATTCAGTTAGCAGAACAACATTTCGTATAAGCTGCATCAGAGACAACTGAAGATGAAAAACTACCGTCCCCATATATAACTAATTTGTGCTGTGCACCAACAAGAACCTGCTTTAAATTTCCATGCCAATTTACAAGCCCCGAACTGTACCAGGCAAGGTTAGTGGCTATTGAAATACCACCAGGACAGGGTTGTCTAAAGACATATTCGGTAGTGTGTTAACTATACAAAAAAAGACACTGTACAGTTTAAAAACAAATCTTACACAGCCTTACATTTCAATTTTTTTCTTTAAAAGGAGTGAGTTGTGTACAGGGGGATTAAATGCTTTATAGACAAGAAAAAAGAAAAACTGCACTAGAATCAACTTATTCATCATCATCTTCTTATTCATCTTCATCCTCTTCATCTTCCTCTTCCTCACCCCCTTCATCTTCCTCCTCTTCCTTCTTTTTCTTGCTTTTTTCAGCCTTGACAACTCCCTTTTGTGCTGCATCAGGTTTTCCTTTAGCTCGGTAGGCAGCGATGTCCTTTTCATACTTTTCCTTCAGCTCGGCAGCCTTCTTCTCATAAGGCTGCTTGTCACCTGCTGCAGTATTATTCCACATTTCTCCCAGTTTCTTTGCAACATCACCAGTGGAGAGGCCAGGATGTTCTCCTTTGATTTTTGGGCGATACTCAGAACAGAACAAGAAGAAGGTCGAAGGAGCCCTCTTGGGTGCATTGGGATCCTTGAACTTCTTTTTTGTTTCTTCTTTAGGAGGAATATAGGTTTTCATTTTTCTTTCATAACGGGCCTTGTCCACCTTTGCCATGTCTTCAAATGTTCCTTTCTCTTTAGCAGACATGGTCTTCCACCTCTCTGAGCACTTCTTAGAATACTCTGAGAACTTAACGGAAGCATCTGAGTGCTTCTTCTTGTGCTCCTCTCGGCAAGTTTGCACAAAGAATGCATATGATGACATTTTGCCTCTCGGCTTCTTAGGATCTCCTTTGCCCATGTTTACTTGTTTTCCTCAGTGAGGCACAGAATCGCCCAGTGCCCGTCCGGCTCTCACTTGCTCCGGCGCTGTCTCTATGGAGATCAATGTACTGCAGTGGCTTGACAAATTTCTTATTAGCCTGCTCTCGTCTCACCTAGTTTTTTTTTTTTTTTTTGGTGCCAGGGATTGAACTCAGGACCTTGTGCTTGCGAGGCAGGAGGCGGAACCACTAAGCTAAATCCCCGGCCCTCACCTATTTTAAGAATACTTTGCCCAATCGCTTCTCGGCCTTTTGGCTAAGATCAAGTGAAGAATACTTTGCCCATCTCACCGTCCTCATCAACCTAAGATTCTCATCCACACAGGATTACTGCGGCGACCCTCTCAGTCACCCAATACTCCCTCCAATTATTGCGTGCCACTCTGAGGCCTGACCTCCCAGCCCCCCGTGTACTTTGAAATTACACCAGTCTTTATGGCCTTTCTTTAGCCTTTGGCATCCCCCTTTCTAGGCAGATTGGAGGACTGATCAGCCTTGGATACAATGCAATAAAACTAGAATATTTTAAAAGATGACAAGAGCTGGAAATGTAGCTCAGATATGGAGCATGTGCCGAGCATGCTGGGTTCAATCTCCAGCACTGAAAAAGAAAAGGAAGCTGTATGTACCTGTTATGTCAGCTTAAAACAAAAAAAAAGCAAAATACTACTATTTGTTGCTAAGAGAACACAATTCATCTTGACTCTAATCTAAAGTGTTTTCCTTGAATTGTGAGAAAAGGAAAAAATGGAAACAAAGTCTTTGTAAATAGAGAAGGGAGGAGGGAGTGAAGGGAGTACAGGGAACAGGGAAAAATAAGAACCAAGATGCATCATGTACAGGTAGAAGCACCCAATGATAAATGTAAATGTACTGTATACCTAAAATGTACCAATAAAAGAATTTAAGCCAAAAAAAAAAGTGTTTTCCTTGGATTTCACTATTTATCATCTTTTTGTTTACAAACGTTTTGTTTTTTGATTGGAGTGTAACATGTATAAGGTGTACAAATAATCATTTTGCAGCATTTTGGATTTCCACAAAGCAAACCCAGGACAAGAAATAGAACATCACCGGCACCACACACACACCCATCATACTAAAGAGAAAGGCTTTGTTCAGTGGTTGGGAAAGTCTCCCTGTCTCTTGCCAGATGTAAATCACAAAGTATCTATCCCTGATTGTTACTAGCAGGCATTCTACAATGAAAAGAGGCACCAGCTATAGGATGAACCCAGTATTGGAGTTCACAGTGAAGAGACAGAAAGAACCCGGGCCCCTTTGATGACCCTATTACTCAAATTGTATTAACTGAAACTAAAATGTACTTTTTCCCTGTTATTTACATCTGCTTGGCTTCCAGCCAGAAGTATTCTGTCTGATACCATTAGGTTAAAATCTTGTCATTTTATTTCAACTATTTATGTTAGAACTTACAGTAACATTTTGGTAGCTCTTCAGTTTTGTTCAGAATTTACTGAGCCAGACATTTTATTTAATAACTATTATTAGGGAAATAACAGGATACCATTATTACCTGGTTGAAACTGTTTTAAGCATTTTTACACATATTAACTCATTCCATGTCCTCAGCAATTCCCTAAGAAGTGTTATTGTCTTCATTATATAGTAAGGTTTAACTCCAGTCTATTTTAAGATAGGAAAAACAGAATTCTCCAGGGCTATGCTGTCCATCATAGTAGCCACCTGTGGCCACTGAACACTTGAGATGCGGTGTAAATGTGCTGGTGTGCATACCAGATTTCAAAGGCTTTGTATGAACAAAAGAATATGAAGTATCTCATTAATAAGCGTGCTATACTGATTACCTGTTTAAAATATTTTGGATATACTGTGTTAAAACATGGTGAAAATTAACTTTACTTCTTTTTGACATCTTTATGTGGCTCCTAGAAAAATACTGAATAACACATGTGGCTCATGTTGGTACTAGACAGTGCTACCCTACTGTGGTGGTTCTTACAGTGCAGTACTGGACCAGCAGTAGCTTCACTTAGGGGATTGGCAATGCAAATTTCCACCAAATCAGAAACTCTAAATTAGAAACCTACTGAATAAGAAACTTGAGGCCCCAAATCATAAAACAAGCCCTCCATGTGGGTCTTTTATTTTAATAAAATCTTTATTGGGATATGTCACTTGTTCAAAGTACAGTTTGGTGGTTTTTAGCATGTCCATAGAGTTGTGCAAACATCTAACTGAAAACATTTTCACACACAAAAAGAAATCTCATTCCCATTGTCAGTCACCCCTCAATCCCCACACCATCATCCCCAGCCACAGCCAACAGCTACACTGCCTTCTATCTCTACAGATTTGCCCATTCTAGACAAGTCCTAGGAATGGAATCCTGCAACATGCAGTCTTGTGACTGGCTTCTTGCACTAAGCACCATATTTTCCTTTGTGGCCTCTGATATGCTAAATTCTGAAAATTGCTGCTTTAGGGTAGAAATGGAAATGAAGCAGTCAGTCACAGAGTGCATGAAAAACAAAGGGTATAAAAATAATACCCTGATCATAAGATAGAGAAAAGGAAAGAGACCAGAAGGACATAAAATAGTAAAAGGTGAAAGGCTTTTCATGTGAGAAAATAAGCTACCATTTTTGTTCTTCCAAAGTCTAGGAAGGATGACCCGGAGGTCAAATACAAATATACATTAATTATATTTGTTTGTGCTCTACCTGTGTTATAGCTTTAATCTTTTTAAGCTCCTTATTTTATCCAAGAGATGATAGTTAAAGCCATGATAGTAAGTGACATTACCAAAGTAGGTAGATTACAGCAAGAAAAGGCTAGTACTGAGAACATAATACTGGGAGAATCTTACATTCTAGGGATTTTACATAAGGGTTCACACTCATTTTCCCCCTTAAATCTAGCCATAACCCTGCGGGGAAGTAGTTAGTATTGGTATGTTAACTCAGTTAGTGGTGATCACAGTTAACATTATTAGAGATGTATTAATCGCACATACTCTTGATGTGTGATAGGGCTTTTACCTAAGGCCTTCATCTTAAAAACCAGTTAATTCAGTTATATCATGACAAAAATCAAAAAATCCATATTGAGAATATTCTACAAAGTGTCTAACTACGGTAGTACCCCTTAAAACTGCTAGTCATCTAAAGCAAGGAAGTCTGCAATCTCACAAACTAGCAGAGTTTAAAAAGACATGAGAATCCTGAGGAGCTTTGGAAAAGGCTTTTTAGTCCTTACTAAAGACAAGTGAGGAATAAAAGGTTATTTTCTTTCACTGGACATTGTTGGTCTAGACACAACACTCTGGTGGTGATAGACAACAAAGATCACAAGTATTATTAGTTCAAAGAGAAAAAAATGTTAAAAATTAACAGGATGGGAAAGTTGGAAGGACTCTGAGGTTCTTGAAATCATTGAACTGTCTTTCAACCCATGATAGAATCCAGTGCTTGTTATGTCAGCTAAATTGTTTTTTTCTTATCAACAGCAAGCATTTTTACTGATAAAACTCTCATTTTTTTTTTTTTTTTTGGCGGTACCGGGGATCGAACTCATTCAGGACCTTGCAATTTCGAGGCAGGCGTGGTGCCACTGAGCTGAATCCTGGCCCGATAAAACCCTCTTCAGCTATGTTACCAAGGTTTATAATACTATGATATGGACTGAATGCTTGTGTGCCCTCGGATTCATGTTTAATCCCCAATGTTATAGTATTTGGAAATGGGGCCTTTGGGAGGTAATTAGGTCATAAGCCTGCAGCCTTCCTGAATGGGACTGGTGTTCTTGAAAGAGATCAAAGATCATTTCTCTTGGCCATATGAGGACACAGCCAGAAGGCATCTTCTACATGTTTGGAAGGGGACCTCAACAAACACTGGATTTGCTGTTGCCTTGATCTTAGACTACTCAGCCTCCAAAACTGGGAAAAATAAATTGTGTAAGCCATCCAGTCTATAGTATTTTTGTTAGAGCAGCCTGAACAAAGACATACTTAAGCAGTTGTGCTCAAAATACTGTGAGGGAAACCTCAAGTAATTGCCTTTCAGCCACAGCTCTTAACTCAAACTCCTATCAGGAGTCCCTGCCTCGGCTGTGCCGGCTCTGGGAAACTGACATTCTACACTGCAAGCTGGTTAGCACTCAACATGAAAAACAAGAAAATTTTGTGTGCCCTAGTTTGCCCTTTCTTATCACCATTTCTCAAAAAAGTTTATTTGAAAGTGAATTCTTCTAATCCCTAGCACATTTTATCAATGAATATAGGAATGAATTTAAGGAATAAGGATTATCTTTTGGCACAATTTACTTAGCAAGTAGTAGTTTTCTTTCCCTAGAAATAGTTTAAATTACTAAATTTATGAATCTAACAGACCTCCTATTTGCTATTTCTAATATTTAACATGTGAAGCTCGTCTTAAGTTCCCATGACTCACCCTTTTTTTTTTTTGGTACTGGGGATCGAACTTGGATCCTTGTGCTTGCGGGGCAGGAGCCAGAACTACTAAGCTAAATCCCCAGCCCATGACTCATCTTTTAATAGTTGGTCTTTTTATTCTCTGTACTTTATCTACCACAATCCTTTACTCCCTACTGTCCTCCCACCTTTCCCAGTTCCGTAACCATACCAGCTACCTGCTTTACAGGCTGTTCCTGGTTCAGATCGAACTTGCAAGCCTTTTCAAATCCTTTTCAGTACTAAGGGGAGCCTTTTATAAGAAAGAACTTGCTGGACAGAAGTTTACCAATTAAATAGTCTTAAAATTTATTTTATTTCAGTCTGTTAAGTACTGCTAGTTGCTTAAATTATTCATGTGAATCCATTTCATCCAAAAAGGAAATGTAAAGTGCTTCCAGCAGTGCAAGAGCAACTGGCGTGGCCTATCCAAAGGTCTTCCACTAGAATCTTCAGAAAACCTAAATGTAGTTTAGGTGTTTTTATTCTCTAGGACATGAGATCTTCAAACTCATTTTGATTTTTTGAAAGCCACCAAGTGTCTCAGCTGCTTTCTGGTAATTACGTGATGTTACCAGTGAACATGATTCTTGGAATCATGAAGACCTAGGGAAAAGAAGAGTACTTAAGTAATATAAACATCACTTGTGCAGGGGTGAGTGGGTGTCCCTAGAGCAGCCTTGTGATAGACACCTACACTTCTTCCCTCAACATGGCACTCAAGTCCAAGAGCCAAGGGCACCATGTGTGAACTCTGCAGGTTTTCAAAGCAGGAAACTAGTGTGGGAGGTATGGTGAGGTTTAATTTTGAGGCATACTCTAAATACTAAGATAATGATGAGATCTTGACTACTTGCATTGCCTTCAATTCATTAAAGTTATTTTACAGGTCTAGACTTTCTTTTATATAAGATAGAATATTAAATGACAAACAGTATGCTACAGCCTTGTCTGATGTCTGAGTATCCAGTAAATACTCTACCACTCCTCCTCCTCATTCCCAAATAAATGAAATTAGTTCTTGAACTTGAAAAGTATTTTATAAATAAATAATAGGTTTTCTATCAGTATCCTTGTCAGCATGGTTCTGAACGGCTCTCAAGAGTACCCTCTCTTTTATAAAATAAACACTTGATACTGTTTGAAGTACATATGAAGTTTCATTTTTGTTCAGTGTTCTTTACTTTCCATCCTGAAGTTATTTCTGAGGAATTGAAACCCCAGAAGATATCCACCACAAAAAAAGGTTAATTTTTTTTAAAAAAAGATGATTCAAAGGAAGACTTGAAGAGAGGTAATATTTAAGAGCTAAAAGGCAGCAAATGCAGCTTCTAAAGGGAATTGTTCTAATTATTACCTAAAAAGTAAACTTACACAACTACATTCAAGGTCATAAAATAAAGCACTACTTTAAAACTAGAATGAATAGATGAAAAATACAGCTGAAAAGAGAAAAGGACTTAAGAATGATTTGAATTGGGACACAGTTCCATCAATCCTGGGTGTTTCTGTTCTCTGAGTATCTTGAGTCACATTATTCCATTCTTATTTCCATCCTCACTGACATCTCAAAGAAACATTTTCATAGAACTAAGTAAGAGTTGCTATTTTGTTAGGATTCAAAATTTCAATCCAGTAGCCATCAGGATCTTGAATAAATGCCAGGCCTTTCATTTTACCTGTAAAATGAAATATTTCATTACTGGAAACAGAAAATAAAAACCTTAAAGAGTATTTATAGTTCACTGTAAATTTATATTTTAATGAAATACATTATTTTGGTTACATTTTTAAAAAAAAATCTATACTGTTAACATTGCCCAAATGCTTATTTTTCATATTGACTAAAATGTTATCCTCCACACATAGCTGGAAATCAGGCCCCCTCCTAAAATAAACTGTGGAACTGGCTGCTTCTGTTAGCCAGTATTTGGATCAGGTATTTGCCTCACCTCCATGACACTGTTTCACGCTACCAGTTCAGTATCTCAGAAATTAAAGAAGCTAAACATGATAGCATGTGCCTGTAATCCCAGCTACATGGGAGACTGGAGAAGAGGATCTCCTGAACTCAGGAGTTCAAGGCCAGCCTGTGCAACATAGCAAGACCCCATCTCAAAAAATCAAAAAAACAACAATCAAAATGAGAGGGTGCTCAACAGAGCAGGTAGTGTGGCTTACCCAAACAAGCCAAACACTAGATACCTGAGTCATACAAACCCTTTAAACAGTTGTATAAAGGCGCACGCGCGCGCGCACACACACACACGCACACAAAATGCTCTACCTTTCCCTTAGCCTTCAAAAGCCAGGTACAGTGATGCACACCTGTAATCTTAAGGCTGAGGGAGGCTGAGGGAGGAGGATCACAAGTTCCAAGTCCCGCCTGGGCAACTTAGACCCTGTCTCAAAACAAAAACAAAAAGGGCTGGGAATGTAGCTCAATGGTAGAGCACCACTAGGTTTGATCCCCAGTACCACACAAAAATTTTTAGAAATCAGGCCTTTCTCCATCTAAAAAAAAACAAACCCAATAAAAATGTGTCACTGTCTGTTTTCCTTGAAATATAAATTTGATGTGCATCATCTTCCCTCTTCCCTTTGCTTCCGAAAATACCATACAATCTCAGTCCTCTTCTGATCCCACCAGGCAAGCTAAGTCCTACCAATCAGATTCTGTCTCCCAGGAATTCATAACTAGAATGGAGAGGCTAATAGGTCAGAGTTTGCTTAAATGCGGATACATGACCTGAGAAATTTATTTTGGGGCCAAAATGCTAAATTGATTTGAATCTTATCTCTGGTTCCAGAGAAACACAAATGAGAAAAGGAGGGAAAAGTGAGACGCCTTGGGAGTGATACCTGAGGAAAGGTTGGGTGAGGTGGGATGACTATTTTAATCTGTTCTGTGTGGGAGGTGGTAGTGATTGTTTCTGCTCTCCCAAGTGTCTTGGGGGTCAGTACCTGCCCTTGCCCTTGTAAAGGGCTCAGGTCACTGCTTCAGACGTCCTCAGGAGTAAGTAAGGGTGGTACAGAAAGCTTGTGAGGAACCGGGAAGAACAGGTGGGAACCACCTGATCTCTCCCATCTCTCTTTCCATACATCCAGGGCCAGGGAACGACAATCTCAGAGGTGTCTACTACTCCCCCCCACCTCCCCAAATCAGGGATTGAACTCAGGACCTTGCAGTTGCCAGGCAGAAGCCATGCCACTGAGCTACATCCCTGGCCCTAGAGGTGTCTACTACTAATACTACTTCCTAAGGGACAAAGGGAGAATATCTGACCTGAATCGCTGTTCTGTGAAATGTGAAATGTTTCACACTCATTTCCAGGTGTCCAGGGATCCCAGGCCTTGGCTTATTCTGCCTACCTTTCTGAGATCATTCAGGTTGTAAAGGGCTGGGTTCTGGCCTTCCTCCAATCACACTCATGGGATGAAACAGCTAACAGTTGCAGAAACAGAACACACACACACACACACACACACACACACACACACACACAGGCCAAAATAATAAGAATGTGAAAAGTACAACTATGAGAAGCACCCAAATAATGATTATAGAGTCAACTATAAAATGAAACATTGGAACAATGGACCAAGAATTATTACTACACGTAAAAGTGATGAGCTGTATGAAATGTTACTGATATTAATTAAGAACAGGAAAATGTTAAAGGAACAAGCACAAATCAGGGATGAAAATTATAATAGATTAGGAACACAATAGGTGAGTTAAATGTCAGAACAGATAAGAGTTGGGAAAAAAGAGTAAACAAACATCTCGGCAAGAAGGTAAGGACAAAAAATAATGTAAAAAGCTTCCAGAACAAAGCAGAAGATACTACACATAAATAGTATACATAAAAGAACATGGATCAGACTGACAGCAGATTTTTCAAAACCACTGTGTGCAAAATGACAGTGGAGTAGCATTTTCAAGGCTGAAGGAAAATAAACCTAGGATTTTCAACAAAACTGTCATTCACATATAGGAATGGTACTTGGCATACAAAGGCTCAGGAGTTTTGCCTCGAAAACTTCTTGAAAAGTTTTATTTGAGGTACTTTATATAGACAGAAAAGTTCAGATTATAGTGCAAAAGATATACAGAGAAAGATTATCAAAATATCTTAACATATTTATTGTTATTTATTTATTTATTTATTTTTGGTACTGGGGATTGAACTTGGGACCTTGCGCTTGAGAGGCAGGCGCCGGAACCACTGAGCTAAATCCCCGGCCCCTATTGTTATATTTTTTTAAGCCAAGGCCAAAGAAAAAAGAAATGAGTAACCCTGGAATCTGGGTAATAGTAACATAATGTTGGTAGAGGGGAATAAATTATTTTCTTTCTGGAAAGGTGAGCTGGATATTAAGTATTTTAATTAATGCTTCAAATTAAAATTGAAATAATAAAATACAATATCAGAAAAAGATCTAAGTAAAATAATCACAATATATGTAAATCCAACAAAATCCAGATATATGCTATTCTAAGAGCCATACATAAAACACACGTACACAGGAAGGTTGTAAAAGAATAAAAAAGGAAATGAGGGCCGGGGATTTAGCTCAGTGGTTCTGGCACCTGCCTTGCAAGCGCAAGGTCCCAAGTTCGATCCCCGGCACCCCAAAAAAAAAAAAAAAAAAAGGAAATGCTAGGTAATGTACTATTCATAATTGTAATAATTGATATCAGGTAAAACAGACTTGAAGAAACTTACTTTTGAGTGGCCAGATTTATACTCTGAAACAGAGAAACTGGTGGCCAAGAAGAGACTGATGTAAGGTAAGACTGGGAGAAAGAGCCTGAGTTTTTGATGGCTCTCCAGACCCTGTGTCTAGTCTTCTGTGAAGCACCCTAGCTGTTCTTTCAGTTTCCTAGGATATCCAGATATTCTTATAAGTTTGCTTCTTTCCTTAAGCAGGTTGAAGTAGACTTCCATTATTTACAACTAGACGGGTTTAACTACAACAGTGCCTTCTGTGGGTGCTTATAACACTACTTAACTAAAGAAAGGCATGAACACAGTAAGTAGTAGACTCACCATCATCAGGTTTCTTCACAAATTTGACTCCCAGTTCTTCAAATCTTTTACAAGCACTATGTACATCAGGAACAGCAATTCCAATGTGACCTTAGGTGGCACCCACCCCCAAAAAAAAAACAATAGAGAAAAGGAAGAAATAAGAAGTTCACAAGTGGCTTCTAACACATGTTGCAAAATATAAGGCACTTGAAAATAGACTGATTTAAATAGACTTAAAATCTATAATACAGTCAAGAATAAGTATCAGTATAATGGAATAATTAGTTGTTCTGAATTATACGTTATGTAAAATAAATCAATACTGGCTTATCTATAGTTCACTCTAAACCAGCTGGGCATGGTGGTGCATGCCTGTAATTCTCAGCACTTTAGGAGGCTGAAGAGGAGGATCAAAAGTTTGATCCTGGGCAACTCAGGAGACTGTCTCAAAAAAAAAGAAAGATAAGAAGAAAAGACAGAAAAAAGAGCTGAGGCTATAGCTCAGTATAAAGGCTTTGGATTCAATCAATCCAAACAAACAACAAAAACCAAAAAACAAAACACCAAAATCAAAATAAAACTATACCAACGAAAGAGTAATCATTTGTTCATACATAATAGATATGTTTTTGGCACTGCCTATATAGCAGCCTACTAAAGCCTATAATTCTGTTATCTTGATTTGAGAGATTTCAGAACGAGACAGAAGTATACACTAGCAGAAACAGGGATTACTATTCACATAGTTGGGTTTTTATTAATTAAAAAAAAAATCTACTGGAAATACAATACTGAGACTTAAAAGTAAAATCTTTATGAGAATAAATATGTTTAGACTGAGATTCTGAAATTATACAATCCTAAGTAAGATTTATGGAAAATAAACCATACTTCTACTAAATAGATTATACTTGACAATTAGGCCACGAATGTTCTAGATGTACACATGGAAAAGCACATAAATCCATATACATTTGTATTACATACAAATAGGCAAACATACCAAATCCCCGAGGATCTGAATTACCATTGTGATAACTCTGGGTGTCATCATCTTCAGTGCCCCAGTTGCTACAAAAGGAGGGAAAACATAACTTATAGTTCTGTCCTGTAGAACAAACACTGTGAAAAGAAACCTGTCTTTCAAATCTTACCATGTGCATCCACTACTTTACATACTTGGCTTGACCCCTGCTACTAAAAATATTAAAATTTTCGACTGTAGAAAGGGCAAGCAGGAAATGTATGACTTTAACTAGACTAAAGAGACAGTAAAAGCAGATACCTGGATAAAAGCAATAATCTTAGCAGCAACTACCATTTATTGTGCTCAATACTTCATATTTCATTAAAGCCTCATAACAGCTCCATGGGCTAGATTTAAATACTTCCATTTTAAAGATGAGATGGCCACCTAGAGAGGTGATATAATTTGGTCAGGGTCATAGACCAAGGGTCAGAGCTAAGACCCATGTCTAAGTCTGTCTAGGTCTGTCTGACTACAAAGCTTTGTTTTGCTTTTGTTTTGGGGGGTTTTTTTGGTACCAGGGATCAAACTCAGGACCTTGCCACTGAGCTAAATTCCCAGCCTCCAAAGTGTGTTTTGAATCAGGGGATACACACAAAATCACACATCTGGAAACAAATGCTTTTTTGGTAGCTGTTAAAGAGTGCAGAGAAACAATGTAAAGAAATAAAAAGGCTGCCAGGGATTTCGCTTAGTGGCTCTGCCACCTGCCTCGCAAGCGCAAGGTCCTGAGTTTGATCCCTGGTAACCTCCCCCCCCAAAAAACCGAAAAAGGAATCCAGCCATGGTGACACATGCCTGCAATCCCAGCACTCTTGAGGAACTGAGGCAGGAGGATCACAAATGTGAGCCTAGCACGGGCAACTTAGCAAGACCCTGTCTCAAAACAAAAATATAAAATAAGGATCGGGGATACAGCTCAGTGTGAAGGTCCTGGGTTCAATCCCTAATACCACAAGAAATAGATATAAATAAAAAGTAAATTTTTAAAAAGGCAATGCTTATTTCTACATTTTTTCATGTTGAAAGGATAAAAATGCCTTAAAATCCAAATGTTAATTACAAAATGGTTTGATGATTTTTTAAAGTATTAAGAAAAAAATAAAAACCCAGACCAAAACAAAATGAAAAAAACCTTAATCCAGAATTTATAAAAACTTATACTCACTGTGTCAACTCAAGGGTAGCTTTTCTGGAGAATACCCATGCTACTTTTTCATTTTTATCTTTGGGGATATCATTTTTATCCTCGTAAGCCAAGAAATAGAGTGAAAATTTCATAGTAGGAAAATCTAATTTTTGGAGTAGCCTGAAATTTAAAAAATGACAAGCCTAAATCATTAACAGGAAAAGCTGATTCATAATAAAATTAACATACCTTAATATTTAAGTTGTATGAATAAAAGTTATATATAGTAAAGCTATTTTAACAGGAAAACCAAGAGAAACATCAATGAAAATCTCATTTTAAAATGCCTATTCATCTGTAGATATCAGTAAAAGCAGACTTGTAATTTATTAGTTCTTCAAATGTAATGAAATTTAACCAAATTACAGTACGTAGGGCCGAGGATTTAGCTCAGTGGTACCTGTGCCTGGCTCGCAAGTGCAAGGTCCCAAGTTCTATCCCCGGTGCCAAAAACAAACAAACAAACAAAATTACAGTACTTGTTTATAAACACAAAAAAGGATCAACAATAAAGAATTTTAGTTTTACAGAATTATATTATCCTGTTCTTTCAGATATATTCCACTCAGTTAAATACTGTACATGCATTTACTGAGTTCTTACTATGCCAAAACTTCTAGGAAAGGAAACTGAGGGTAGACAGTAAGAGAGAAGAAAGGATAGGTTAATATCTCAGAAGATGTAAATGTCAACAATAAAGTGGCTGGAGATTTAGCTCAGTGGTTTCGCTGCCTGCTGCACAAGCGCAAGGACCCGAGTTCAATCCCCGGAACCACCAAAAAACAAACAAACAAAAAAACAATAAAATGGCTAATGGTATCAAATATAGCAGAAAGGCGAAACAGGATTAACACATTCCCACTGGCTTGAACCATTGGTGGTACAAGCATGACTGTCCCATTAGACAGCTTGTACCACTGGTGGTACAAACAGATCTAATCATTCTTTTTTTTTTTTCCTTTGGTACCGGGGATTGAACTCGGGTCCTTGCGCTTGTGAGGCAGGCGACGGAACCACTGGGCTAAATCCCCGGCCCCAGATCTAATCATTCTTATTGGTCTTTTTACTAATAAAATTAATATACAGTCTTAAATGGACCGAATCTAGCTGGTTGCTTAAATCTGAATACTGTCCAAACATAAATATAAGAAATATTCGTACCAATAATAATATTGTACAACAAATTTGTTTATTTTATCAAATTAAAGGAAATTTATTTATATTTGTGAATAGTTTATCAATAATTCCCTAAATTTTAACATGGAACTCTTACAAGTACCCCATTACTGGTGTATATAATATGTATTTACAACTGTTATATCACAAATTAGCTGTATCATAATTTTTATACCATTTCAATGCTTTCCTTACAGATGTTTAGGAGACATCTGCTCTCCTAAATCAATGCCTTTCTTTGCATTCTTATAATTAAAGACCCCCTGAGAAGCAAGTGGTACAAGCCACTGGATGGGACAGTCATCCATGTACCACTGGGGATTCAAGGCAGCAGAAATGATTGAATCTAAATCAGAGCCTCCTGGCAAGGAAACACACAAATTATGGGCCTGTTTTGAATGTGTTAAGATCAGAAAAGGTCATGAGCTATGGAAAGGTCCTATGAGAGCCAAGTCAACAATGGGACTGGGAAGACAGAAGGGGGATGAGAAATGAGACAGCACCAAGTGAGGTTTGTCCGTACAAACCTCGGTGACAATGGGAGGACTGGTAAAGGAGCAGAGGGCAAGAGGCATTCTAGAGGACTTAAGCTTGTTTATAGGTTGAAAGGAAAGAGTAGGAAAGGAGAGACTTGATATGAAAAAGTGAATGAACCACTAATCTTGAGGTTTAAAAAAAGACAACTGAAGGTATAGCTTATAAAGTTTAAAGAGTTCAGACCTTGTAAGGAATAAGGTACAATGAGAATCCATAAAATACCATTCTCTTTGGATTACAGAAGATTAAGTGCTCAAAGATGACCTTGTTAATAATTAACAAGAAAAAATAATTAGTTGAGGCTTAGCAAAAGGAAAGTTTCTAGAGCTCTGCTCCAAATCTTTTATTTAATTATCATGGCTTACAATAAAGCTTGCCCACTGACATCACAAATCTGATTTACTCCAACATGTTTATAATAAAGTACCAAATACCCTACACAGTCCAAGTATGAAAAACTATCTCAGCACCCTACTAAAGCAGATTGTATAAGCCTTACTGACCAATCAGGGGAATTAAAGCAAATGAACCTGTTGCAACTGGTTTTTCTCAGTGGAGCAAATCTTCCAGGCTATTGGCAAGTTGCAAGCTATTTCAGGGTTCTTTAAAAAACAAGGTGAGCACTGGAGTCCATCAGACCTGGATTCAAATTCCTGCTCTGCCATGTGCCAACTGTAGGCTTTGGGATCAGTCACTTCATCTTTTTAAGATTTTGTTTCTTTGCCTGTAAAATGGAGATATTAGCTGCCTCAAAGGCCTACCGTGGAGACCGAATGAGGGAACGTGAGAAGTGTCTGGCAAAGAGGAGGTGTCCAATACATCTGTTTTCATTCTGTCCCTTAAATATGTCATAAATATTTTATATATATATATATATATGTTTTTGTTTTGGTACCAGGGATTGAACTCGGGACCTTGCGCTTGTGAGGCAGGCGGTGGAACCACTGAGCTAAACCCCAGGCCCTTATATTATATATATGTAAAACTACTTTTTCTTCAAAGAATCATAAGAAATGGTTAACAGCAGTTATCTTTAGGTTGGGGTAAGGGAACAAAATCATCACTTTGCCTTTTGTATTTTTCTGAACTGGTCAAATTTTCTAAACAGACATATACAGTATTAGTTAACTTGTTCTCTCAATGTCAGTGGAGAGTATCTAGATAGTAAATGAAAAATAATTTATTTTATATAGACACATATATTATCAAAAGCAAACCAAAACTCATGTTATTTAGGGAAATGAACCAAGAAAAATAAAACTGTCAATTGTACTTCAATAAAGATGGAGAAAAAAAGAAAAAGAAACATAAATGTGTTTTGAAGATTATAAGATCAATAGCTGTTTAGCAAAAGAGGACGCAGCCTATAAACAAATGAAATAGAGGGCCAGTTTTAGGTAAACTCATTCCCTTTCTGAGTACTTTGTCCTTACATTTACATTTTCTGATGTAAATAAGAGGCTAGGACAGGTGGTAGCACATGCCTGCAATCCCAATACTCTAGGAGGCTGAGCCAGGGCAATTTAGAGACTTAGCAAGACCCTGTCTCAAATAAAAAGAATCAAAAATGGATGGGAATGTATCTTAGTGCGAAAGCTCTGGGTTCAATCCCCAGTACTGAAGAAAACAAACAAACAACCCATCCAAGAAGCTAAAATTGGTCAGAATATCAAAAAAGGTTTGAACATATTAAGGATTTAGCTAGCAGCTCTCAAGGAGAAGAAAATATGAAGAAAATGCATCTGAGCCTGGTCAAAATAAAGGAACATACCCTAAGGCCTATCTAGTTAGGACTTCTTGGAGATTCCTGGCCAAAATAAAGATTTGTTTCCTTTGAAACAAACTTTAAGTGGTCTGGAAACAATCCCTTTATTTGTAAAGCTATAGATTTAAAATGAGGTGCTAATATATATTTTACTTACGTCATTCCAAGAACTCTAGTATAAAAATCCAACGACTTCTTAGGATCCTTAACTCGCAGCATAGTCTGCTGCAACAGAAAATCCTAAATACAAACAGCATATATTAAATACCTTCAACTTTTGCCACTTCTTGGCATTATTGATTGTTCTTAAGGACATACAAATAGTCCACCATTATAACACAATATCAAGGGGAAAAACAAAAAACTGGTACTTACAGCCTACGATAAAAACCAGCATGCCTATCACCTATAACGTATAGCTCTCTGCCAGTGTTTTCTAGTTGGAGGCCCCTGTGTGAGGCAGCTCAAAACTTGCCAACAATGGTGGTACACTCCTGTAATCTGAGCACTCAGGAGGCTGAGGCAGGAGGATGGCTGCAAGATGGAGGCTAGCCTAGGGTACATAGTGAGTTCAAGGTGCACCCTTCGATAGCTCAGCTGGTAGAGCAGAGGACTGGAGACCTGACAGATATCTGTGGAAATAGTGAGTTCAAGGCCAGCCTGAACTACATAGTGAGATCTTGTGTCAAATACACACACACACACACACACACACACACACACGCACACGAATACCAGGAATGACCCTCAACCAGTGGTAGATAAAAAAAAAATCAGGCTTTCTTGCTCCTTGGTGAGACAGTTCTGAAGCACCTTCTACATAGTTCCTCACAGGTTTCCCAGCAAGACTGAACTCCAGTTGCCCACAATGATAATAACAAGTTTGACCACAATAACAGCTGTTGAATGAATGCATAAATGCCCTTCTTGAAATATTTACTGGTAACCATGTAAATTAGCAAGGAGTTACTCAAAAGATTCTATTTTTTTACCCCTAAAAGTTAAATTACCATCTCTTAACAGCTTTGAGAAACCCTTCAATTTCTACATCAGGAAACAGAAGGTTTGAAGGACAAAAGGGTAGAGAATATATAAATTCAGAGAGTTAAGATTATTATCAGTGTTGCTTAGGGGTACAGAATCCCTATGATGTATTCTTACCTATAAGTACTAATACTCCCACTCTATAGATGAGAAGCTGACACTGAGTGATTAAATTAATTCTCCAATTCTAAATTCAGGCCACAGAAGGTACCTTTAACCATAGGTAGCTTCTAGTTATGAGCCTTAACCTCATCAGTCCTCAACAGTTTTACTGTTATACCCATAGACTTGACAAAACAGGCCTGAAAATTCAACCACTCCTTTTGCAGCTGCATAGCTACCATTCCCCTGTAACTCACATCATACGAACACAAAAACTTTATTCATTCTGCATCATTAGGAAATGATATTCTTCTATTTTACTAATTTTAAAACATTAAATTCTCATTTAAAACAAAACTAGCTTAAAAACTACTGTATCTTAGCCAAGTGTGGTGGAACACACCTGTCATCCTAGCATTTGGAACACTAAGACAGAAGGACTGAGTTCGAGGCCAGCTGGGGCTACATGGAAGGTTGAAGTCTGGCCTCCACTACACAGTGAGACCCTGTCTCAGAAGAGAAACAAAAAATAAAAACCAAAAAACTCTACTATATCTTATAATCACATATAAGGCAGTTGGCTCTGAGGTTCCACGTTTTCAGAATATTTAAATTGCTTTTCCCAGCCTAGGATGCTCTCCTAATGGTCTGTGTTAATAAGCATGTGAGAAAGAAATGCAGCTCTTGATAAATGTGCACTGGCCTTGCACTCCGAGCTATGGTTTGGTTTTCCCCTGTGGAACGTAGTCACAAAAACACCTAGAAAGTCATTCTGTGACTGCAATGAGTTGAAACCAAAAATTTTTTTAAATTAAAAAAAAAATTTTTATAAAGCAACAAGATTTCTTCCATGTAATTGCCTGTCTGAGCTCAGATTAAAACCAGCCACACAGAACACTCCAAAAATGGCAGTCATGTGCCTCTTTCAGCTAATGTGGGTGACTGTCCCTTCCCTGTCAGTTAGTGCTTGCTCAGGGATGCCAACTCCAGACAAAATCTGTGGGCTCGTTGAGCCAGACCATGGCATTTCAAAGACTACCTGGCAGATCTCATGGGGCTAAGCTGCCCTCTCCACACTAGACTTGGTGCTCAGCCAATGTCTGCAGGGAGTTGTAGATAAGAACTAAATTTTAAAGATATCCTTGATTATTCTACCAAACATTAACTTAGGTGCTGCTAGGAGGGACTTTACTGATGGAATTAAGGTTACTAACCTTAAAAATACAGTACTATGATTCTCTGTACTACAACAGTCAGCTATCCCTCGGGCCCTTGTCCTTCTTCCTTCCTCTTTTCTCTATTCCCTATTCTCCCCATCTCTCTCCAACTCTGCCTGGCTGGCTCCTCCTTATTTGACAAAACTCAACAGTCATCAACACTGAAAGTTTTCTTGGACACCATTCCCTACCACTCTGATGGGACAGGGGCTTGCTCCATTAAAAAAAAAAAAGCTATCTATCTGTCTATCTATCTATCTGTCTGTCTATCTATCTATCTCTCTGTCTATCTATCTATTTCTGGGTTGTCTTTATGTCCCCTTTACAGACTCAGGCCAAGAGCCCTGCTAAAGTCACTGTACCAATGAAGTGAGGATTCAAATGTAGATCTTCAGACTTCGTTATGCCCTGTGCTTAGACCACATTTAGACACTACCTTTGAAAACCTCTTACCTCCTCTGTGTTCCCAGAATACTTTATAATCTCAACACTTCATTAATCCCAGGTCCACCTTATTTACAGTTGGTGTACGTTTGGCGAAGGGACCTTTATCCCAGTACCCTCCCAAAATTCCTACCATGATTTTTGCATAGAGAGGTCAATCAACATCAATGAATCAATCAATTCATTGAAAAAAATTTTTTTCCAATTCATGGCAAAGTCCAAAACTACTGCTTGAATCAGTACCCAAAAGCAGACAGGGTGGAAGCTGGATGTATGGGTCACCCCCTGGGCAAAACAGCCAACATCTCTTGTCTAAATCTCCTTGTTTGGAAAATGCTCTGAGGGCTAACTTAAGCAATGTCCTTAAAACACCAAGTCAGGG
Organism: Heterocephalus glaber; assembly: GCF_000247695.1. Next base: position 19,535,552 of record NW_004624754.1, on the reverse strand, counting down.
CCTGGCACCCTTAATATGTACCACTTAATATTACCTATTCCATTTTAAGTCTCCACATGGTACTGACAAGGGTCAAAAATTATTGATCTTAAAAAAATTATTTCAAATCATCAAGAGAAACTTAATGTTGAATGTAAATTAAGGTGCAAGGAAGTTTATCTACAATATCAGCACTCTGGGAGGCTGAGGTAGGAAGATATCAAGTTCAAGTCCACGCCAGGCAACTTATCAAAACTCTGCCTGAAAATTTAAAAAAGGAGCTGGGGCTCAGTGTAAAGGTTCTTCACACTTCACACTTCAATTTCCAGTACTAAGGTAGGAGGGAAAAGCCACACAAGGAAGTGTATTTAATGTATTTTTAAAGGTCCCCCCTGGAATCTCTGTGTGTGAAGACTGAATTCAAGGCCAAATGCATGCTTTCTACCACTAAGCTACTACCCCAGGCCCTGTAATCTTTTTTTGTTTCAAATAGCCCAGTACATAAAATCCCTAGTTATCTGGGAAATTAATTTCCACTGAATGATTCTATTTATAGTATATAAAATAACTACTCATATATAACTGAGAAGAGTAGCTAGAGCTACAAAATGCTTCAAAATCCTGGACCATTCTCCACTACCTACTATACAAAATCTAACTTTCATTGATGTGACATTCAAGATTCTCTTCATGATTTGTCTCCAACCTACCATGTTAGCATTGCTTTTCCTTACTCCCTTCCTTTTGTAGTCGTGTTGTTCCTAACATTGTTTCTAAGCTTTAGCAACTAGATGTCAGACTCTGCCCTGAAGGCACAGAACAAGGCGAGATCAAAGTTACCGACCATCTATCTGCCTCTTTTTGGTAGAGGTCTGCATTAAGTCCAAAGTCAATCTTCTGGGAATTTGCAAAGAAATAAGTACAAACTTGTGCACTGATGACTACACAGGAATAAACTCTGATGATGACACAGCAATAAACACCGGCCTCATTTTGACAAGGCAACAGGCAACACAACTGAGTACACTGACTCAATATAGTTGTGTTAAGCAAGCGAAAGCCTGCATATTCAACAGGTCACTGCACTTCCTGGCTCACAACTACTAAAACGACAGGGTTGGAGAGGGAATTTGTAAGATTCTCTTCAGGTCTAAACTCCACGATGTGTCACCCAGGGGCCACCACGCTCCACCAACGCATAAGTGTGGTTGCAAGCAACACCCAAAGCCAAGCAAAGGAGCGATCGCAGTAGTCTGGAGGAGCTGAGCTGTTGGCAGGGCCACTACGAAAAAGGGTCGCGGCTAGGAGGGCCCAGCATAGTTAGGGACCTCTGAACCTAGGAGTGGGAGTTCTGAAACTGCTCTCCTTGTCGGCCAAAGCGATTGAGCTGGGGAACACGAGGACCAATGACAAGGAACTTGACCATGGTTTACCCTGGCTTCCAGACACCTCCCCAAATAAAACAAGTGAACAGAACTTGGGCCACAGTCTGTTTGAAACAATATGAAGAACATTCTTCACAGGTCCCCACAGGTGCCTCCATTATCCTTTCCAATCCACTCCCGTCCGCCTAACGCCGGCCGGCCTGCAGCGATGGCCAGTCGGGGTTCGAAATCGCCCCGCCAGCCCAGGCTGAGCCCCAGGATCTGCTCCCTCCGGAGGCCACGCGGGTGGACGCCCCATGCCCACCTTGGTGCTGGGATCTGAGTCCGAGCAGCAACTGAGTGCGACCTCGTCAGTGAGGCCGCCAGACGCAGGCTGAGGTTCGGCCATGGCCACTGCAAGTTATTAGCGACGTTGGAACGGGGATTAGGCTGTACTCTCGCAATGAACGCTCCCCTGTGCTGCTTCCACTAGAGACAGCGAGATGGCGCCACGGGGCGGGCCGCAACTGATTTCAAGCCAATCGCTGTGCGGAGAGCAGCTGGCTCGCTGATAATTGGGTCCCTCTGGATCAGCGCCGCCGAGTAAAGACTACAATTCCCAAGGTCCCTTGAGAATAAAGGAGGTCCGGTTTCAAAAAAATCTGGCCAGTGATAAGGTCGGTTTCTCCGTTGCTCAATGACCTAATTTTGTTTCTGCTTAACTGTTAAAATTCAGTAACTACCCATATTTCAGGATGGGAGTATGTGAGAAAATTGGAATCTGATGGAAAATGACAATCGGGAGTTATTCTTTTTAAATTATAAATATCCAAAGCTTGTTTTCTCAGTTTGAGAAGTCCAGAATAGGCTTTTTAAAACCCTCTGGTTTAGTAGAATACCTAGGTTCAAGTTTTGCTTCCACTCAATATTAGCTCTAGTATCTTGGAATAATTATTGATTCCCTTTGAGCCTTCATACAGTATTTGGTGAGAAATAAAATTTAAGTCATGGTTTTGTACTGGCACTGCAAAGTGAAACTTTTAAAGTTAGATTTTTTTTTTTCCTTCTAGAGATAAACAACTCCAAACTTCTTCAGGCTGAGCACATAGCTAATAACTGCCTCCTGGGCCGGGGATTTAGCTCAGTGGTTCCGTCGCTTGCCTCACAAGCTCAAGGACCCGAGTTCGATCCCCGGTACCAAAAAACAAACAAAAATAACTGCCTCCTCTCCTCAGCCCAAAAGAAGTGACTGAATATGCAGATGCCACCAGCATAAGGAGGGGAACCTGGTTTCCTTTCCATAAGAAAGAGGAGAATGGGTTGAAGATGCCTGGAATTGATAAACCAAGCCTGGAGATCTGCATTGTCTCTCTGTGCCCTCCCCCCTTTCCTTACTATACAAGACCCTTGCCTGTCTGCACTTGGTGAGTTGGTGATTTGAGGCAAATGAGCCTTTCCATCTCCTGGAAGCTAAGTTTGAATGAGTCCTTTTTTCCCTTTTCACAAAAATATATGGCCTCCTGTTTCGCCGCCTGCTGCGCAAGCGCAAGGACCCGAGTTTGATCCACAAAAAAAAAAAAAAAAAAAAAAAAAGCCTCCTTTGATTTGGTCGGCAGCGAGCCTATGAACCTAAGGGTATGAACCTAAGTGGTCTTGATTATGTGGGAGCCCAAAATATGGCATCGCAAATATATAGTAACTAAGACAGAATGATGGGGATAGTGACAGAGAACAGTAAATGGAAAATTTGGTAGACAGTTCTAAAATGACCCAGCGATCCCCACCTGCTGGTACTCAGGCTTTTGTGTAATCCACTCTACTAGGGTATTATATTAGTCAGCTTTTCTGTTGCTGGGACAAAACTCCTGAGATATACAACTTAAAGGAGGAAAACATTTATTTTGGTTCCTGGTTTCAGAGGTTTCAACCCATGGTTGATTAACTCCAAGGCAGAAACATCCTTTTGGAAGGGCATAGTAAAGGCCACCTCCTGCCCCCAACTCATTGCAGGAAAGAAAGAGAGCAAAGGAAGAGCCAGAGAGGAAGGGCCTATGGACCGGATATAATATCTAGTCTCTGCTTTTGTCTTCACATGCATTGTTCCCAATAATTCTGTGTCTGTACTCTTCCTCCTCTTTGTATTATAGAGATACAAGTCATAGAATTTAGGGTCTACCCTAGATTGCAGTGGTCTCTTCTTGAGATCCTTAACTTAATTGCGTATATTAAGACTATTTCCAAGTAAGATCACGTTCATAAATACTGGAAGGTAAGACTTGGATATATTTGGGGGTTTTTTTCTTGTTTTGTTAGTAAAAGTCAAGTTTAGAAAAATCTACTCAGTATATTTAAAATACTTTTATGACTAAAATTATTTTCCTTAATGGACATCCATTTTATTAGTCATCTAGATTCCCATTGAGTTTTTTGCATTGGCTTTTGTTTTAATAGAATGAACAATTAAACAGAATATAAGTGTGCTGTTATAGCCCCAAACTGATGATCCTAGAACAGTGGTGGTGAACCTATGGTATGTGTGCTGCAGCAGGAACACAGGGCCCTCTCTGCACTGAAATTGCTCCAGCAGCAAAGCATCGGATGCTGGGTTTAATTGCAGCGTTGGCACTTTGCCATAAATAAGTTTTGGGTTGCAGTTTGAGCACTAGGTCTCTAAAAGGTTTACCATCACTGTCCTAGAAAAAAAGTTTGAAGGAATAAGCTGTGGATAGTTAATATTTATGTATACTTTACTTGAAAGCTGACTACTTCAATTGCTATATGATAACCATGTTAAGACAATTAGAGCATAATGTTATGGCTTGTGTCTAGATGTCCCCCCAAAGCCTCATGCAGTCATAGGTGGGACTTTTCAGAGGTGGTTGGATCTAGGGCATCTGATACTGGGATGAAGGGTGTGATGCTGTAATTAAGGATGTGTGATTACTAAATTAGTCCACTGATTGGTTTAGCATAGTTCTGGGTATGCATAATGAGAAGGCTCACTCTGGGTGTTGTTGACACCACCCAAAAGGCTGGTAGCTGGGATGGGATAAAAGGGATAAAAGGAAGAGGCAGGGCCAGGGATTTAGCTCAGTGGCATAGCACCTGCCTGGCAAGAGTGAGGTCCTGAGTTCAGTCCCTGGTTTAAAAAAAAAAAAAGAGGAAGAGGCAGGCTGCCGCTGCTTCTGTTTGCTACTGCTTGCTGCTTTGCTGTCTCCTGTCTGCTTGCCATGGACTATTTCTCCTCTGTGATGCCCCTCTGCTGTGCCACCTGCCTCAGAGCCAGCCGACTATTGACTGAAACCTCTACAAAATGTGAGCTGAAATAAACCTTTCCTCCTTTAACTTTGGGTGTCAAATATGTTGTCTCAGCAACAAGAAAAGTAACTAAGACACATAATAAATATTGATAATCTGTACACTTTAATTGCACATTCCCTACATCTAGACTTTCCCAGTTGGTAGTTTTGACATTTTTATTTCTGTCAATACTAGCATCCTTTGCTCAGTTGATAAGGCTTAAAACCAAACTCATCATGGAGTCATAGATTTTTGGAACTTAGAAATTACCTCATGTTTTTCATTTTATTTTTTAAATGAGAACACCCAAGATCAGAGCAATTTCATGACCCGAAGGTTATTCAACTAATTAGTTATTTATTGGGTAGCACAATCACAGGACTAAATCTCAGGTTTCCTGATGACCAGTTCAGTATTTTTCTTCACTATATACACTAATACTAAATATTAATAACAGCTGCCATTGATTAAGCCATTTCCATGTGCTACTGTGCTTGTATATAGATAGATAGATAATCTATATAAATCTCCTATTGGATTTTCAGGGACATTTACTTCTTAAAGTCTTGCACTTAATGTGACAGATATGCTACATGGTGTTTATCTTCTATTACAGCTCAAGAGAACTCTGTCAAAGGTCCAGCTTTCCTAAATCCCAGGCATTCTCAGGAGTGCTACCACTTGACAGTGTTCCATGAACCTATTTTTTTGCCAGTCAGTGACCATTGCCATGGTGCTTGCTACCAACCAAAGACACTGACACACATTTTTAGAAGAAAAGCTCTATTTAGTATTATTCTCTATTTAGTATGATTCTTCAGAATACACTTTCACATGAACAATTTGTCAGTTAAGACATGTAGGTGGGGGCCGGGGATTTAGCTCAGTGGTTCCGGTGCCTGCCTTGGAAGCGCAAGGTCCTGAGTTCAATCCCCAGTACCAAAAAAAAAAAAGAAAACATTCAGGGCCAGGGACTTAGCTCAGTGGTTCCAGCTCCAGCCTTGCAAGCGTACGGTCCCAAGTTCAATCCCAGTCCCCCCCCCCGCCAAAAAAAGACATGTAGGTGGGTATATTTGAAACTCCTTAAGAGATATAATACTCTGCAATTAGTTTCTTACTTTAACAGAATACATAGATGCACCTCTGGCAAGGAGAGATGGCAAGGAATAAAACCTGCCACAGCTCCATAAGTGAGACAATGGGACCAATGGACAAGAAAGAGACACTTATTATTCACAACCTGATAGGTCTCCCACTACCTGAGCAGCTATTATGGATAGTAGCTGCCCTCTTCCTATTGTGCCTTGACCCCTCCCCTGCGTGCTGTCATGCCAAGATGGTGGCTCCCACCAAAGAACAAACCCTTCTTCCCTGCATGCCCCTGTTCCCGCCTAGAGAGTAACCTAATACTCACTCACCTCCTACCATCTAGTGATGTCACCGGCTCCTCCATTCCCTAGTCACTACCTCACTCAACCCCACCTCAGCCCCTACAAACCCCACCCCAGTCCCTATAAAAGACACTCCCTGCCCCAGCCATATTGCTTTTGTCTCTCCTTTGTTCAGAGACAGCCCGGCAGATCTATTCCCCTAATAAAGGCTTGTTGTGGCCTGGTCTGGTCTTGGTCTTCGGCCTTTTACCTGACACAACCCAACAAGTGGCAGGAGTTTCAAGAGGGGAGGGGGAGAATATATTCCCCTTTTACCCAGCCACAGTGAACACCACCACAGGCCCCTACGGCCAGGCAGTGATTGTGCAGCAGCTAAGAAATGCAAGGCTAAAGACTCAGCTTCTTTTGTAGTGAGCAATAAGCAAGCTAGTCCCTCTCCCCTGGGAGGTGAGCAGTTAGTTGTGCCTTAGTCATGTAGTGGTTGCTCGGGCCTGCTTGTGTGCCTACAGAGTAAATGCTAAGGAAACAGCTCAAGCTCAGACTGGGTTACCGGAGATTTAGGGCAAAGACCCTGGCTTTATAGGTCTCAACAGACCAGTTTTGTCCACCCACCCTACAACGCCAATCAAAGAGACAAGCAATGGGGAAGGGCAGAAAAGGAACTTTAATCAGCATGGCCATGATGGGAAACACAGCAAAGACTAAAGACGTTCAAGATCTATCTTCAAGGGGCTGATGGAAGCTTTGAGATTTTATGGAGCAGGAGAAAAGCAAGGCTTGAGGTTTTGCACAGCTGGAGCAGGGTAGATTTTCCAGACCTCATGCCACAAAGTTTGACCTTACTTAAAAAAAAAGACACCATGATACCACATCAGGAAGTTGCAGGAAAAGTACAAATGTACTGGAAAGGGAAAGAGGTAGATTTTGAGAAGAAATCAGTTTTCTTCACTCTCTCCAGTCTATTGGAGCAAAGTGGCTCAACAGGAAGCATTTTATACCACTCCAGTGAAACAGTAACTTTAGAAGTTGTAAAGGTCACAGAAAACTAACTTTCTTTCTTTCTTTCTTTCTTTCTTTCTTTCTTTCTTTCTTTCTTTCTTTCTTTCTTTATCTTTCTTTCTTTTTCTTTCTTCCTTCCTTCCTTCCTTCCTTTCTTCCTCCCCCTCCCCCTCCTCTTCTCCCTCCCCCCTTCCCGCTTTCTCTTCTTTCTCTTCTCTCTCCCTTTCTCCTTTCTTTCTCAGTCTGGCTACGTAGTCCAGGCTAATCTCTGCTTCCTGAGTGCTAGAATTACAGGCATGCACCACCGTGCCCGTCTTGAAAACATCATTTTATGTTTATTTGCACCTTTCTATGCCAATCCTTCCAAGGCACCTTGGCACCTTGGCACCTTCCCAAGTCCCTAGTGTCTCTCCCCACACCTCAATTTTCACTCCTGGGGAGGTCCCCTAAACAATGTTTCACTTCTCAGGCTGGATGGGTGGGTGCTCTTTGGGGATCCCGGGGGGTTCGGAGCCACGCAGGCGCCCGGGCTCCGTTGGCAGGGCTCGGGCTCCCAACGGCCGCGCCTCTGGCAGCTGCTGGCTGAGTGGTTCGAGGTTGCGGAGATCAGGTGAGTGCGCAGCCGGCCGCCTCCTTCCCCGGGACCCTGGCCCACCTCCTGTTGGGGACTGGTGTTCATGTTGTAATCCAGCTCCCCATCTCTGTGAGTGGAAGCCCGGGAACAAACACCCTGCTACACATCTCGGAAACACTGGCCCAGTCCGTGACTTTACCCTATGCTCCCTGTAAAGAACTCAAAAGTAAGCGGCTGGGGTGCCAGTGTCCAATCCCCAGCACCACTTTAAAAAAAGGAACACAGACACACAGACAGACAGACAGACAGACAGACACACACACACACACACACACATTTTCTCCAGACAAAATGCCTATCCCTCCAGACATGTTTTCTGTTTCTTTACCGTCCTTATTGAGCTACAGCCCTAAGGTCGTGTTCCGGAATTCCCCACTCCCCTAGGCTAGCTTTTTGCATCCACAATTCTCACCTTCCACGTAAAAGCTCCCCTCTCCCAACTCTTCCTCAGACCTGACTCCAAGATTTCCCCCGAGGAGTTCCTTTGTCTGCTGGGTCCCTCAGCCCTTTGTTAATTCTCTTTTTATGGACATCGACCTCTCTGTGCTGTACTTGGCTGGCTGTCTCTCCGATTTGATTGTGCATTTTGTTAGGAGGGGCTCCTTACTCCCCCATGTAGCCACGCACACAGAGCAGCCTCAAAAATCGGGATAGGGTTGCAGAAACAGTGCAAGAGGAAAGGGCATGATTGAATTGCCTGCACGTGCTGCGATATTGCAAGGCAGTAGGAGTCCAATGTGCTATTGTTCCTGAAAATGAGTAGGAATGACTTTATAGAAGTTCACTCAACTCCCCAAATTGAGATTAAGAAGATGGCATGGTGGGGAATGAAAGTGACTGCATGTGGAGGAGACAGCTGGGAGAAGGCGAACAGTGTTTGTTCCTCATTCACTTTGTCTTCTTTCAGCCAGCACAATGTAAATGCTTGGAGTAAACTTATAGGGAATTTAAAGTCCTCATCTATAAGTCCTAAGACATATAGAGAAAAATAAAGACACACTCGTAGATTACTGCGTATGATACACGTACAGTACAAGTAAAATATGCACACCATGTTTTTTTAAAAAAAGAATTGTACAGAATGTTATAATACCGAAACACAAAATTCTTTTTTTTTTTTGGTACTGGGGATTGAACTCAGGTCCTTGCACTGGCGAGGCAGGTGGCAGAACCACTGAGCTAAATTCCCGGCCCTACAAAATTCTTATTCTACTTCCTCCAGTCTCTTTCATTTCTAAGTGATTATTGTTAATAATTTACTGTATGTTGTCTCTGGACAGCTTATAATATATTTGTCAAACCTAGGTAGTGATTATAATTTTATGGAGTTGCATAAATGCAAAATACATGTGGATAACTGCATAAAGAAAAGAGGATCAAGAAAGAAAAAGTGAGCCGGGGATTTAGCTCAGTGGTTCCATCACCTGCCCCGCAAGCACAAGGTCCCGAGTTCGATCCCCAGTACAAAAATAAATAAATAAATAAATAAATAAAAAAGAAAGAAAAAGTGCTGCCAGTTAAATCTTCTTGAAGTGTACATTTTAGAAATGATGCAATGCCATATATATGCATATATGGACACTGTTAGAAATTTATATAGTTACTCTCATTATGCAATGTACTACACCTGGCTTTTTAAAAACATGCAACATGTTTTGCAGAGCTTTCCATACTACACATACAGCCCTGCCTCATTCTGTTTATCACTAATGTCTTCATTAAAATTTCATCGAATGGGGCTGGGGATTTAGCTCAGTTATTCCGTTGCCTGCTTCGCAAGTTCAAGGACTCGAGTTTGATCCCCAGTACCAAAAAACAAATTTCATCGAATGGGATAGGACAGTATAATATAGTTACATAATGGGTACCGTATTAAGGTACATCACAATTGCTTCCAAGGTATAGGTTTGTTTTCTTGCTGTTATAACACATATACCATGTATCTCGTGTATAAATATTAAATTATTTTACATTTGCTAAGGTTTTTTCCATTTCAATTGTATAATCTATTAAGTTTCACAATAGTTTTTAAGAATTCTTCTATAGCCAAATGTGATGATGCATGCCTGTAATCTCACCGCTATGGTAGACTGAGGCAGGAGAATTGCAAGTTCAAGGTTAGTCTAGGGACCTTAGCAACTTAGTGAGGCACTGCCTCAAAATAAAAAATGAAGGGGCCGGGGATTTATCTCAGTGGTTCTGCCGCCTGCCTTGCAAGAGCAAGGTCCCAAGTTCGATCCCTGGTACCTAAATAAACAAATAAATAAATAAAAAGGGCTGAGGATGTAGCTCAATGAGAAGGCCCTGTGTTTAATCCCCAGTCCTGGGGGAAAAATTATTCTATATAAATAGTTGTTTATATTTTCTAACTTAAATTTAAGTAGCTGAATTACTCTTTGAAAATGATGATACTTCAGTAAAATTCACTATGTGCTAAGTAAGATTTGACATTTGAAAGCCATGTAGAAAATACATCCTAAATTATTTTATTAGAGGAAAAATTCTACAACTTCTCTAAGCAAAATCTCTTCAAAATGGCAGTGGTCAGGTATATATGTTGACAGTCTTAATATATGATTAACTTTTTTTTTTGGTACCGGGGATCGCAGCAAGCAACAAAACCACTGAGCTAAATCCCCAGCCCCTTGATTAACTTTTAAAAAATCTAAACTATAAAGAATTATCTAGGATCTATTTTTTCCTCAGTTACAATAGTGACTCGTACCTGGTTATCAATTCCGGTGTTCACAGACCACTAACTAAAAAGACTTCATAGGTTCAGAAAATAAAAGCTGATCCTACCCCTAGCTTGAAATAAACAATATTCAGCACAAATTCAACTCTTTACATAGGACACGTATTCTGTAAGAAGTAATCTAGTAAATCCCAGAAATTAAGTGCTGGTGCTTTTCTCTTTCTTTCGAGGAGCCTAAGATAAGAAGACACATACAAATGTGGAAAATATATGTATAGAATATTTGAACATGTTTGTCTGAGTTTAACCATATATTATGTTTAATAGACTACCAGATAAGCAGAGTAACTACCAATGAGCACTTTCAGTATACTTTATTATAAACTCGACCAATTTTTTACTAGATTTCTGAAAACTACTTAGGAATGTTGGAATTAAAGCACCAAGTAGAACTGAACCTATGCCTTATTGTGATAACATTGTCTCTGCTTGTACAAAAATAGCATTTATTATTTTACTTAAACTGATTCTGAATCCTTGATGTTTGTGGACTTTTGGAAGAATGAACATGATATGGCCTAATTCTAAACTTTTTTCCAATTAGATTCTCCTCCTTTGACCTGTTCATAGGTTTTCATAGCTGTGCTCTTTACTTTTGTCTTTAGATTGGTTCTCTCTGCTTCTTATTGTATTATACTCATCCTTCAAGGCCAATTACTGTGCAAATATTAAATATTTTATTTTGTCTACACTTATTTCTTCCTTTTATAAATTCAAGGCCAATTACTGCTCAAATATGAAATATTCTATTTTGTCTATGTTAATTTCTTCTTTTATAAATTCCTTTTTTGGCAGGAATTTGTAATTTAACGCTTTTGATTGATTCTTGTAGATTACCTTATCTCTCAAATAAGCCCATGACGTCTTGAGGACCTGGATCTTGTCCTGCTTTCTATCCCCCAGAGTAAATATCAAGGTACCAGGAATGTAAGAAGCTGTCCAACACTACTGGACTCAACCAGCACATGTATTCACCATTATTCTGAAATTAAATCAACTTTTGCTTTCGTTACTGAAACCAGACAATCATGCCTATCAATATCCTTTGAGGAAAAAATACTCTCTTACCGAGTAAAGTGAATTGTTTTGCAGGATTCAGGAGCAAAGTGATAGGCATTTGATATGACTTCACTAACATGTATCATCATACTTGCTTCTCAGTTAAAGGTTGTATGACCAACTTCTCTAGGCCAGTTCAAGTGGTCAAAATGTAATGTGCACACAACTCCTGGGTGCTGTAGCTCTTTCTTGTGTCCAATAATAACCCAGACACATTTAGTTATTTTCCAAGCAAATTTGCTCATGTGTGAAAAAACATTAGATTGGGGTCAAGCATCAAAGCAAAACCCAGAATTAATAAAAGAGAGGGGAGAGAAGGGAAATTAAAAAAGACAAAAATCCCACTGCGGATAGTTTGAGAATAATGATTCTGGTTCATATACTTTGAGCGTGGTGAACTGGTTAGCTAGCATCTAAATCATAAATTTGTATGGGTATTCGTGTCCTTGGATAGGCTAAGGATATCAAGAAAACAGTTTCCGCTGAGTTCTCTGGAAACCATGGAGAGGGCAATTATGGAACACAGAGACACGCTGTATCTGTGTCCTGTCTGCTGGTGTTCTGTCATAGGAAGCTTCCTCTTAGGCCAGGTTTGCACCAGTGTCTTCCTGTGAATTACTCACCAAGAGAATCTCATTTTGTGACTTCTTGTCTGTGTGAGAATTTATTCTTTTGTTCTCCAAGTATTTACTATATTCTGGTTTCTAGATTTTGGTGGGGGGCTGATATACCAGAGATTGAACTCAGAACCTTGCACTTTTGAGGCAGGCAGTGGCATCGCTGGGCTAAATCCCTGGCTCTCTGGTTTCTAGGTTTTAACCATACCTGAAAAGTTACTTTGATGGAGGCTTCGTGATTGTCCTACAATATGTTTTTTGTTTCTAGCTGACATTTCCTCTCACTCCCCTGAGTGTCCCTTCATTTTCCATGGTTTTGTGCTTGTGATAACTTCTTCACTTCTTCATAATTGAAGCTTTTGTGATTGGATGGGTTGTATTTATATGTTATATGGTAACATTGCTTCAGTATTTCACATTGCTTCAGATTTTCACAATCTCATTTTAGTATGAACTTTGTTCTTGGATTTGTGTTTGACTGCTAAGCTGATGTTTCTGGTTTTATGGGCTTTGATAATGCTCCTCAGTTGAGATGGCTGGACTGTTAGGTGTCTGATTGATGAAGTGTATTCTATCACAGACTTCCTCAAAGCAAGGCATATTTCAAGACCCTGTAGTTCTTTCCTTAGAGTCTTTTGTCTGTATCTTGTCCCTGATCTCCATTCTGGCCTCTGATACAATGGCTCTGAATCTTTTTTCAGCCCTAAAACACCCAAAGACAGGTGCCTTCCTGTCAGTTGCAGTGGTTACTATTGCTGCCGACCAGCTGAGGGTTCTTTTTTCCAATTTGGATAGAAATCTCAAGTTGGCATAAGGCTGCTCACTTGAGGTTAGTAGCTCCTGGCTTTTCAGTGTCAGTGAATCTCGTGCCTTTGTGCCACAGCTGGGCCTTGAGTGCCAGTGCCCTTTAGCCCCTCTTTATACTTCTTGTATTATGGTTCTTAGGGTTGCAGCCTCCAGCGACCACTCCATCAGCTCCACTGCAGCTAGAGGAAAAGATCAGGAGTAGGAAGTAAGATCACTGTAGGAGGAACTGTACTGTTAATCATGGCCCATTGGGGTGAAAGCGACCCTGGGGAACATCAGCAACAAACTCCTGGTGTCTCCTCAATCTTTGTTGTAAAGTTAAAACACAATTTTTTTGAGCGCTCTGCAGAGAGATACCTAGTCATGATCCTTCCATGGCTGTTAGGGGAAAAGGGAAAAAGAAAGGGTCGGGCCTCTTCTGTTTCTAGCTCACTTTTACAAGGCTGGGAGGTGTGTCCGGTAGCTTCTTCAGATAATACCTTAAGGGAGAAGCAGGTGACTGCCCCCTGCCTTGCTTCAAGGGGAAGAATACAAATACAGCACATCCAACTGCTTGTACACTTTTAAAAGAAAACATCTTATAATTGTAGGGAAAGGAGGGAAATCATGAATACAGAAGAAGCCGGCCCACCCGCTGTGGCAAGAGAAGCTCCTGCCTCTGAGGAAGAGACAGCTCCGCCCCCTCCGGAAGAGGCAGAGCCCGGGGAAGAGGCTGTTCCTCTTCCTGTAGGGAGCGCTGTGCCTTCTGTGACCAACTATCGGTCGCTCCTTCCTGATGATGAAGAGGATCCCAAAGCCCAGGAGCCTAGGGTTCGCCCTAGGATTGCACCGCGCCCCGTGGACTCCGTGCTTTCTGAAGTGCTCTCCGAGTCTTCCCGGCGGTCCTCCAAATACCGCCGAAGTATGAGTGGTATTCCAAACCTACAGGAAACTCTGAAAGAGAAACAGGTTTGCTTTTACAAAGATGTTTTTCATGCACAATATTTTTAAGTGAAATATTTTGCCCGTGTTTTCTTCATAATTACAATTTTTTAAAAATGTGGTTTCATTCTTTAGGCAAGATTTAGAGAGGCAAGAGAAAACCGAAAAATGAAAATTGACCCAGGATACAAATATATATTTGAAATTCTAGCAGAGAAACTGGGCCTGGACCTACCAGCTGTTGAAGAATTAATTTTGGATTGTCCATCTGTAAGTTCAAATCTTTCTATAATAATAATAATAATAATTTCTTTTGATGCTGGGAGTTGAACACAGGGCCTCACGAATTCTGAGCACATGCTTGACCAATGGGCTATATCCCAAGTCTCTTCATTATTTTTTAGTTGCACTTTAAGAAGTGCCCGATTTAAGAATTGTCATGAACAACAAAACATTTCAAAAGAGAAGACTGGTGTTTTTATTGACTAAAGTAGCTTTGGTTTATATAATTATAGCCAGTTGAAATGGGTTTAGTCAGCTCTCCTCTTGTGGAGGAAGAGAAGAGTGAGCTACTAAGAGCTGGGCTAAAATTCTAACACTGACTTCAGGAGGCACAGTGGTAGTCGAGCACAGATAGAGTAATATTTTACAACAATATTTATATGAGTCCCATGAAAATGACTTGTATAAAAAACCATAAATATGACGTGGGGCACCGTATAAATATAATAGAAAACAAAGAGGCAGTTACAGATCGGATTACCACATGTCTCAGGATGCTAGGGACAGTTTTGGATTGTATGTACTTTTTTTTTGGTACCAAGGATCAAACTCAGGACCTTGGGCTTGCGAGGCAGGCGGCGGCACCATTGAGCTAAATCCCCGGCCCCTTATATGTACTTATTAACCATGCCTCCTTTTACTCCTAAAACTCTCCCAGATTTGGGTGATAAATTTATATGTTTACCCTAACTACTGTAATAGATAAGACTGTGTCATAGCTTCCTTCCTGATAGCTCTGGTTCTAAATTGATTTTCAATGGGACTACCACTAGTTGTTTGGACTTTTCTCAATTTCAGGCAAAAAACAGGCTAGAATTCTTTTTTCTTTTTTTTTTTTTTTTTGCTACCGGGGATTGAACTCGGGTTCTTGCACTTGCGTAGCAGGCGTTGAAACCACTGAGCTAAATCCCCAGTTCTCAGGCTAGAGTTCTTACAAGACCAGTGAGCCCCATTGGCTAATCCTCTCATCCTGTACACTAGTGAGAGAGTTGGGGTGGAGTGGCGTTGTGGTGAGTTGTCACCACCAGGGGGCGGTATGTTTACATACCACTTTTTACAATGGCTACCTGCTTTTGCAATGGCCACCAAACTTGGGCAAAACTCTGGCTTGCTCAAGGAGCCAGGATTTCATGGATTGGTGCCTAAAAGAGCTTCTCCCTTGCTTGATGCAGTATTGCCTAGTTCTGGACAGTTGGCTGCCCTTCGCTTCTTCTAAGACTTTTATAAAAACGTGTTCTGGCAGTCTCCTGGCATTACGAAGGAGATTGCTCATTTTCCTGCTCTGTTAGTTTGTGGTTGTAACAGTGACATGATTGATGCAGAGACACCAATAGCCTGAAACAATTTTAATGGCCCAGGATAGAGGATGGGTGATATGGACATAAAACAAGAGATGCATAGCAAGCAACTGGAAATAAGGTGTAGTTTCCTAGGTCACTGAAGTTCCCTGCTGAAATGTACCACTGTGGTTAAGACAGGCCTCTGCGGCATGTGTTCTGTGCAGTCATGCAGGCACTTGTGCTTGGTTTAGCAATTGCCTCTTGGTATCTTGAAAAAATTTTTTCCGGGGCCTCATACATGCCAGGGACATGCTCTACCACTGAGCTACACTCCCAGCCCTAATGCGTTGTGATTTAAGAAACTGGATCTATGGGAAAGTATTCCTTTAGCATGAAACTTGACATGCAGTCCAGGGTGAAAGCTTCTCAGTAAAGGCACCATAAAAAGATGGACAACAGAGAGTGTGATGTTTCTTATATTTGCCACCGGATCCATTGACCTTTGTTTCCACCCTGCTCTGTAAGCCAGAAAGCCAAACTCTGGACTCTCTCACCTGGACTCCCTTGCTTTCTGGCTTCCACTTGGTTCTGACACTGAGACGCACCTGCAGATTGGTGTGCAGAAGGGGAGAGAAGGGAGAAAAAGCTGATCGAGACTCACTTGACCATGTTTCTTGCCACAGCTATCTACCCTCATCCCAAACTGCACTTCCTCTTGAGTGGTCCCTCCCCAGAAAGTTCTCAGACTGGTTCTAGTTATACCATTCCTCCCTCCTGCATTCTTTCAGGCCTTGGGATGGTAATGGTTTTCCTTGATTGGTAGTCCTGTCATTGCTGCTAGTGCCACAGCTTTCCTTAATCCTGCTCTGGCCTCTGGAAGTAGCTTCTTAATATATAGTGTCTCAGAACCCCCTTTGTATGTGCTGTGATACCTCTTCTTACCCATCCAGACATTTCTATGACATTGGCATTCATGTTTTTGCCCCTTTCAATATTACCGGTCTCCTTACTCAGTACTTCCCAAGATAATCGCTTTGCTGTCTTACTTGGAAATGTTTTCCAAGGTCAAGGTAGCAGCAATAAGGTTCTGTGAAAAGAGCAAAGATCTGGTAGTCTGAGGCTGGAGTCCAGTCTCAGGCTCTATTCTGTGGTTGGATATTTTTGAGTCCTTCACTTAAATTCTTTTTAGCTTTACTTTTCTCTTCCACGAGGGAGTATTATAATTCTACCTTTCCTAGTTCAAACTTGTAGTGCGGCCCAGATGAACTATTTGTAAAATGTTATATAAGTGAAATTCACTTATGTATTTATTTGAGATGACTTCTAATTGTTGTTGCTCAGGTTGGCCTTGAACATGCAGTTCTCACTTTAGTCTCGTGAGTAACTGGAACTACAGGTGTGCACGGCTAAAATAAGTGAATTTTTAATTTTTGGTCATGATTTTGGCCAATAACATCTGCTTTGCTAGTCTCAGGAGTACAATGCATTAAAAAGCCAGGCTTCAATGCATTTGATATTCTGATGTCTTTTTTTTTAGATTACAGTTGTGTGCACTACTTTTGAGAGTTTTTATGCTTTCAAAGCTAGAGGGTCAGCAAGAAAGTACTGATGGAACGGGGCAAGAATAGCTGTGCTGATAACGTTTGTATCTTTTAGGTTGTAATTATGTGAGAGAGTCAAGTTTATGTGGGATGGAAGAGTAGAAAATTAAGGACCAAAGTTATGCACATCTGAGTGGCTCTGTTTCAACTCTCAGGATAGTGGTTCTCAAATGTCATCTCAGAACCAGCAGCAATATGACCAAGAGCTTTTTAGAAATGCAAATCCTCAAGCCTAGCATTTTGTGTTTTTTAAAAACCCTGTGTGTATGTCCAGGGACTTACCCCCATGGTAGAGTGATTGTGTAATGTGTATGAGGTCCTGGACTCAGTGTTCAGTATTGAAAAAGAACAGCAACAGCAACACCTCTTTGTGATTGTCTTAGAGTCTGAGAACCATTGTTCTAAGGTAAGTGGCTTGGTTACACCTGTGATACCTCCCCCAAGTGATCAGTAAGTGAAGAGAAACTCACTGCCAGAGAGAGAGAGAGAGTTCTGAATGGAATGAGTGAGACAAAGTGAAGTGGGTATACTAACTTTGAATTTCCCGCATGATGTTTGTGGGCTTTTGCTTATGTGACCAATTTGGTTTTCTGCTTACTAAGACATTACACTGACTCCTAAATAATTGAATAAAAATACAGAAGAACAATAAATACAGAAGAATCTCATTATAATAATTTGCTTTTATATTAGTTGGCTATAATATGGGTCAAATTACAATTGCTGAAAGCTTAATTGCTAGAATAATTGGCAAACAAAATAGTAAGGCAAGTTTTCTGTTTGTCCCAGTTAGCTTTTTTTTTTTGTTTTGGTACTGGGGATCGAACTCTGGTCCTTGTGCTTGCACAGCAGGTGGCGAGACCACTGAGCTAAATCTCTGGCCCCCAGTCAGCTTTTAAGAATACTTTCTCTCGGGCTGGGGATTTAGCTCAGTGGTTCTGCCGCCTGCCTCTCAGGCGCAAGGTCCCAAGTTTGATCCCCGGTACCAAAAAAGAATACTTTCTCTTAATAATAATGCCTTATATTTACTTCCAGCTGGATTTAACCAATCTCCTCCTGTGTTATTGTGTGAGGTAGGGTCAAGTGTATGGCTGGCCAAGATCGTACTGTAGGTTCAGAAATAAGAGTCACCAGCAAGGCTCAGTGGCACATGACTATAGTCCCACCTACTCAGGAGGCTGAGGCAGTAAGGTCACTTGAACTCAGGAGTTTGGGGCCAGCCAGGGAAACATCCTGAGACCTTGTCTCTAAAAAGAAAGAAAAAGGAAAATGGAATTGACTTTAATTTCAGGGCAGTATTGGAGTTGGATTAGCTTACATTCTAATCCTGCCTCTGATGTACCTGTCTCTGTGTACCTTCAGTGAAGTCCTCGAGCCTTATTTTCTCATTTCTACAAAATGATGATTACTAAGGTATGTGAAATGCCTAGCACGGGGGTTGGTTCTTTTTCTTGTAATTCCCTACTCATTTTATTGATTATCACTTTCTCTTTTATTTAACAGATGGAACCATTTATCCATTTTTTTGAGAAAGATGGTTGTAAGACTTTGAAATTTTTGTATCAGGAAGGAGATGTGCCTGGCCTTGGTAAGGATGTTTTAGGAATGCACCGTGCTGGTAACTGGTCAATCAAGCTAGAGCACAGCATAATTTTTCTCTTATTCAGACACAATCTTCTATTTTATAAAGAAATTTTTTTTACCATACGCTTATGTGAAAAAAGGTAGAATCTTAAGAACAGCACCTTTTCTGCAAAAATATGTATTTCAGACATTGCTGTAATAAGGAGAAATAGAAATATCGTTATAGAAATCATTGACATCTGTCAGAGAATACACATTTTCATAGCACATCATTGCATTTTCCCTGGAACAGATGGAGCCAGAAGCTGCCTGCTGTGGTCCTGGCTCAGCATCTTGTGTCTGCTCAGCTGTCAGTTAGAAAATATAGCTTTCCTTACTGTTCCTATTATGCTTAAAACAATGAACATGCAACCTGATTGCTAATCCTTTGTTTTGATAACTAGGTGCATGGGCTGCCTTGTTGGTGGTAGAGAACTTAGCCTCTCAGTTCTGGCCTGTCAGCATGTCCCTCCTGTTAGTTCTGTCTCACTTTCCTCATCTGCTGCCCCAGGCTAGGCCTATAGTTCCATTCCAGATCAAAAGCCTGTGATGTCTCCATGATCAGATTCTCTCTCTGAAGTTCACACTACTGATTTCTGCTAAGTAAATCTTTTATTGTCCTGCTGTTTACTGGATTGGGTCTAATTCCCTCCCTCCATCATCCAAAGTTCACTGTAATCTGGACACTCTGTACTTATCTAGTCTGATCTTCTATTTCAAGTATGAATTTGTTTCTTCCTTTAAAATACCCCTTCTACCCCACCACTTTTGTTACTGGGGTTTGAACCCAGGACCTTTGCACTAAGCTACATCCCTGAGCCCTTTTTATATTTTTAAATTTTGAGACAAGGTTTCCATGTTTCACTAAATTGTCTGGACTGGGCTTGAAATTGTGATCTTCCTGCCTCACCTCCCAGAGTGATGGGATTACAGGTGTGTGCCACCACATCCTGCTTAAATTGTTCTCTTCATTGTTTTCTGTCCATATCAGACTCATTTCTATCCTCTTCCTCCTGCTCTTCCAACTCTCAAATTGCCATTATTTTCTCTATTCTTCCTTCAGATTGCCTCATGAATTTTCTTTCTGCAGGGCTTTCCCAGAGTGTTTCAACCCTTACCCATCACAACTGTCCGCATTTAAAGTTCACATTGCAAATACAGCATTCAGCTATGACATTCTGCTTTCCTCTAATTGTTTAGTGTACATGCCATCTGCTCCCCATGTTTGTGGGTTCTGCATCATAAATTCAACTAATGGGGGACAGACTTTTCCTGTTCATCATTCTCTAAATAATTCAGTGTGACAGTTATTTACATAGTGTTTACATTGTATTAGGTATTATAAGTAATGTAGAGCTGATTTAATGAGTGGTTGTAGGTAGGTTATATGCAAATGCTATGCTATTTTATATAAGGGACTTGAGCATCCATGGATTTTAGTATCCTTGGGGGTCCTGGAGTCAGTCCTTCTCAGATTCTGAGAGATAACCCTACATCTCGCTTCTTCAACAAAATATATAATTCATAATTAGTAATTAGGTCTACTCGGTAAATTTTCTGTTTTTCACAGTTCTTCTGGGGAGATTATGGTGTGACCATATTTTTATAACTTGTTAAAAGTGAAAATATTAGCTGAAAATTATATAAAAAATTTATTAAAAATCTACAGTTAGAAGAAAAATACAAACTATCCACAGGCTCGCTTAGTTGAAGAAAGCTCTGTTAACTGCTTGATGAGTATCCCTTTATAATTCTTTTGGTATAGACATGTATTTTATAAAAATGGGGTCAACTCTGCATGTTATTCTACAGTGACTTTTAAAATTTGATAATACTGTCTTCTCCATGTCAATAGATGCATTTCTACAATTAAGTTTTTAACAGTTGCATTGTATTTCCTTAGGCTGACATAAGTAGACTTTTCAAAAGTCATCTCCTGTTACAGTTCAGGTTGTTTACAACTTTTTGCTTATTGGAACAATGTCTTGTACAAATATCATTAAAACTAAATCTATGTAGATTAGGAAGAACTATTAGGAAGAATTCTTAAATAGGGAATAGCTGGGAGAAAAAGTAGGTATTTGTAATCATTATTATCATCCCATAGGAAAGTTTGTTAAATGAATTTGTCACCTTTTTTTGTTTTGGTGCTGTGGATTGAGCCTAGAGCCTTCACACTTAGCTATATCCCCAGCCATTTTAATCTTTATTTATGTTTTTATTTTGAGATAGATTCTTGCTAATTTGCTAAGTTGCATAGGCTGGGCTGGAACTTGTGATCCTTTTGCCTCAGCCTCCCAGAGAGCTGGGATCACCAGTTTGAGCTCATCCTGGGCAATTTAATGACTCTGTCCCAAAATAAAAAATGAAAAAGGGCCGAGGATTTAGCTCAGTGAAAAGGCCTTTAGGTTCAGTCCCCAGTACTGAAAAAAAAAAATGAAATTGTTGACATCTTTTAGTAGACAAAACAATGCATTCCATGATCATGTCAAAGACATCTTAAAGTACAATACCAGACAGTGGTATAACAGCAGCTGTAGTTTATCACATCTGATCAGTTATGTGGTCATATGCTAAATTCTTGACTTTTGCTTTTAGAATGTGGTCGAATTATTCATGGAGCAGGCAAAGGAGCAAAAATGATGAGATTGTACATAGATAATGCTGCCCCAGAGAAACTAAAAGGATTGTGCATATTTTTTGTTCGCTGTCGTAATGATGTTCCTATAAATGCTAAAACTATTCATAAGGTATGCTTAATTTTTTCCCAAATATTTAAGCATTGATGTCTTTTCATAGTTGTCTTTCACTTTACTTTGCTCTCCTTTTCTTTTTTTTTTGCTCTCCTTTTCTATGTATCAGCTTAAATTAGGTTCCAAGAAAATAATATATTCATATATTCAAATAAACTAAGACATTATCTAAATAGAGCTTAGCTATATTTATCTTTTAGCCACTACCTTTTAAAATTCATGAGAATTACATTTCTTCTAGATGGTGTACAAATAATTTTCATTCTTCCATTCACTAGAAACACATGCAATTCTGTTCATACATTTTTTGGGGGGTACTGGAGATCGAACTCAGGACCTTGTGCTTGTGAGGCAGGTGCCAGATCTGTTCATACAATTTTAAGTGTTTGTTATATTACTTAGCCTCTTGTTCCCTCAATATTTTATTTCTTTCATAGTTTTGTAAGCAGGAGTGAAAGTTGACCTGGATCCAGTACATTGGTAATGTAATTCTGGAAAGGCAGGATGGAGAAAGCAAGAATTTTAGTCAGATAGAGTCAAATTTCCCTCTAGCTTCATTGCTGAGTAGCAGTGTGTCCTCTCTGGCATGTTGGTTATCTTTTCTAAGACTTGGGGAAAAAAAGACTTGGGGAAAAAAAGACTTGGGTCATTCTTAGAACATTCTTAAATTGGGAATAATAATACCCACCTTGCAAGATTGTTGTGAGACCTTTAAGTGATAATATAAGTAAATTCTCTTTTGTTTTTTGTTTTTCGAAATGGCATTCAGGTCAGACCTGAACTCACTATGTAGCCCCCCAGGCTGGCCTTGAATTCACGGCAGTCCTCCTGCCTCAGTCTCCTAATGCTGGGATTATAGGCGTGGACCACTATGCCTGACAATTCTTATTATATTACCTGGCATACTGTAGGCTCTCAACAAATACTAGATCCTTAATGTATTAAGACTCTCTAAGATTCTTAGAGAGTCTTAATATATTTTATCGTGGGAACAATAACTGAAATCCAGGCTAATTTACCTTCTTTTCTGTTAATAAGAAAGGACTGCTTGAAGAAAAGTTACTTAGCTTGTGTAGGATTCTAAGTTAGCTGTTATTTTCTCCTACTCCTTGTAGATATTTCATTGCATCTTTTATGGCTGATGAGACCTTTTCTATTAAGTATCCTTCATAGGTAATCTGTCCTTTTTGTTTTTGCTTGTTTTCTTCTTTGTCTTTGAAGTCCTATAGTTTCACCATGATGTCTCTATGTGTGAACATTCCTTCAACCTATCTTCCATTTCACTAATTCTCTCTTCAACTTGTCCATGATTTAATCCTTTTTTTCATAAGTTAGTTTTTGTTTTATTGTAGTTATATGTACATGTAGTTTAAAGGAGGAAGAAATTCTTTAAGCCTAGTTTTTTTTTTTTTTAATAAAAGAAGACAATTTATTTGAAGGTGGAGAAAGGAGGATGAGAGAACAGACATGGCAGAAAGCTACTCTGGAAGAGTAGAGAATATTCAAAAGTGAATAACTCTAAGCCTAGTTTTAAAAAACCTGTCTTCTATTCCACTCTCTAGAAGCAACTATTAAGTTCTTTTTGAAGATTCTTTACCTCCATACTTGAAACAATTTGCTCTGATTGTTCCCTTTTCCCATTTAGATATTGTCTATGGACCTTTCTCTACATGAAGCTTTACTTTTTAAAAAAATCTTCTGTGCCTCCCCTTTATTTTCCCAACGCTCCATCCTTCCAATGTAGTTATATTCTGTTCTCCTCAGCTACATAATTGTTTACATCATCATGACTATGAGACTTGTGGCATACCAGAGGTTCTGAAAGTGGTATTCAAGACTCAGGGGATCTGTTGGGAAAACCAGTTTTCATCATAATGCTAAGATGCTATTTGCCCTTTCTGCCATGTTGATATTTGATTGATGGTACCGAAGCAGTGGTGGGAAAAACTGCTGATATCTTAGCACAGACCAAGGCAATGGTATCAAACTGCTTTAGGAGCCATTGTAGTCTTTGCTGACTGTATTAGTCAGGTTCGCAATGCTAACACAAAGTACCCAAGGCAGCTAACTTATAAAGAAGAGGTTGATTTAATCTCACAGTTTTAGAGGTTAAAGTCCAGGATTGGGCAGCTCCATTGATTTTGGTCTTTGGTGAGGGCACAGGGTGGTAATGGCACAAGCATGTGTTAGAATGGGCAGTCACATCTGGAAACAAAGAGAGGAGAGAGGAGGATGGGTAGTGTCCCACAATCCCTTTTTTTTTTTTTTTTGGTACTGGGGATTGTACTCAGGACCTTGTGTTTGCAAGGCAGGCACAGTCAAAAAGATTCTTATGAAAAAGAAACAGATAATAACACAACTTTCTTTTCAATGAACTAAGATTAGTATAAATGAAACCAATTGGTGTGTATGCTGAAATATTTTTAAAATGATGGAATTTGTAATTTGGGGAAGTATTTGAACTTCTCCCTACTTCCTATTTATCTCTCTTCTATTTTCTTTATTCGTATATATATATACATATATATATATATACACACACATTATATATGTATATATATGAGTAAACATATGTTTTTTCATATAAGAGAAACTATGGGATATTTGAGCTCATGAGTTTTATTTTGCTTAACATTATGTTCTCAAGTTGCATCCATTTACCTATGA
Source organism: Heterocephalus glaber (assembly GCF_000247695.1). Next base: position 19,511,520 of record NW_004624754.1, on the reverse strand, counting down.
ATGCCTCAAGTTATCTTTCTTTATGGCAGTGTAGTACTCTATTGTGTATAAATACCACATTTTCCTTTCCGTTCATCTGTTGGTGGTCGTATACACTGTTCTCAAGATCTAGCTATTATAAATTGTGCTCCTGTAAACCTGGGTATGCATGTATTCCTGTAATATGATGATTTTAACTCTTTTTGTGATGATACCTAGAAGGGGGATAGCTGGGCCAAAGAGAATTTCTATAATTACTTTTTTTGAGTGATTTCCATAATGGTATACTAGTTTACATTCTTAGCAATAATGTAGTAGAGTCCCTTTTTCCCCACGTCCTCACCAACATTTGTTAGTATTAGATTTTTTTTTTTGATAGCCATTTTTTCTCGAGTAAGATAGTATCTCAGTTTTAATTTGCTTTTCTCTGATGGCCAGTGATAATGAGCATTTTGTCATGCATTTATTGGTAATTTGTACTTCTTCTGAGAAATGTCTGTTCATTTTAGTTGCCCATTTTGTTTCAAGAGGTCTAGATTTGTTTTTAGTTCTCTATATATTCTTCATGTTAATCCTGTGTCCGTGGAATAGCTGGCAGAAATTGATTTGAATCCTGTAGATTGTTCTTCACTCTACAACTTCTACAACTTCTGGTTGTTTCCTTTGCTGTGCAGAAGCCTTTTAATTTAATATGATCCCATTTGTTGATTCTTATATTTTTTCTTGCGCCATTGAGGCTCTATTCAGAAAGTCCTTGCCTATGAGCTTCAGTGGGCTTTTGATTTTTTTTTGTATTAAATTCTTTTATTGGTACATTGTAGGTATACAACACAATTACATTTCTCATTGGGGGCTTTTGATTTTTGACTGATCATTTTTTCCATCCAAAATTCTGGACGGAGGGCTAGTTTCATTGCTCGTCCCTTGGCCCTGTAGAGTTTCATGGACAGGGCACCTTTTGCCTGAGGACTTCTTTATATGGGAGGCTCAGTTTCATCTTCCTTATCCTGGATAGGGTCCAGGCCATGGGTCCATCCCCAGGCAGAAGTTAAAGCACCCAGGAAAGCATCTCCATGATGAGGTAACATCACAGTTAGAATGGGGCAGAATATAAGCTTATTAATTTTAGAGTTCTGATATTTGTAACCACTTCAATTTTTCTAAAAGTTTATAAAATTTTTTGTCTATTGCAGTGAAAAGTAGCTTATGATGTTCATTTCTTTAATGGAATTAGCATATAAGATAACATTTGACCATCACTCTTTTAGGAAGTACTGTTTACTGTTTTGGATGCATCAAAAGGGCTCTTAAATGGGATCAAGAATATGTTGGCTAATGTATTTCTACCAGCTATTCTTGCAACAAACAATTGGGGTGCTTTAAACCAGTCCAAGCAGGCAGAATCTGAAAAACATATTTTCACTGAAACCATCAGCAGATACCTTTCATTTTTTGATGGTAAGTATAAAATTTAATGTCCAACAAACTAATAAAAATGAGCAAATTAACTGTAAGATATGTTATTAAAAACAATCTTTAGAGAAAAAATTTCCATCTTAAAAGAAGATGTTAATCAAAGTAACTATAAAACCTAGAGATAAGATATGAAATCATGAGATTCCCCTCATTTCCGAGGATCTTGGTAGGAGTAAGATATGTTTTCAAAAATAAATTTTCCATTATAGCAGGAAAAATCTCTTCCTATATTCTTAATGAAAAATATTACCATATTTATAAATACATGCTTTATTATGAACTATTTAAAACAACTATTTTTATTATTTAATATTGCAAAAGATACAATGTTATTTACAAATCAAATCACAATCTAATCAATTAGAATTATATTTCTACAGAGTACAGTCTTTAACATTACAGTTAAATACAGCTTGAAAGTATATAATTGACATTTAACATATTGACATTAAACACTTCTTAATGTCACTTTCCCCTTGTTAGGTGCTAGAATAAGTATTGAGGGAACAGTGATGTTAAAGAAGATAGACAATGTTGATTTTTCTAGACTGCACACTTTTGAAGAAGTGACAGTTGCTGCTGGCAATTCAGAAACTGTTCACCAGCTAGAGGAGGTATTAATGATATGGTACAAGCAGATTGAACAGGTGAGTTCACTCACACGATTTCACCTGCAGCCATAGTTATTGTATTGTGTCCCTAAAAGTGTTTTTTACTTTCTTCCAGAGTTTGTTTTGAAATTCTTTCTATTCTTGGCTCTAGAGCAAAATTATTCTTTGTGGACCACTTAAAATCAGTATTAAGGTATTTCTCACTGTGAGGAGGAAACTATACCAATATGGATTGAGAAATAATGAGGCATCAGGAAGAACTAGCATTTATTCCCCAAAATGTGTTTATTGTCTTTACTCTTCATAAAAGAGAGAGGAAAAGGACACAATGAAGTGCCTCAGTGCTAGACACTAAATAAATACTTGTTGGTTGATCAATGAAATGGCCTGTGTTATCGAAGAGGTTCAGACTAGGGACATTCATATCAATATTACAGTGGCAAATCTGTAGCTCTTTGGTCAAAAAATTTTCTCTGGCAGTAAGAAAAATAATAGTAGGAATGGGATATATGTCAAGATTACGAGAGGCTCCAACTTATACTACAAGTAATGCAGAAAACAAACAAACACATCCAAATATTATGTACAGTAATTTCCCTAAACTGAAAGAGCACTCTAGGAGCTGACTCTTGGATGTGTAGTTCATGAGCATGGGATTGTTCAATTAGAGAAGAAAATCTTCAGTTAAGTAAGGGTTTGGGGAGAAAAAGCAGGAAGTTAGGAAAGCATTCTGGTTTTACCCTTTTTAGAACTATGCCAGAAAATACAGTTGGGGTGATAAAAACTGGAAGACTTTGGAAACCCCATCAAAGCCTAAAGCACTGGCCACAGAATTTGTTCTAGTGTCACTAGGTAATTGAAGCAGGCAGTTAATTGCCCAGCAGGGAACCTCTGCTGTTTCTACTGGGCTGCCAGATGAGATTCAGTGTCTGGTCAGGGCTGGCTTCTTGGTTAATGAACAGCAGTTTCTTGCTATAACTGCACGTGATGGAAGAGGCAAGGTGACCCTCGGGGATCTCATTTATAAGGAAATGAATCTCTTTCATGAGGGCAGAAATCTAATTTCTCTTGAGGTTCCATATCCAAAATACCATCACATTGTGGGGGGCAATACCTATCATTTTATAGCTCTGTGCCCCCCTTAATGTTTTTAAAAAATATTTCCATGTTGGTAGAAATAAATCCAATTCATTTTTTAATTCATTTCACTGCTGTCTGCCTGGTCTATGAAGAAATCACATTATAGACTTTTGGACATTTAGGAGGCGTTTAAATTACATCTACTATCCTCTATTTCAGGAGACAGAGAAGTGTAATCATTCATACCCCCAGAAAGACAATTGATACCACTCTTGCTATTACAAACAACAATAATATGTATTCAGCAATATTTTTGTTTGGGACTTCTTTACACACATTGAGGAATTCCTCAGTGGAATTCCTGGGAGCATTTACATGTAGATCTTTTATTGGATATTACAAAGCTCTTTGAATAGGGATGATATTAATTTATATTGTTTATAGAAGCATATGAGAATTCTCATTTGTTTAAATTTTTGATTACACCTGGAATTGTCAAATTTGTAATTATTGACAATTTATTCGATGTGAAATGCTATCTTTTCTTTTGTGGTATTGGGGGTTGAATCCAGGGTCTTTACACTGAGCTACATTCCCAGTCCTTTTTTTAATGTTTTATTTTGAAACAAGGCTCTCTAAGTTGCTAAGTTGCCTTGGCTGGGCTTGAACTTGAGACCCTTCTGCCTCAGCCCCACAGTGTGCTGGGATTATAGGTGTGCACCACAATGCCTGGCTGTGAAATGGTATCTTGATTTACTCTGCATTGCCCTGAATACTGTTGAAATGAGTCATATTTAAAGGTTCCCTCTCGAAGGGGCTGGGGATTTAGCTAAGTGGTTTCACTGCCTGCTGCGCAAGCAAAAGGACCCGAGTTTGATCCCTGGTACCGAAAAAAAAACGGTTCCTTCTTTATTGAATTTCTTGTTCATATCCTTAGTTTTTTTGATTACTTATTGTTATTTAATTGTTGGAGTTTAAGTATTTTCCAGATGTTAATCCTTTGCTGGTCCCCACTTAGTCATGTCTTTTCATTTGGCAGATGTCTTTAGAAATTTAAAATTTTAGTGTAGTTAAATGTGTTAGTTATAGATGGTAACCCATCCTCAGTTCATCTCCCTCCAATGACTAGAAACTTTTGTGCTTTCTGTATTTTATTTAGGGAAACATTTCCTATTCTAATGTTCTAATTTTTTTGTTTGTTTGTTTTGTTTTGGTACTGGGGATCAAACTCGGGTCCTTGCACTTGCACAGCAGGTGGCAAAACCCCTGAGCTAAATCCCTGGGCCTCCTATTCTAATGTTATGAAGACATTCTCCTTAGTTTTTATTTGAATAGTGAAACAACGCAAAAATTAGTACAATAAAAGAAACAAATTGTTTTTAAATGAATACTCATGTAACCTTTATACAGGTTACAAAATAGAACACTCCTCTCTGTGAAGAGTAAAATTGAGCTTTTTAACATTGAGCAAAAAAAAGAAAAAGAAAAAGAACACTGTTAACACCTTATGGCTGCTTCCGTTTCTCATTTTAAAATCACTTTCCTTCCCCCAGTGGTTATCTTGACAATTACAGTATTTAATTTTATGCTTCTAAAAATAGTTTTACTTCTACTCCTGAATTTTCTTATGGAAGTTTTCCCTGTTTATTTTTGACAGATTTTATAATCTATCTAGAATCCTTGCTTGTGTGTATGTGTGTATGATGTGAAGCAGGAATCCAACTCTTATCTTTTTCATATAGTAGCCAATCATCCTCACTTAATATTTTCTGTTAAATTGTTTAAAATAGTCCATTCTTCCTTAAAAATTTGCAGTATCACCTCCTGTCATATATCAAATTTTTAGGCCTCTTTGTTTATCCCACTGGTATACTTATTTGCTTCTTTTAGTCATACCATGCTGCTTTAGTATTTGTAATTAAAATTTTTTTTTTTTTTACCAAATCAGAAGTTGGTATGTCAAGTCTCTTTTCTGTGTTTTTCTTCAAATTTGCATTGATTATTTCTGGTGAGTTGGTCTTCCATACTTGAAGATCAGTTTGTCAAGTAGTGTGAAAAATTGTTCACATTTTAATTAGAATTTTATTGTTAATTTAGAGAAATTGGCTTCTTTCTATTATTAAAGTCTCCATCCACGAACATGGTATGTCTCTCATTTATTTAGGTCTTCTTTTGTGTGCTTAAAGTCAGTGTTCTTATTTACCCTGAAAGATCTTCCACATTTTTAGTTAGATTAACTAAAGGTATCTTATCATTTAGGGTTGCTACTGCAAATGATATCTTTTTGGGAATTATATTTCAGATTGTTAGATGGCTTATAAAGAAATGTTACTGTTCCATTTCCAATCTGTATACCTTTTATTTACAGTATTTTATCTTGTTCTGGTACCTCCTTTACCAGGTGGAATAGAAGTGGGTGGTAACAGTGCCAAATTTGTCATGGCCTTGGTTTTTGTTTTGTTTTGTCTTTTGTTTTTTGGTACCAGCAATTGAACTCAGGGCCCCTATGCTTGCCAGGGAGGCACTGTGCCACTGAGCTACAACCCGGCCCTGTCATGGCCTTGGATTTAAAGTGATATTTTCTAAAATTTCACTGGCAAGTATGTTTGTTGGAGTTTTTTTGATAGATGTTGCTTATTGAAAAAGTTCCCAGGCTGGGGAAGTAGCTCAGTGATGCTGCACCTGCCTGGCAAGAGCAAGGTCATGAGTTCGATCCCCAGTACCAAGAAAAAAAAGATCCTTTCTTGTCTTCATTTGCTAATCATTTTAAACTATTATTCACTATTGAATATGTTTATGTTTTTAGTTTTCTTTGAAAAGATGCAGTGAGATTTTACCAAAGAAGAACGTACCATTTCTATGTTGTATACATTTTCTTTTTTTTTTTTTTTTTTTTGGTACCGGAGATCAAACTCGGGTCCTTGTGCTTGCTCAGCAGGCGGCGAAACCACTGAGCTAAATCCCTGGCCCTATTTTATACATTCTTATTGTAGGTACTTATTGAGAGTGAGCAGATGAGAAAAGAAGCTGATGATTCTGGTCCACTCACTGAATTAGAACACTGGAAACATATGTCAGCCAAGTTCAACTATATCATCGAACAGATTAAAGGGCCAGCGTGTAAGGCTGTCATTAATGTGCTAAATGTTGCCCACTCCAAACTACTAAAGGTAAAAGTCATTGTATTTTAAAGCTTGGTATATATACTTTAGAACAACTGACTAGAGAATCACCACTATTTTTTTTTTTTTTTGGTACCGGGGATCGAACTCGGGTCCTAGGCTTGCAAGGCAGGCGGCGGAACCACTGAGCTAAATCCCCGGCCCAGAATCACCACTGTTGATGTGCTTCTTTAAAAGCAATTTTTTTTTGAGATATATTCGTTGAATATCTTTATGGGGTACATTATGGTAATTCAGTACACGTGTAATCACCAAATCATGGTAAAGATCATTTCCATCACTTCAAAATTAACAATTTTTATGTATTGGGAATTTTGTACTCTTCATTCTGGCATACACCATAGATTGTTTTAATCAATAATTACCCTGCTGCAGTATAGAAAACCCAGAATTGCTCCTCTCTAACTGTGGTTTGGTGCCCTTTTTTGAACTTTCTGTCCCCTCCTTCCTGCCCTTTCTGTTTCTAGTGATCACAATTCCACTCTGTTCTGCACAATCGAACTGCTTCTGAATATGTCAGAATCATGTATTTAGAAGTGTTAAACTTTGAGTAAACCCTTCTCATATATCATAGTGATTTCCAGCAGATGAAATGAAGATTTATTTTTCATTATTTTCTGCACCAATTTTGACAGTACAACTGTGGGGTGTTAGCCAGAAAAGTCATCATTTTTATCTTTTAAGTTGGTTTGAAATTATAAATCAATACAGATTCATCAAGGTAAGAAACTACATAGAAAGTCAAAAAGCGAAAATGCTTCTCGTCATATAGCTCACCCCTACCTCTTTTCTACCCCCTTCCCTAGAGGTCATCTTTATTTACAGCTTGGCTTGATACTTTTCTGATCCTTTTCTTTTTGTTTGTTTGTTTTTGGTACTGGGGATCAAACTCAGGACCTTGTGCTTGTGCGGCAGGCACCAGAACCACTGAGCTAAATCCCCGCCCCTGATCCTTCTCTTTTTAAAAATCTTTTTCTTAGCTGGATGTTGGGGAGGATGCGTGTAATCCCAGCACTTGAGGGGTTGAGGCAGGAGGATTGCCATAGTTTGAGGCCATCCTGGGCTACATACTGAGTTCAAGGCCAGCCTGAACCATATAGTGAGACCCTGTCTCAAAAAACTGAAAAAAAAATCTTTTTCTTAAAATATATATTTCTGTGTACAAAAATGCACTATATTTTGATAAAAGCTTTAAACACTATACAGTAAAACCTTGTTTGTGAGCATAATTTGTTCCGGAAACATGCTTGTAATACAAAGGACTGGTATATCAAAGCAAATTTCCCCATAAGAAATGAGGGAAACTCAGATGATTTGTTCTACATTTCAAACATATTCATATAAAAATGATTACAATTCTGTAATGTAATATAAAATAGTAAAGAAGATACAAAACATAAATAAAAATAAACAAATTAACCTACACTTACCTTTGAAAACCTTCATGGATGGTATGAGAGAGACAGAGAGAAGAAGGTTACTATGTAGGATGACTTTCACTATCATTAATGGAATCACTGCTGTCTGTTGGCTCACTGGAATTTTTTTTCTTTTTATGCAACCTTAACAAGGAACCCATCCAATGACATTTGCTTTTGCCTCCTTTTGAGAATTTCATGGAAATGGGACGTTGCATTGTCCTTAAACAGTTTCATTGCTTGCACTTCTGCAGGCTTATTTGGGCAGTGCTTTTCTACAAAATTTTGCACTGTTTCCTACATTTTATGCATTTCCCTAATCTCATTTGAAGTGAGGGATTCCTCTGCCTTTTTTTCCTTCTTCTGTACAGACGAGATCTCCTCCATAACCTGTTGCTGTTGGGAGATGATCAACCAGAACCCCGCAAAGAGGGAGAGAGAGAGAGAGGACAGAGAGAGAGAGACAGACAGAGGGACCCAGAGATAGAGGGAGTCTATTGATATTATATGTTTGGCATCATATACTACTCAAATTGCAAGACATCACTTGTTTATCAAATTAAAATTTGTTAGAAATGTTTACTGGTCTTACAGAATACTTGGAGAACAAGTTACTCGTAATCTAAGGTTTCACTGTATATAAAACAGATCTTGGCTGGGGATTTAGCTCAGTGGTTCTGCCGCCTGACTTGCAAGCGCAAGGACCTGAGTTCGATCCCTCGTACCAAAAAAAAACCCAGATCTCTGTTAATCACATGCTTATGTAAAGTAACCCTCCTCCCAGCCACTCTTGTTCCTGACTGGTGAGCAGAAATAACCACAGTATTCACCCCCCTCCAAGCTCCCTTGAACATTTTCTGTGAAATTTATGAGTTTACCAACCACATATGAAATGTCATAATTTTGTTTTGTGGTTCTTATATCTTTTTTTTTTTTTTTGGTACCGGGGATCGAACTCGGGGCCTTGTGCTTGCTCAGCAGGAGGTGAAACCACTGAGCTAAATCCCTGGCTTTGTTTTGTGGTTCTAACTTTTTAATTAAGTAATGTCATGCCATAATATTCTTTAACTCTCCCTCCCACCTTGATAGTGTACGGCGTGGAAAAATTATGCCAGTTAGATCAAGTTGTACAGTTTTCTGAAATGGTAATGTACCAGGTTTTTCTTTCTTCATCATTTTTCTGTTTGTGAATGAATTTTCTCCATTTGTTCCTTCCTTTCTCTTTTCAGTAACTTTAAGATATAACTCATATACTATCTTTTTCACCCACTGGAAGAGTACAATTTGGTAATTTTTTAATATATTCACAGAGCTGTGCAAACATCACCACAACCATTTTGGAACATTTTTGTTACCTCAAAAAGAAACTCTGTAATTTTCATTGATAATCTCCTCATCTCTAACCTCTTGCTCTTGGCCCTGAGTAACTGTTAATGTACATTCTATCTATCCAGAGTTCCCTATTCTGGACATTTCATAGAAATAGAATCACATAATATATGGCCTTTTGTGACTGGCTTCTTTCACTTACCATAGTGCTTTCAAGAGTAATTCTTAGTCCATGTTCTAGAATGTATCAGTATTCCATTCCTTTTCACGGCTGAATACTATTCTGATTTATAGATAATATATTTTATCAGTTTATTATGGACTTTGGATTGTTTCCACTTAATGCTGCTGAGCATTTCATGTGCAACTTTTTGGATGGATATATGTTGCCATTTCTTTTGAAATGTACCTAGGAGTTTCTGAATCAGAGAGCAATTCTATGTTTAACTTTTTTAGGAAGATGATTCCTTTCTATGTATTAGTAAACGTTGTTGCAGTTGAAGTTTCTATACACACACATGCACACAATATTTCTTTAGGGTGGATACTCCACAACTTTTTCAATATTTATTATCAGTTAAATTTTGTTGTCAATCTGACATGTGAAAATGACTTTTTTTGTTTTTCCCTTAATAAAGGTACTCATTTTTACAAGTTTCTTGGCTATTTAGATTTCTTCTATGAAATGTCTTTTTATATATTTTCTCTATGTAAAAAATCCAAGTGCTATTTTATATTGATTTCTAGGATTTAAAAATATATTGTTATTCATCACTTGCTACATATATGTTGGGTGGAAATCTGTTATGGTCTTTCAGTGTGTCTCTGCATATTTTTGCTAGATATGAAAAGAATGCCAAGTCCCGACCTCCTTTACCTGCCCATTTCTCAGGTTTGTGGTTGCAGTGAGCACTCTTGTTTGTTTTGGGTTTTTTTGGTACCAGGAATCAAACTCAGGGCCTTGCCCTTGCCAGGCAGGTGCTCTGCTGCTGAGCTGCATTCCCAGCCCTGCAGTGAGCACTCTTAAGGGTTGAGTTGATGCGTCCCCTTGACAAAGTGTAGACTTGCTACTACTCAACACACAAAGGAGAAATTCCCTTCCGCTGTGTTGAGGGCCCCTGGCCATGTCATATGGCAGATGCCATCTGGACAGGAGCGAGCCAGAGTGACAAGTTTTGCAGGTAAAAGAGGAGGAGGAGGTGCCAGGCTCCCGTGTAACAATCCTCTCTTGCGAATAGTAATCTAGCTCCTCCCACGAGTCAGCCTTAACCCATCTTAAAGATATTATCACCTCTCTTAAAGGCCTCACCACCTCAGTACCATTACACTGAACGAATGAAGCATCAACAAGAGTTTTGGTGGGGACAGGCCACATTCAGAGTATAGCAGATTTCTTGTCAAAGCAAGGAAGAACTTGTTCATAATTAGTTAGCTAAGCAGAGACTGCCTGGTGATCATTTGCAAGAAATTGTTTGTTTCAGGTTGAATTCACTTTGCTAATAAGAATGGTTTCTTGGAATAATGTTCTGTCTTAATAACTTGACCCATTCTTGAAGATGCAGAGCAATGCAATGTCACAGGTAACTAGTAAAGTTAGGTCCAGTTCAAGCTTCCAGACAGGGTATTAATTACAAAGGGAGTATTTCCAGTTTTAGTAAAATCATTTTAAGATATTTTTAAGATATTTAAGATATTTTAAAGACATTTTAAAGATATTTACAGTAACTTAAATACTGTAATAAAAAGACATATTAATCACTCTTACCTATTGTTTTAGTATATGTTTGATTAGGGACAATAGCTTCAATTTCTCCCTCTTTCTTTTTCTTTTTTCCTTCATCCCTCCCTCCCTCCCTCCCTCTCTTCCTTCCTTCTGCAGTATTGGGAATTGAACCCAGGACCTTTGCACTGATCTATAACCCCAACTCTTTTTAAAATTTTAAAATTTTAGGACAGGTTGCTTAGTAACTAGGGTGGGCTTGAATTTGTGATTTCTTCTGCCTCTCTAAGCCTCCCAGTGTGCTAGGATTGCAGGCATGCACCACCACACTGGGCTCACAGCTTGAATTTCATGAATAAACTATACCACTGTGATATATTTAGATTTTTAATGGAATTCTTGTACATATTTTCCCTTAGAATTGGCATGATTTGGATGCAAGAATCACAGATACAGCAAATGAATCAAAAGATAATGTTAAATATTTGTACACACTGGAAAAAGTATGTCAGCCTCTCTATAACTATGACCTAGTAAGTATGCTTTTTAAAAAGTGAAGTTTTAAAAATTAACTTGTATAATTAATTCACTTTAAAATAACTTTAATGTGTGTATATTGGGAGAAGTACACATTGCCAAAAGGTAATTTAAAAGATACATTTTCCTATTGTATATTTTTAATGAATTATTAACTATATTTGCTATTTTAACCCACATTTAAATATATAGCATAATTATAAGCATGGCTTCATTTGTGAATTAAGGGAGAGGAACATATTAACTTATCCATTGCTGTATAACGAATGACCCCAAGACAGAGTGGCTGAAAATAAGGAGCATTCATCATGCCACAGTTTCTGTGCATCAGGAATCCAGGCACTGCATGGCTGATGTTTATAATAACTTAAATATTATACTAAAAAGACTTATTAATCGCTCATGGGTTTAGAGGCTGAAAGTCCAGATTGGGTGGCCTGCTTCAGGGGCTCTCATGAGGTTGCAGAAGGGCTGTTAAGTGGGGCAGTGGTCTCATCATAAAGGGAGGCTGCCTGGGGTGGGTCCGTGCCTTCACTCATTCACGTGGCTCTTGGCAGAGCCCTGTCCCTAGCCACACAGCTCTCTCCATGCTGCAGCTCGCTTCCCCCAGGAAAAGTGATCCCAGAGTGAGCAACGCAGCCTGTCCAGTTTGGAAGCCACCATGTTTTTGGAATCTAAACTCAAAAGTGACACCTCATCCTTTTTGTTGCATTCTCTTGGTTATAAATGAGTCAGTAAGTTTCATCCACACTGCAGAGGGAGGGGATTATACAAGGAGGTGAATACCAGGAGGATGAGCATCACTGGGGCCCATTGGAAGTTGCCTACCATCGTAGATATTTCCCAGTTTATAGAGTAGGAAACCAAAATGCATCCTAGGGTAGAGACTTTGCCAGCATTGCTTAGCCAAGCAGTGATGCAGGAAAGACCCCATCTTCAAGTTTCAAGCATACTTTTTCCATAATATTTCCAGAGAGTTCCTTTAGAGAACGTGTTAACCCACCATTTGTTTTTTTCCCTGAAGTTACAATTCATTTTTAATTTATAAGTCATCAGGCATTTCATAATATTTCATATGAAGTATGAAAATTAAGAAAAATCCCTCATGTCTTGTTTAGATAGAAAGAGGAAATCAAGGAAACTAGTATTTGTTGAGAGATGAGAACAGTGTTTTCCAATAATGACTGGGTGTTGTCTCTTTTGGGAATGACTTTTAGCCAGGAGGGCTGCCCAGAGAGTTTTTTTTTCCCCCAGTACTGAACCCAGGATCTCTGCAGTGAGCTACCTTTCAGCTCTTTTTATTTTTTATTTTAAAGCAGGATCTCACTAAATTGCTGAGTTGCCCAAGTTAAGCTTGAACTCACCATCCTTTTACCTCAGCTTCCAGAGTGCTGGGATGACAGGTGTGTGACACCATGCCTGCTCAGACAGTTGCGTATTTAAAGATGTTCACAAACAACAGAACCCCTGATCGTTGGTTCTAGGCACTGTGCTATGTGATGTAAACATGCTTTCATTCTCTATGCAAAACAACACTCATTTTTTAGAATACGAGACTGAGTTTGAGCATTCCTGTAGGACTAAATTTGGATGTGATTCTCTCTGGCATTAGGGGTCATATTTTTTCCCACATCACTGGGCTGCATCTTCAAGGTATTCTGCAACTTAAGATTATTTTTAGAATAATTTACGTTACTGTCTGACATCTGTATTCAGCATCCCTCATTCTGAGTTTTGGAGAGATAGTCAGATATTCCACATGGCTGGCAGCATTGGCCACAGGGCTTGGTTGACCACACTCCTTGGCTGGTTTCATTCTGGAGGCAGGGAATGGGGAAGAGCCATGACCTATATCACACTGATCTGAAGTTAGAGGGAGGGTTATGGGCACTTCATACCCATCCTAAGAGGGCATCAGGAGCCCAGAAGTTTAATGTTAGAGGGGAGGAAAGCGTATGGGTTGAGCGTCCTGCACTGGCACAGTTCTCATGCCCTGTGGGAACCCATCCACCACCGTGGTTCCACAGAGTACCATGAGGGAGGATAAGAAGACTGTTCAGAAGCAGAATCTTTCAGCTGGCTCCATAAAGACAACAATGGCCTTTATTTAAAACTTACATCATTAGTATTGTTGTTTGCGAAGAATTGTGACTTTCTTCAACTTCACTCTGCTCACTTCTGCTCCTAGTACCAACAGTTGGAGTTCTGTTGGGGACCTTCTTCAAATTTGTTTTACATGAGAACAGTAATATCACGTCTGGGGTGTTGCTGTGTATATGATCAGGAGTAAAGAAAACGAAATTGCACAGTATTGGAGAGATAGGGTTAGTGCTTGGCGCATTCAGTAGTTCAGTTGCTTGATCCTCTGGCTTTACAACCTGAGCAGCTATAATTCATGTGAAAGAAAACTTAAGGCAATCATATGCCACAAGCATCAGGAGTTACTCACAAGAGTTAAAGTTGCAAATGTGAAATGCATGTATACCTAAAGCCTGCTCTAACCACAAGTAGCTCGTGGTGTAAAAATAAGAGATGTGGCACTAGAACAAAGCAAAACATTAACATCTGTCAAATCTGCTGAAGGGTATAGGTGGTCAGTAGACCAGTCTCCATACGGTTCTATATATATAAGGCTTTTTTTTATTGTAAAAAGTAAACTTGGAAGAAAGACATAATGCTTTTTATCGTCAGCAGCTCTGAATTTTAAGGTATACTGATTTCAACTTCTTTACTCAAAAGACTTGTCTAAATTCATATAATTTAAAAATCATTCAGTTTTGGTATTTTTTAATCTTAGTAATTTAAGAAAACTTTGTTCAACTGCTCTAGCCTTATTATTATTTTGTTGTTGCTCAGCTTTTTACAGTCTCTGATGTAGGAAGGTTTCAGGCATTACCTTTTGAAATGACAAATAGTAATAGTAGTGAGTCATATAATTGCTTCCCACTCATACACCCACTATTGCTGTAGTTTCAAAAATTCTTTCCTCCCTCATTTTCTTTATTATCATTAAAAGTAACCATCAATTGCTGTTTAGTTTATAATTCTCATTTTAGCAGAAGAAATGCAAAAGATTTAGCTGGGCAGAGTGATGCTCACCTGTCATGCAGCCACTTGGGAGGTGGAGGCTAGAGGCATCTTGAGCTTGAGGTCAGACTGGGCAACTTAGTGAGACTTTGTCTCCAAAAAATTTTAAAAGGGCTAGGGGTGTATGTAGCTCAGTGATAGAGTTCTTGCTTAGCATGTTTGGGGCTCTGGGCTCATTTCCTATTACTACAAAAAACAAAACAAACAAAAAATTATGAATCGTGCTTCCATTTCTGGTTCATAAATTTTTGTATGTTTCATTTCTGTCATCCTGGGATTATGCTTTTGCATATCTACTATTATGTTTTTCACATATAAAATGTCTGAACACTGTACATGAGTAGGTAAGAACTGAGCTCTCAAGAAGTTGCTATAAATAATGACGTTTAAAATTTGGATGAAAGGCGTTTTCCTGAGGGACCAATTTGATACCCTCCCTAAACTCTCTCCACTGGACTTAGGAGAACTGTGTAGGGTTTACTTGGCAAGGGTATAATTTTATTAGGATCCTTTTGGCCAACTGTAAGAGTATAATAAGGGTGCTGACATATGAGGTCAACTGTAAAGTAATGATGTTGATTTCCATAAGCCACATAGAATTGATTTAATTATTTTATAGCTACCCTTTTGACTGTAAGTAAACTACTTCACCCCTCAAAGTGTCAGTTTCTTCATCTTGAAAAGAAGCAGATTTAACCATTGATCTGTGAAGTAGCTTTCACCTCTAAAATTTTATCTTTAAAGTTTGCAGTTCTGCTTACAAAAAAAATTGCAATGATAGTACAGAATTCTCTTCACCCAGTTTCTTTCATTTTTTTTTTGGTACCAGGGTTTGAACTCGGGTCCTCGTGCTTGCGCAGCAAGTGGTGAAACCATTGATCTAAATCTCCACCCCCATCTTCACTCAGTTTCCCCGGCTAACAAACTCTTACCACCTGGGTTGTTTATCGAAGCAAAATGTTCTTTTTCTCTGTTTCAGGATCCAGTCTAGGATGTCATATTACACCTGGTAAAATTTGACCTTAAGATGAAAATGTTCTAGCATTTTGTGTATATTTAGAGTTCTGAATGTTATGTAAAATATTGGTTATTTAAACCACAAATATGCAGTGGAATTCACTTGATATATTTTTACTTTAGGTGTCCATGGCACATGGAATACAAAATTTGATTAATGCCATCAAAATGATTCATAGTGTGTCAAGGTATTATAATACCTCAGAGAGAATGACCTCATTGTTTATCAAGGTGGGTTCCTAAGGGAAGAAATCACAATGAAGTCCTATAAAAAGCCAATTAATTCTTTCCCTTATGTCCAGGGCAAGGAATTGAGAAGTCTGTATGTTTTCAAAATGCTGGATTTTAATACTTCTCACGGACGAGAAAAGGATGGTGTTCATCAGAGTTGCTCCCAATTCAATGTACAGGATCCCAACTGAGGATGACCTCATAATGTCACTCCTCTTGAAAGTTTTCCAGAACCATTTTAACTTCATAGTAACCTTTTCCAGATCTAGGTTCTGCTCTTCTCTGGTCATCTTCCCCCCTTGGCCCTGCACATCCGACTCTGTGTGCATTCTGTATCTTTGGAATCCTCACATATTCTGCATCAGCCTGCCATCTTGGTCTAGTCTCCCAACCACATCTAAGCAGTGATACAATTTTTCTTCACTATGTTGGGACATGTGAAAGGTATCTTCATGTTGAAGTATGGTAATGAGTCACAGTTGAACTAGGTCAGGGCCTAGTAAGAAGAGGAAAAGATGAGTGGAAACTGTAATTTACTTTGAAATGTATGACCCCAGTGACCTTAACTTAAATATAGTAGATATATGTGACTTTGGGTTTTCTTAGCTTTGACTGGCATATATATTTCTTCGATTTTTTTGTATTCCATATTCTGTAATTCATTTACCTCATAAGTTTACAATTTATCATATTTTCATGCTTGGAATTTAGAAAAAATTTCTGAATTTTATTTCTCTTTTCGCCTATAGTTATTTTGTACCTATCTTTGTTTTAGGTAACAAATCAAATGGTGACAGCATGTAAAGCATATATTACTGATGGAGGACTAAACCATGTTTGGGATCAGGAAACTCCAGTAGTACTAAAAAAAATTCAGGTTTGTAGAAATGTGTTTAAAAGTAAAGTACCATCTGGTCTAATTTTTTTTTACTTTGTTCATTCAGAAAACATATTAACTGAAAAAATTTCATACAGATTAGGATGAGAATATAAAAAATATCATTTATATTACCTACTTTTCTTTATGCACAGTACACCTTTCAGGATAAGAGTTTAATTCTTATTTTTCTCCATAGTTTTGTATTTCAGACTCCTGTTGAGTGTCATTTCATAAATTCTGCCCACTCCCCCCAGTCCAGCCCCTGTTAATATAATTTAATTATTTTCCACCTTTTTTTGGCATTGGCTAGAACTGCTTTACATCCTTACATAGATAGAGTTGTGATTGGCATCTTGATTTTCATCCCCTTCTGGAAGAGAATGTTTCTAAGATTTCCTCCATTTAGTGTGATGCTTTTGTAGATTTTAAGTATATCTTTGATCAGATTTGTTTTAATCCTAAGAATCTTTTTAAAGGTTTTGAATGGGAATTAGAAAATCTTTTTTTTCCCTGCACATATTTGTTGCAGTGTTTATAGAATTTCCTGCTGTACCTTGGATGGGATTCTTAGGTTTTCTAAAATTAAACTGTCCTAACATTCTTGGGATAAACTCAACTTGGTCATGGTATATTTTTAAAAAACACTCTTCAATTCAATCAGGTACACATTTTTTTTGTTTGTTTTGGAAACTGTATTCATAAGGGAGGAAGCCTATAATTTTCCTTTCTTATGCTGCTGTCGTCAGTGTTTTGACACTCAGATGTCAGAATGAGTGAGGGGTGGATGGGTGAGGGAAGTTTTCCTCCTTTCTCTAATTTCTGGAAAAGATCTATAAAATTAAAGTGTTCTGTGTTTTGAAAGCTCAAAAGAAATAGCTCAGGAGAAGACTCCCTCCAGAAGTGGTTATTAGCCATTGATGTGCGGGGCCCCTTGGTCTCTGTAGCCCTTAGGAACACAGCTCCAGCAGGGAGAGTGAGGGGAAAGGACCCTCCATCCATGCCACCTCTCTCCAGCCCCGAACCCAGGTGGAAATGGCCGCACCTGAGAGGGCTGGCACGGCCATCTCCCATGTTCAGACTTCTGAACTGCAGGATAGTACAATGACGAATTGCAGTTAGGGGAGTTTCTCATACTGAAGATGCTGTGTCCCAAGGACTGGAAGAGCCAGGCTTGTAATACAGTTCTTGAACTTGGCCGTGTAAACTAGAAAGCTAAACAGAGACAGATCAAAGCAGTTCCTAAAGCAGTGATTTTGACACATCACAGAAAGCAGCCGCTGAAGCAGTTTAAAAAAAAAAAAGAGGATAATGACTACTTCACTTGCATTTAAAGCTTATGAAATGTTTGATCCCATAGAAAGAGGAGTGTTTATGGTATTGATCCTACATTTTTTTTTTTTTTTTAGTACCGGGGATTGAACTCGGGTCCTTGCGCTTGCACAGCAGGTGGTGAAACCACTGAGCTAAATCCCCGGCCCGATCCTACATTTTTGATAACTCAGTTCCTTCTAAAAGTGAAACAAAGGAAAATTTCTTTGAAGTGTTCTCTCTAGGGTTGAGAGATGGTTAAAAAAAAAATAATGATAAAAAGAGAGAGTACCTAAACTTTGGTGATGTAAATTTATCATTTTATACTTTCAGAATAATTTCATTCTTGGAGAGAATTTTCATGCTTAAAAGCAAAAGTAGGGGTGGAGATTTAGCTCAGTGGTTCCGTCACCTGACTTGCAAGCACAAGGTCCCAAGTTCGATCCCCGTTACCAAAACAAACAAACAAAACAAACAAAATAAACAAACAAAAAAGCAGAAGAAAGGGGCCTGGGCTCAGTGCTCAGTGGTGCTGTTGCCTGCTTTGCATGTGCAAGGTCCTGAGTTTGATTGCCGGTACCAAAAAAAAAAAAGCAGAAGAAAAAATGGAATATGTCATGATAACTGGAAGGGATTGAAAAACAGAGCAGAGCAACAAGGAAAAGAAACAAATAAGAACATTGATTGAGATTGCAGATAGCTGTAAAAAAAATTCAAAGAAAATGCCAAGAAAGAAGCAGAGAAGAAAATAAATGCAGGAGCAAAATGAAAGCACCAGGAGGCAAAGACAAGTGAAATTAGTAGCTAGTTAAGGAGATAGGAGAGGAAGTTAGACAACAAGCATTCTTGGCAACAAAAGAAGATAAACAGAAAAGAGCTATGGAAAGAGAAAGCCAAGAACTTTGAAATTCAAGGGAGACTTGGACTTTATTTAGTTCTCAGACATTGAGAGGAGAGGGTTAAAACAGTGAAAGAAATGGAAAAACTTTCCCCCTCTTTTTTTCTGTAGGTACTGGGCATTGAACCCAGGGCCTTCCCACTGAGTTACATGCCCAGCTCTTCTTTTATTTTTTATTTTGAGAAAGGTCTCACTAATTCTCTTTAAAAAATTCTAGGCTGGACTAGAATTTGTGATTCTCTTGTCTCAGCCTCCCAGAGTTCTGGGATTACAGACATGCACCACCATGCCCAACCTGTATCCTTTTTGATTTCTAATTGATTTACGAATCTCTTTAACTGACTACAGCAGTGGTATAGCTGTAGTTAAATATTAGTCAAAACTTTTGTGAGCTCCTTTTTTCGAATGGTTGGTTGATAAATTAATATTGCAGTCTTCATGTTTTGTATACTTGAATGTAAAGATGGATCCTAGTTGAATAGAGATGTCTTGATAAATAATTTCTGGGCTTTTTGGGAATTGTAATTAGTAATGAAAATATAAAAACAATAGTGTATGTTATACTTGGACATAGGATGAACTAAGGGAAAACCGTGAGGATGAAGAGATGAAAATATGATGTATATTAAAAAAAAAAACTATGGTGGTGTTCATAGGCCTTCAGTGTGAAGGCAGAGAATTTGAACTTTGGCTGACAGCAACAGCCTGTATTTCAGTGGCTGGCATGACCAGGTCTGTGTGAAGGTCTTTGGAAATTTTGACTCCTGAACAAACTTCTTATCACCCTTTCTCCTCTCTTCTTTTAATTCTTTCATAGGACTGCATTTTTCTATTCAAGGAATATCAGACATCTTTTCATAAAACCAGGAAACAGATTTTAGAATCCTCAGGGGAAAAGTCTTTTGAGGTTTCAGAAATGTACATATTTGGAAAATTTGAAGCTTTCTGTAAAAGACTGGAGAAGGTAAGCATTTTACAGTCACAGCACCTCAACCCAAATCACACCCTTTTGCTCATTTCATTCTTTGAGTAGTGCCATTGAAATAACTATTCCAGATCTTTTGTCTCATTACTGATGTGACTTGTCTGATTAAATTACTCACAGGTCACTGAATTTATTACAACATATTTTTCATTCCTAGTTACTGCCTTCTGCCGGGCACACAAAAGCTAACTGCAAACTCTCATCTCTCTCAAGACCTCAGTTCTCCTCTACCTGTGAAACTTGACCTTATAAAATCTTCTGTTCTTGACCATGATATTAGGCTGAGAGAAGGTGTGAGGTGAAATACCCGTGGTACCTGGCAGGCCCAGTAGTTGTGGGATGTCGGGATGTACAGGCATCTCCTCTTTCTGGGCCAGTATGGTGTACACTTAAACACCGTGTGTGGGGTAACTGCTGGGCAGACATGGCTGGAAACTTCTGCAACTTTCATTAAGACAGGCTGAGGAGGGATGACATTTTTTCAGGGGCTAGAGGGAAGCCCATATGGAGTCAGTCTTTGGGAAGTCTGTAAAGGCATCATTAGGCACATCCTCTGGCCCTTTCAACCTCCCTGGATCCTGGTGGTATTTAGAATCCTACTCATCAGTTGTTGGAAATTGGGGGTTGGAGGACATGACATAGGTTGAAGGATATTTCCTAGACATGTTCAAGAGCCAGTTTTTAAATTTTTAGTCTCCTCATCCAGCCAGGACTGGAAAGCATGGGTGATGAAAGATACCAAATTACTAGTGGTGTCCTTCATGCTTACTTCTGTGGGGCTTTTTTTGAACTGTTTTTTTTAACAGTTTAATTTGGATGTAGTTCCCATATCATGCAATTTACTCACTTAAAGTATACAAGTCAATGGCTTGTACTATTTTCATGAAGTTGTGCAACTATTACAACAATCTAATTTTAGAATATTTTCATTCCCACTAGAGGAAACCCCATACTTACTCTTCTCTATTCTACCTGGTTCTAAGCAACCACTAATCTACTTTCTGTCTCTAATAGGTGCGCCTATTTTGGAAATTTGTAAATGGAATCATATGATACTTGGTCTTTTGGCTTCTTCCATTTAGTGTAATGTTTTCGAAGTTCATCCATGTTACACAGCTCTACATTTTATTGGTGAAAAATCTTCATTGTGTGGTTATACCACGTGTTATTTACCCATCAGCAGATGAACAACCTTTGGGTTGTTCCCTCTTTTTGAGGGGGGTCCTGTTGGACTACTCCTGTGAACTCTTACATAGTTGAAAAGGAGAGCAAGATAGAGAAAAGGTGCCAAGGTGCATAAGCCGGAAAAGGGACTACAAACTGGTTATCTGAACTGAAGGGTCATAGTTGCTGAAGAGAGAGCTGATGAAAAAGCCAAGACTGGGACACACCAGCAGGTCATGGTCATGAGTGACTACCACGACTTGCTGTTGGGTTGCTGCATGTGACATGGGGGTCACCACTGGCTAAGTCTTAAAGAGCAAGAGTGGGACCAACCACTGTCTCATCTCAGCCTCATCCAACCCAGGGACAAAACAGAGGAGGTGTGAATGACAGGAATTTTGTCTTAGTCTCTGGCTTTTGAAGCCAGGTGGTAGAGGAAGGGGTAAAGAGCAGACTCTTAGCTGATTAGAGTAACAGGCAGGCTGAGAATCTTGAGTTCCCCCACTTTCTTTTGCTTTATAAAGCAGGCAAGTGGGGTGTATGCGTTAGAAGCAGACCCAGATAGTTCTTGTGTTTATGCAGAGTGTCTAGAACATGCTGCAAATCCCAGCAGACCTCCAGGTTTGGAGACAGTGGCTCTTGCAAGTGTGAGGAAGTAGTAGAGTGAGAACAACAGTTGCTCTGAAAACAATCCTGGGTTTGACATTTGGCAGGGACTTTATGTGAATTCTGTTGACTGAGTAGAAGGACCATAAGTGTTGTCTTCATGGCGCGTGGTATTTAAAAGTCTTCCTGAGAACAGGTTATTGCCTTTCTGGCCAAGCAAGCCTTTCCTGGAGAACTTTGAGCACTGTTGTTTAAAGTAGGAGTAAAAATGAGAGACTCTTAGAGAAAAGTTAAGGAACTGAGTAGACTGTGGAGTATCCTGTTTTTGGTTTTCTTTTCGGCAAGGTAAATGGTGTTGGAACATTGAGATAGAGATAGCCATTTTTGAAATAAAGACCATGGTAGAGGTTTCCCAGGGTTCTTCATGAGTCAGAAGTGAGTGCTGTCACTTTTCAGGCTTCTGGGGCCTGTCCTTTCTTTGAACACTGGGGTCAAAGGGAGAAGACGGTGGATTTGTGCTGATGTTATTATATACCAGAGCTACAGTGAGGGCCAAAAGGAATGGTAGAGCTTTGAACCCAGAGATCCAGTAAGAAGATTCTCAAAAACAAAAACATGAAGTATTCAGTCAAGTATCCCCTCTCATCACCCAAAAGACAAAAACGATTAACTTCTGCAAAATATTGCAGACTCTCAGAATATTATGGAACATCATCTTTCTTAAATAATCAAACAGTATAGTAGAATGACTGGTAGCAGAGATTTTTCTCCTATTTTATCTCTTCTGGTTGGTTTTAACCAAATGATTTTTTTTAAGTCAGTGATTTATTAAGAGCTTAATCTGGTGAAAAGACTAATATTTCACTTTTTAACATAAAATAGCATTTTGCTCTTTAAGATTACAGAAATGATAACTATCGTGCAAACATATTCAACATTGAGCAATTCTACAATTGAAGGAATAGACATTATGGCAATAAAATTCAAAAATATATACCTGAGTGTTAAGAAAAAGCAATATGACATTCTGGATCCAAGAAGGACAGAATTTGACACAGATTTCTTAGATTTTATGACAGAAATCAACAGTTTAGAGGTAAGTAGTTATATATACTTTTACTTAATAATGGTACTACAGTTCAGCACATTATCATGAATACTCACATACAGCAAATGTTCACATATTTAGTATTTTAAATTCCTGATACAAATAGAAAAATAATATTTGTAAATACTTCTTTAAAAATCCACAGAATATTTTCCATCTTTTTAAAAATGAAAAATGAGCATATCCAATGAAAGATGTCAATGAATAATCAGAAGCCTGGAGGGCTGTTAGAGCTATGGTTCATTTTTAATTTACATTAATAGTAGCATTTGATTTTTATTGTGCCAAGGAGCCACCGTCCTTTTTGCAGTCTAAGAGAGAACTGGTTGTCCTTATTCTTTGTCTGAAGTGTGGAGAGATTTGAGAGCAGTTGAGGAAGATGGATCGCTCTCCCTTTGACCTTCCCTTCGACCTTGAACCTTATGCTTGCATCCTCTTTGTAGCTACAGAGCCCCACTGTGAAGAGGCCTCATGTCTGTGTTTCGTAGATTAAGGTGCACCAGAAAGATGAGGAGGAGCACTCAAAATATCCCAGATGAGACCATAGCATATTTATCACCTTTTGGCATTGTGACCTGAGTCACTCCAGCACTGAAAACCACCTGTAACCTTAGTTTGGCTCTAGGGATGGTCTTTTCTTTGCTGCAGAATTTTCTGGAGACAAAGAGAGAAGAATATATTTTATCCATCTTAGTCTGGGTATATAGCTCACTGCTAGGGCCCTTATTTAGCATATGTGAACCCCTGGGTTTGAACCCCAGCACCGAAAAAGAAATCAGATTTTTGTCTCATTTATTTACATTATAAAACTACATTACTTATGATGGCAATATAAATAATAAAGCTGTAAAAAAAATTCTGCTACTCTTAACAGTAACACTATTTTTGGCATCGATTTTCTTTCAGTGCTTGAAAATTAGATTCTTTGATATTAAGATATATTTTAGTTATTAATTTTAGAATTGAGCTAATTAGGTAGGATGGAGTTTGCTCCCAAAATGCATTTTTTTTTTTTTGGTACTGAGGATCGAACTCCGGACTTTGCCCTTGCAAGGCAGGCAGTGGAACCACTGAGTTAAATCCCTGGCCCTCAAAATGCATTTTTTAAAGCTTCATTGTGGTCCTAGATACCACTTTTAGCTTTCAGTAAATGTAGAGGCCATATTAACCTTTTTTTTTTCTTCGTCCTCTTCCTCCTCCTCCTCCTCTTCTTCTTCTTCTTCTTCTTCCTCCTCCTCCTCCTCCTCCTCTTCTTCTTCTTCTCCTTCTTCCTCTCCTCCTCCTTCTTCTTCTCCTCCTTCTCCTTCTTCTCTTCTTCTTTTTTTTTTTTTTTGGTACCGGGGATCCAACCTGGGACCTCGCGCTTGTGAGGCAGGCAGCGGCACCACTGAGCTAAGTCCCCGGCCCCATATTAACCTTTTAATAGAAAATTTGCATAAGGTGTCAGCATTTTAATTTTCCTTCCTTTTCCAGTGTTTGATTCATGGGTGTGATACATACGAGTAATCACAGCAATACAATCTGTGTGCAAAACTAATTGGCCAAGTGATTCCGTTTCCTCTTTTGAGCGCCAGGAGTTGGGAGTTCACTGCCAGGGAAAGTGGAGTCTTGCAAGAGCATTTGCTGTTTCTCACTTCTGAGCAATGGCACAGAGGTCTCTGAGAGCGGCAGTGTGAGAAAATGACACCTGCTGAGCCTCACATGATGGTGTCATTGCACTGCTCCACCATCAGAAATTGTGAATGTCCCAAAGAACAATGGGTGGGGAAGGCCCCTCCCTTCTTTCATAAACTCTGTAACTCAGTAATGTCCACTAATGAGCTTCAAATGCAAACAATATATGTAACTATAATTTTTCTATAGAAAAGAAACAGGTGAAATTAATTTTTAATAATATACTTATTCAGGGCTGGGGATTTAGCTCAGTGGTTTCGTTGCCAGCTGCACAAGCGCAAGGACCTGAGTTCGATCCCTGGTACCAAAAAAAAAAATATATATATATATATACACTTACTCAGCCTTGTCTGTTCAGAATACTGTGATTTTAACATGGTGTTAATATTAAAACCATTGATGAGATATTTTGCATTATCTCTTTTGTACTAAGTATTTGGAATTCAGCATGTATTTTATACTTACAAGCATCTCACTCCTAAGTAGTGACATTTCAAGTGCTCAGTAGCCACATGTGGCTTGTGGCCACCATACTGGACAGTGCATTCTGAGGTGCCTAGATGCTAGATGTATTTGAAACTATTTTGATTCTATAGGAGAGTCATTAATTGTTAAATAAAATGAGTCTTTTCTTTAACACCAAAAATTATTTAAATATTAATATTTTATTTTAGGTACAAATACAGGTATTTATGAACAGTACTTTTGGAAAAATCTTATCTTCTCAGCAGGCTCTTCAGCTGCTTCAAAGGTATTTATAATATGTTAAGCAATGAAGTCTCTAGGTGGGATAACTTTAAGTAGATATTCCTTGTTTAATGACCTACTACCTGGTTAATGACTGTTCAGACTTAAGATCTGCCTCTCAGTGTGGAGAGCCAACAGCTCTATAAACATTAAGGTGGACAACTTGGATTTCCTATGAAAGGGTTAAGTGAAATATTGTAGAGCTTGCTGCCCAGCTCTGAGGAAGTTAGGCGTAGGAGAAAGTGATAAGAACAGCACAAGGACACGGAGCTAGGGAAAAGAAAACACGGGACTGTCTCAAGGCCTGGGGAATTTCCAGATGTGCCTTATGTAAGATGTTTTCTATTCTTGAGTGCTATAAAAGACAGCAGTAAAGTCAATAAAGTAGCTCGGATGCTGGGAGCTCCCCCGACTCTGTCTCTTTGTCTTTCTTTTTCTTCATCCTCACTCCCCCATTCAGGTGTTGTTCAGCAAGTGACGGCGGGCTCTGTCATCTCAGACTTAGGACTCGTCTTTTTTTTGTTTGTGTGTGTGTGTGTGTGTGTGTGTGTGTGTGTATAGTTCTGTACATCTTGTTGATAGAGCCCCAATGTCTTTTTTCATACAGAACACCTGTTTAGACAGTACTGTAGTTTTTGCTGATTGTACTGTACAGTACTGTACTTTTATGTTCTGTTATATATATATACAGTACTGCATGTAAGAGTTCTGCAAACGAGGGCAAAATCATCAAGTTGGAGTTTCCTTTGACTGTTTCTCTGTTCTGATTATTGTGATGTACATATTATATACAATTCCTCATTTAGTGACTAATCAGTTTAACAACTTTGTTGCAGGAATGGAACTCAGTCATTAAAGGGGGAATACCTGTAGCCTATAGTATTTTTGGCATATTCAGTAAGCATGTTGTGCAAATAAACACAGCATTGATGAAAAGACAAATGTCTTCAAAATAAGTATTGTTTCTATAATGTCTGATACCGGGGAAAAATAAAACTGTACGGTTTGGCTGTTTTGGTGCAGAAGGGAGTGATTTGGAGCCCGTTCTTATGGAACCCGTTGATCACATATGATACAGACAGAACATCTGGGCCAAAGGGCCTGAAAAAGTTATCAGTGCTCTCTTTTTATTGGGCTCACTTCTCAGGACTATTTGCTTCCATCTGTTTCTCAGATGATAATAAAACTGATTCATTTGGAGTTAAATTCTCAGGTATAAACAAACTCTTCAAAAGTGATGTTATCTTTGAAATTATTTTTGAAACTTTTTGATATGCAGAAATGTCTCATATCATATGGATGCACATATTTTCTCAAGAGATACATATACACTTCTGAACCACAGGAGATGATTGAACAATTAATTATCACTGTCATTTTTAGCTCTGTGATTGTTTTATGTGTTTAATTTTTGTCTTACACTCCTGGCTAGTAAGCTCCTTTACTACATACTTTATATGTCTTTCTCCCCTCCAAGGTATTTATTAGAGGCAGGAAGATCAGTGGCTCCATGAATGCCATTTCACTGTCAAGGATATTTGAGCATTTCTGATGGTTTTTACAGTTGAGCAGGTGCATGGTTCTGTGATACCTTATTAGTAGTATTTTAGTTTCATTGGTCCCTTGCAGTGACCTGCAGAAGCTCCTTCATTAATGAGCCAGAATTGCACACTCAAAACACAGCTTCTAGCGTTATCAACTATGTGATCAGTGTAACCATGAAGAATTCATGGAAACCGCGAAGATACCAGGAAAGGGCATGTGAGGAAATACGGAAATAGACGCTTTATTGATCTGCTAAAGATCATATCTGGATTGCATCTGTTTTGCAGTCATGATTATTGATGAGCACTTTCTATATCATTGCTGTAGTATAAGATATCCTGGGTTTTCTGAGTAATTTTTATTCCTGCCTTCTCTGACCTGTGAGGAATCCATGTTGCCTGAACCCAGCTGATGTGATGATTTGTTGGTGGCTGCTGTATTTTATTTTATTTATGTATTTATTTATTTTTGGTACCAGGGATCGAACTCGGGTCCTTGCGCTTGCGCAGCAGGCAGTGAAACCACTGAGCTAAATCCCTGGCCCTGCTGTATTTTATTTTAAAGGTTATTGGACAGCAGGTGTTCTTCAGAAAACAAGTCATTTTCATCAAACTATTTTGCCAGCAAGTTACAGAGGCCCTTCTGTTTTTTGTTTTGTTTTTTTTTGTTTTGGTACCGGAGATCGGACTCAGGACCTTGTACTTGTAAAGCAGGTGGCGGAACCATTGAGCTAAATCCCCTGCCCTCGTCAAACTATTTTGATAATATGGTGTCTAATACAGGTATTCCTTGTTTAACGACCTGCCTATTTCACAACTGTTCAGACTGACGACCCACTGCTCAGCCTTAGAACCAGTCTTTTTTTTTTGTACAGTTCTGTACATCTTGTTGATAGAACCTCAGTGTCTTCTTTTTGTACAGTACACCTTGTTTATACAGTGCTGTAATTTTTGCTGATTGTATTGTCCAGTACTGTAGTTTTATGTTTTGTTATACATTGCAGTACTGCATGTAAGAGTTATGCAAGTAAAAGCAAAGTCATCAAGTTGGAGTTTCCTTCAACCATGTCTTTGTTGTGTACATTGTAATGTACATAATACAGTATGTACCATTCTTCATTTAGTGACCAATTCAGTTAACGACTTGGTCGCAGGACCAGAACTTGGTTGTTAAATGAGGAGTTTCTGTATGTAAACGTGAAGTTTTATAAAAGATGTCCTCAGAAATCTCTTCTACATAAACCTTACAACTTATAAACATTAACCTTGGGCTGGGGATTTGTGCTTTGCCTGCCAGGCAAGCACAAGGTCCTGAGTTCGATTCCTAGTACCAGGAAAAAAACCATTAGCCTTTCAATTACTACTAAATAGACTGGTAAATTTTTGAAATGTGTTAATTTTTCATTGCATTTTAAAATAGCACAATAAGAAAATGAAATATCTCACATGCCTTCCCACCATTAGCCATGTATTATGCTTTAGGTTAATGTGATAGTTTTCATCGCAAAGAGAACAAATAATGTTTAGTTCTACATATTGAAAAGATTTGCAAAAGTGAGATTAATAAGAACAGTAGAGTCTAAAATTTCCATCTTTCCTCTAGAGGCCTGTTACATCTTTTTTTTCAAATTTTATTTTGGGTCATATACTTACCATATACAACATGATGTTTTAATATACATAGTTAAATGGTTACTAAAATTATCTCTCTATTCCTAACAGCAGTACTTTTCCCAAAGGTCAGGGAATCCAATTATAGGTTCAAGGGGGAGTAGAGGCCATTTTCTATCAGCTCAGAGAGGGCTCCAGACCCACATCAGGGGGCTCTTGGGAACGCCTCCCTGAGACCCAGTGGATCTGGGTTCGAACTTGAATTTGGCATAGTTCTGCATCTCTATGATTGGCTTATGGCTTGAGAGACCATTGTAAGAGTCAAAGCAGATATGAAATGATTCTGATGAGTCACAGTACTACACAGCAGGTACTATTTTCTTGACAACTTCTCTTTTTGTCTCTGTATCCCTCTTTTACCTATATTGGCTGTTGTGAATGAATTTTATTATCAGAATGTTATAGGTCTCATACTTTGCATCATTTCCTCTCTAGGAGGACATGATAATTGGCTGACAGTCATTATTATGACTATGGTTGTTTGGAATTATGTGAGCATTAATATTGGCAGAGTTACATTTAGTGTACTCTTCTCCACCTTTACTTTTAACTTCATACTCATCTTTTTAATCTCAGTTTAAATATCACTGTAACTTCTATCACAGCTTTCCTGTCACTGGGAAAAGAATGCCTGATGTCTACAATTTAAGGAAGGAGAGGGTCAATTTGCTTCATGGTTGCAGAGGGTTCAGTCTATTGTGGGCTAGCTCCGAGGTAGAAACATCATGGCAGAAGGGTGTGGTGGAGCTAAGCTGCTGAGTTCATGGCAAGAAAACAGTGTCAGAGAGGAAGCGGGGCACAGAGCATAGATAGTACCCAAAGAAGACACACCTCCATGACCTGCCTGCACACACCCAACAGTGTGCTTTACTAATTCCTTGGGCGGCTCCCAAATCCATCAAGTTGATAATCCAGTTTAATTGTCACAATCAATTTCTTGTCTCCTCAGACTCGGCTGGGTTCCCCTGTTACATGCATTTCCAGCTTATTTAAATCATTATTTATGTAACTCTTGACTGATACATGCCTTTCCCATAAGATAACCATAGGTTCCTGGAAGGCTTGGCGTCCATCCCTGTGTATCCTAAGCCTGTGCAGGAGGCCTGGGCTGAGTATTTGTCAAATGAATGAACACTTAGCACTCCAGCAATTCTTAAGTATATTTCTCATTTCCTTTTTAGTTATTCAGCTTCAATTACTTTTAGATTTCAGAAGCTGAACATTCCCTGTCTTCAGTTGGAAATCAACCACACAGTTGAGCGAATTCTCCAGTATTATGTGGCTGAACTTGAAGCTACTAAGAAGGTAAGTGTCATGTTTATAGTACATTAGCGCAAAAGCAAAAAAAAATCAGAATCTTTTTGCTATCACTTGTCTTGTGCCAAGCTTTTGAGAGGGGCCCTGTCCCTGATCATGACCTTTGAGGCTCTGCTCCAAATGTGGGAAGGTGCTGACATGGTATGTCACTGCACAGCCAGATCAACACCTCTTTGCTCTTAAGAGCTATCTTTTTATGTCAATATTCATGTGTATATATAGAAAAGCCCAAGTAAGTTAGTATTTTTACATATAGAAATGTAAGTGCTGGAGAATGTGATGACAGATATAATGTAGCTATCAGCTTCCTCTTTTGAATACCTCCTTGAAATTCAGGGTAAGAGCTGAAAAAAAATCATGTGATAGGAAGTAAATATGAAGAGAGAATTAAGTGTCCTATATGATAAACATTGTTCCTGAGCCTCAGGTTATGGTCTCTGATGTGCATTAACATTTATGGACTGCCTCTTGTGTATACAACATACAAATAATGGTAAAACAACTTACAGAAAAATTTTTTTGCCTTCTCTGTTGTACTGAATTCAAGCATTAACACTGTATTTTTAATTACAGCTTTATCATTCTCAAAAAGATGACCCCCCTCTTGCTCGCAATATGCCCCCTATTGCGGGGAAAATCCTGTGGGTGAGACAGCTCTATCACCGCATAAGTGAGCCCATGGACTATTTCTTTGTAAGCTAAAGATTAAATTTATAATATGTGGATTATGGTGGGTTTGCTACAAAATTATATCACAAACACATTTATTCAATTGCAATTCGTTTACTTGGCAAAGAAAATTTGGCCTGTAAATACACTGGAAAGAGACTAAGTCAATTTGTTCATGTTTAACAAATAAGCCAGTTCAGTGACTATGATTATTTCAGTTCAGTTATCTCAGAGTTGGTGCATCTTATAATATTATGTCTTTTAACAACACAAGACACTTAATAAAGTCTTTTAAAAAAGTTGTTTTGAAAACACAACCAAGTACAGGCCTTGCTCTGAAGCTTACTTCTTTGTGTTGATAGGGCGCTGATGTGTATTTAATGAAAATGAAAATGTAGTGAGCGTATCTCTGTACAAAGAACTGAGCCCCAGAAGATTATAACAGAACCTATTCATTCTTTACATCTTTAAGATTATTAGAGTTCTGAAAGACAGAATAGTCCTAGGCCCTGGTGCTGCTTTGAAGCTGCTGTTTTGTCTTTTCTTTGTTTTAGTTTTGTTTTTAAGAGATAGAGAAGCAGAACAGAGTTGGTTCGCTTGACATTGTGCCTTATGCCTGAGTACAGAACAGAATAAGAACAAGATGGTGGTCCCACAAGTAATTTTATCAGTAGGGCATTATTACATGTTAAGTTTGTGTTTGGCTACCATCATTTATTTCATTGTTCTGAACATTTAAAAGACAAAGAAAAATCCCTGGCTTTAGACAAGCGACCAAGGTGAGGACTCAGTTGCGGTAGTGGCATGGTAGAAATTGCCCTGACATGAATGAATTGAAACCTAAATCTTTCATTTTTTTTTTTTGCTTAAATTCTTTTATTGGTACATTTAAGGTATACAATATGTTTTCATTTATCATTGGGTGCTTGTACCTCTGCATGATGTATCTTGGTTCTTTTTTTTCCCCATTACCTGTGCGCCCTTCTAAATCTTTCATTTCTATACAAAGAAAGTTGGTTTTATTTATATAGATTTTTTATGCTGGAACTTAGGCATGGCCCCTGATATTGACAGCTTAAAGACAAGCAATCAATTGTATCTTGTCCCAAAAAGTTGGGTGGGGGTGGCATGGGACACTAGCCTGCTGGGGCCAGCTGTTGGGTTAGCAGCCTCTGAATCCCTTCTTTCCCTTTCCAGTGTTCCATCTCTGGTGTTAGTGTTTCCCTACTCAGATCTGCAGCTTCTGTAGCTTTCCCTATCTCTGTTTTACTTTGAGGCAAAAATCTAAATTGGTAGCATAACCATGTGATGCCATTTTAGAGTCCATGAAAATAGTCTGCAATCTCTTAAAGTACATTTTTCTATTTTTTTCTTAAAAAACAGAAAAACTCAGAAATTTTGTCAAGTTCAGAAGGTAAAGCTGTCATCCGTCAGTATAACAAAATCTCTTATGTGCTGGTGGAATTTGAGGTGGTCTACCACATGGCCTGGGTCAGAGAGATTTCGCAGCTACAGTATGGTGTGTATAAAACTGTGCCTCAGGGCTTACACCGGGGGCTGGTTATATCCCTTTTACATGATCTTAAGCTGGTTTTAAAATTTAGATTTAGGGATGACATAATGGTTTATTTTTTATAGTTGTTAGTATTCTGATTTTATGAGTAAAAATTGTCATGACCCTAAACTATGACTTTTCCCTGGAAAAAAATAGAATTTAAAGTCAAAATATCTCAATAGATATTGCTCCTTAGATTTATGGAGGTTTTTATACTTAGTTTTTATCATATTGTAGTTTCAAATCTCAGCCCAAATGAGGAGAGAATTACAGCTACTCTCTTTTTCTTCCTCCTTCCCTTGTTGTCTTTTCTTTTTTTCCTGTAACTGAATTTAATTTGTTTGGAGCTGCAGTGATTTAGCAGGGATAGGGTTGACTCTCGGGGGTGGGGTTATGTGGGCAGAATTCAGTGTGAGGCGGGGTGGCCTGAGGGAAGGGAGGCCATCACTGCTGGCCTCATCTGGGATGTGGTTTTCCTGTGGACTCCATTGTTGGTCAGTTCAACTTCCTGCTTTGCCCCATTTTACCTTTAATCTGTTAACCATAACCTCAACCATAAGGTCTTAACCGCGGCCTTGGTGGAACTCGTAAGGCATTCGCTGCTGGAATGCTTTCTCCCTCGCAAGCCAGGATCTCCATTTCAGCAGAGCACAGAGCTGCAGGCACAAAAATCTGTGAGCACGAAATCTGTGGGTGGGTTGCCGAGACAGATGCTGGGAGGGGCTGTTTCTCTTTTTGCTTCTTCTTTTTTTTTTTTTTTTTTGTACCCAAGATCGAACTCGGGTCCTTGCGCTTGCGCAGCAGGCGGCGAGACCACTGAGCTAAATCCCCGGCCCCTCTTTTTGCTTCTTGATTCCAGAACTAATATATTTTAGCGTGTTGAGAAAGGACAGAGCATTGATTCCCTACCTAACTGCATTTTAGAGGACAGCATCCCAAGCCCTGCAAAGTGTTGTCTCCAACTGGCACCATAGTTACACCTTCAATAAAACAGCGTTTTCAGCTGTTTTGGGGTAGTGTGCTGTAAGTGGCAGCTGTGGACTGTGATGAAAGCCTGCAGCATTCTCAAAGGACCATCAAGATAAGCTTAAAACTCACACTATGGAAAAAGGGAAAAGAATTTTTAACATCAAAAGTACTGTTTTGCGTCTTCAGTGCTATGCAGTTTTCTGCTTTTTATTTTTTTGCCCCGCTGGTTTTTCTGGCATCAGTGCCTTTCCTTTTACCTGCGTATATTCAAAAATAAGCTCAATAGACAGAGATCTATTCCATAAAACCCTCTCCTATTCTTTCTGGCAGAAAAGAATCTCTCCCTTCTCCAGAATCCTCAACACGTTTTATGTGTAGCTCCTCCTCATGACATTTGCTGCTTTATATATTTGCTTTATCTCTCCCACACAATTCGAGGATACTCTGTTTCATCTGCTGTCCTTTAAATAATGATCATAACTAACCCTTATCCTGTGCTTGCTGTATGCCAGGTTTGTCTAAACATTTGATGTATACAAATCTCTAACCCTAGTAAACAACCCTATGAGACATTATCATTGCCCTTGTGTTACAGAGGGGGAAAGTGAGGCACTGAGAGATTAGGTGACTTGCCCAAGTTCGTATACTAGTAAATGGCAGAGCCAGAATTCACATTCAGATAGTTTGGCTCCACAGTCTGTTCTCTTAACTCTTACACCATTTGCTTCTAAAAGGGCGAAGATTGGTGCCAGGCATTGGAGTCTCTCTCAATAGCTTTAAAATGTCCAATAAGTAGATATCAAACAATCATTCATTCATATATGTATCTGGGATTACAGCCATGTGCCACCAAGATTTATCAGACGATCTTGATAAATGACACTTACATCAAGTTTTCTGGAGAATTCATTCCACTTGAGAACACCAGTTGACATCTGTTAGGTCCAGCAGCTCATTGCAGTGGGTTGGTGCCCAGGAGAAGTGGTCACACGTACTTCTAACCATATTTTTGAAAGCTCAGACTCTGGGAAATGAATGGCTATGGAAGGCTTCCTGCTGTCCTGTTGATGTGACTATATGTAACTATATAGGAGCTTGAAATAATAATTGGGAGCCTCCTATCAGCCTCCTTTAGTTGGTTGCTTTACAGTTTCTTTTTTAAAAATTGTAGTAGTTTTTTATTGGTACGAGTTTGTGAAACATGATTATACTAATCTCGGGCAACTGGTACATATACATATTGTATCTTTGGCAACTCACATGGAATGAAAGGCTGTCAGTCCTGAAGCAGACTTCCTGGCTGTTGTTACTGGTCTGACCCCATCATGCTGTTGAACTTTTTGTCTTTTTGACAAGCTCAGTACAATCTTAGGAAGACAGATTTCCTTAAATGAATATTCCAAGTTATTTTGGAATTTTCTGGGGAGGACAGATGTTCTCTAACCTAATTCTAAAAAGATTCCAAATTATTTGGACAAGATTCTTAGTTGAATTTCTCATAGTGCCTGCACCTTTAAGACCTCATTTTATGTAGTGAGAAAAAGCTAACTTCAAAGGAATATTGGGACCAATTTACTTTGCTAGAAATTTGAAGTTGCCTCGTTCTGTGAGGTAATGTGAGGCTGGGAAGAGTTTGTGATCATCATGAAATTCTCATGTGAGTAGTGTTGGTTAAAATAGCATGTAATTTGAGCTAACACATCCAAGTCTATAAATGTTTTATTATTATGCATCTAGAAGTAATTTATGTTAGGATAACAGATAATCTAAGGCTACCCAGCAAGAACTGTTTGGGCATGTATTTTTCAATTCCTAATAAGGAGCTTCTCTGAAAATGCATGTTTGTATGGATGATGTTTGAGTGAATTGTAGTACAAAAAGCTCTCTACATTTTAAGAGTTCACACTGCAATGTTGTTTAACAAATATTTCTTACTGTTACCGAGCCTAATTATCAGAAATTCAAGATAGAGATTTAATTCAGATAAATCTTAGAGAAGCCACTTTGAGATCAGGTGGAAGAGAGTTTGAAATCTATGAGGTGTGTTAACTTTGTAGAACTGTCCATCTTCTGACTCTTCCTCAGTGGTTAAGTGATAATCCATAAAAGTAAGAAGACTATCAGTTCTTCATCAAATTTTATCTCTCTGGAACTGTTTGTGTGGCTTTGTAGACACAGCCTCAAAGATCTAAGTTTTGAGTGCTGACTACGTGACAGATACTGTAGCACCGAGGGCATCCCAAACTATTGTTCCACCCTTCAGAAGTTAGTAGTTCAGTGGAGAAGGCACCCATGTAAACAGCTGGAAGCAGAAAGGAAATCCAGGGCAAGTAATGTCAATAATCATTTATTTGTAGCTTTACAAGCCACACTTTTCGTGCGACATCCGGAAACAGGAAAGTTGCTGGTTAATTTTGATCCCAAAATTTTGGAAATTGTGCGGGAAACTAAGTGCATGATAAAGATGAAGTTGGATGTTCCAGAACAGGCCAAGAGATTGCTGAAATTGGAAAGTAAATTGAAAGCAGACAAGCTGTATTTGCAGGTAAGATAGATGATGTTTTCTGATTATCTTCGAAGGAGTTTTTTTCTTTTTTCTGATGCAAGAAAAATATATCCCTGCAGGTGTGCTGACGCTGAGGGAAAATTTGTTACCATGTTGATTCTTGATAGAATTAAAATACTGACTTGCGAACAAAAGATTGGAGAGGGAAAGTAGAAATAGAAAAGATTATCAGACATCAGACTTTTCTTGGTAATGAGTGATGAAATAGTAGCTTTTAAAAGTTCATAATTAAAATTTTATAGATTAAGTACATTAAGTTTTATAGTTATTTAATTTGAGGATACTGATAAGATATAAATTAAGAAAGTGGGATGTCCATAAAATGATAGGAGTAGAAATGATTCTTTCACATTGCAGGGTGAAATGGAGCATTATTTCAATTCAGTTTAAATGAGCAGCCCCTATGATGGCTAGACTGGGGAAACAGGTGTAATGAGACCTTCCTAGTGTGAATCAGAATGTGGCTATTGCTTGAAAGTAAATGAAAGTAAAATATGCCATTTTGACTTTTTTTTTTTTTTTTTTTTGGTACTGGGGATCAAACTCGGGTCCTTGCACTTGTGCAGCAGGCAGTGAAGCCACTAAGCTAAATCCCTGACTCTCCATTTTGACTTTTTACAGGGTCTTCTGCAGTATTACGGTGATTTATGTCAGGAAGTGCCTTCTGTGTTTGTCAATCTGATGACCCCTAAAATGAAACAGGTTAGTGATGCTGGAGGTTTCTATTGATTTCCCTGCTATTTTAAATTAGATTCTAGTTCTATAGATTGTGAATCTTGGGTCCTCCATTTTGACCTAGACCTTTGTCTTCCTAGTTCAACTTTATAGCTCTGGTTTTTTCCTGCAGAATGATTCTTGTCTGGTTGCCTTTGAAAAAACAACTAAATCCAAATCATAAACACTTTCTAAAAATACATGACTGCTTCCTAGGCAGCCAAAGATAAGATGATTTGAAACAAAATGTCATCTTTATTAAGGATAATGATAGGAAACTGTAATTAAAGAAATATATTTGCAGGAAAGAAAAGAAAGTCTTTTCTATAAATGCAAATGCTCTTGTTATAATGGAAGCTGTTATCTTTTCCCTTTTTCTAGGTGGAGGCGGTATTAAGGCAGGGGCTCACGATATTAACATGGTCATCTTTAACTCTAGAAAGCTTCTTTCAAGAAGTTCAGTCAGTTTTGGGCATGTTCAGTCAACTTCTCAAGAAGGTAGAATCAATCAGTTTTTAAAAGTTGTATACATTAATACCGAGGTTATAAGCAATAGTTTGATTATACTTAGAAGCTCTTTAAAGGGCATGACTTTTAACTAAAAGAACATTTGTTAAGTTAAAACATAATGTTTTATGTTTCTTTTACTGATTTGGAGCCTTTTCATCTACTTTGTCTTGTTGTGACCCCTGAATTATCTTGCTTTTAATGAGGGTTCAACTTGGCATTATGGTTTAGAACATGAGATAATCGTAGACTATAAACGATGACAGAGTGATGTACCTAAATATTAATAGCAATGCATCTAATATCAGCTAGAGGAAGCATTAGTCTTTTATTTATTTATTTTTTTGGTACCGGGGATTGAACTCAGGCCCTTCTGCTTACGGGACAGGTGGTGGAACCACTGAGCTAAATCCCCAGCCCCGAGGAAACATTGGTCTTAACTGGAGTCTGTCTGTTGATTTTTGACATGCTTGCTACCTAGACCAGGTATCTTTTCAGATGTGCTAGTTTGTTGTATAGTAGCACTCAGAGGCTTTGGATCTGGATTAACCTAGGTAGGATTCTGTGCTTTTTATTAGCTGTGTGTTTTTCCCTAGATTATTTTATTCCTCTGAGCCTTGGTGTCTTTAGCTATAATGCTAGGGTATTTATGCCTCATTTGCTGAAATAAGCATCAAAAGAGATAACGTGTATGAGATTATGGCACCCACTGATGCTAAAGAAAACTTCAGTTCCATGTCAAGCTTTCTCTCAGCAGATGTGCTCCTAAAAGTGGACCGTGTTTCCCCGAAAATACCGAATAGTTTCTCTGGTGTGAGAAACTGAAAGTGTAAATAAGGACTAAATGTATAATAGGTCATGTGAAATAGGAAGAAAAGGGGCAAAGGGGAAGGAAGTGGGAGGGCTAAGGGAAAGGATAGAAGGGAATGGGATTAATATGAGAAAATGGAAAAATAGGAACAAAATCTTTGTAAATAGGGAGGAATGGAGGGGTTGAAGGGAGGGCTGGGCAAAGGTGAAAAACAAGAACCAAGAGAGACTATGTAAAGGTGCAAATTTCCAATGATGAATGTCATTATATTGTACACCTAAAATGTACCAATGATTAGAATGAATAATGGATAATGCCAAATAGGAAGAAAAGGTCCAAAGGGGTAGGGGTAGTGGGAGGTGCAGGGGAAAGGAAAGAAGGGAAAGGAAAAAATGATGAGAAATGGAAAAAATGGAAATAAAGTCTTTGTAAATAGGGAAGGGTGGAGGGCGTGAAGGGAGGGCTAGGAATGGGGAAAAAATAAGAACCAAGATGCATTATATAAAGGTACAATTCCCAATGAGAAATGTAATTGTGTTGTATACCTACAATGTACCAATAAAAGAATTTAATACAAAAAAAAAAAAAAGACCTAATTAGAGATCAAAAATGCCAGTCCCGGTCAGCCTCTCCTTGCCTTACCTGCCATTACAGAGTGGCCACTGAGCAAGGGAATAGTGAGGTATAATCTTCTGCATGACCCTGGCTGTCACCATGGTAATGGCCAATTTATTAATTATAGCTGAAGTTTATTTTCTGGTTAAGTCTTATTTTCGAGGAAACACAGAATTTTCGCCAAATTATGCTTGACTTAGGATGTCCAGATTTAGTTCTCTAAATTAGTTTATGACTTAAGCATATTTTGGGTAAAAAGTTAGCACTAATGGGGAAAAGAGGTTTTTTCAAAGAATTCTTTTACATTGGCTTTCTTGTGAACAGGTCAGTGACTTATGTGAAATGAGTATTGATACTGTGTTAAAGGAGATAGCCAACACTGTGTTGATTTCCTTGCCTGAAAGTGGTGCTGCCAGAGTAGAAGATATGTTGACCCTCAATGAGGTATGCATTTATTTATTACAATCACAAAAATACTGAGGCATACACTTAAAATGTGAACTGACTATCTAAAAGTAGACGCCTGGGCTGGTAGCATTTTTTTTCTTATTAGGTTGTTTTTTTTTTTGGTACCGGGGATGGAACTCAGGACCTTGCACTTGTGAGGCAGGCGGCAGAACCACTGAGCTAAATCCCTGGCCCTTACTAGGTTTCTTGATATCCTCAGTTCCAAAGACTTACAAGGCTCCAGTGGCTCAAGGCCTCCATTGTACCCTCGATGCTATTTTCCTAATGTTTTCAACCCAGTGCTGGAATTTCCTGGAGCTCCGTTAGTGGTTTCTGGCTGTTCTTCCCCTGTGCATGCTCCTGGAGCCCAGTCGTTTTTCTCATGGTTTTAACTACAGCATATTTCCCCTTTAAGTCTCCCAGGAACCTGGTGATCATCACCTTTTCTCACCTCCTACGTCCAGCCAGTCTTCAGGCTTAGCCAGCTCTTGCCTCTTACTGAGATTTTGCTTAAATTCTCTCTTCTTTTCTATCCCTACTACTCATTGCTTAAATCAGGCCCTTAAAGCTGCTTTTGAGGTTAGTGATTTCCATCGGGATCTAACAGCCCCATCATATCCAGCCACATTGCCCCATATCTGACTGTGAAACCCTTAGATAGCGAGTCCTTTAAACCCTTAGATAGTGAGTCCTTTTCAGGGTGTCACCTTATATTGAAATTGTCTGGATACTGATTTCTCCTCCATTGACTTACATGCACAAAGCCAGGAACTCTGTCTAATCATCTTTGGGGCCCAGCACATAACACACTCTCTCAAAAGTACCCAAGTTGTGTCTTGAACTGAACTATTTTTTTTTCTTTTCTCCTTGCCTTGTGCTTCCACTGCACCTACCCTGTGGGTTGGGTCACCTTGCTGGAGTCCTTTCTGAAACTGCAGAGGATGGCTTCATTCCCAGGGGAGCAGTCTGGCCCATGGGAAACCAGTGCATCTGCTCCTCTTTCTGTAGAAGCATAGCATCCTCCCTCCAGGGCACTCCTTCTTGCCTGCAGGGTTAGGGGAGCTACCAGCCTCCTGCCTCAGGACTTAGGCGTGGGTTAACCCCTCCATCCTCAAATTCTAGAGGGCACCAGTTACCATCTCTAAGCAGTTCTTTTTAAATTTCTACCTTATTGCCACCAAATCTCTACCAAAAAGCAAGCTTCCCCTCTCTGACCTCAAAGTGGGCAATGGGCTGACAGTTGCTTCTCCTGCTACCGTTTAAGAATGGTCTGTTTCATAATGCATAGAACCTTTATTCTGCATGTTTGCAGTACATAATGCTTGCACTCCTTGTGTGGAGATGGTACATGTACATAACACATCTTCATTCCTTTTTCACTCCCTATCCCTTCTCTCCCTCCCATTTCCCTCCTGCTCTTTTTTTTTTTTTTTTTGGTACCGGGGATCGAACTTGGGTCCTTGCACTTGCAAGGCAGGCAGCATCCCTCCTGCTCTTGATCCTCTTCCTAATTGAGAAAGATCTGTCTCCCTACTGCCTATTGTTTTTCTTTTATTTTGCTCTTTAGGATGTTAAAATCATGTATGCTCAGCTTTGGAGCCTTAGCTCCAACCAAGGCAATACTGAATAACCAATTTTGATATTCCATTCTTGGTGTATTCAAAGTTAGAATAATTATACAGTGGTACCTCGGTTCAAGAACTTAATTTGTTTTACCATTTTGGGGAAGATGGCCACATTTGTGTTTATGTGGGGAAGGTGGCTTTGTTTGTGTTTGTCACTGGATGTGGAGTTTGTGAATGGAAGCAAAATTTTGTGGAGTGTTTTTGTTTGAGAACCAAACTGTTTGCATACAGAAGCTTTCATGAATGGAAGTTTTACTGTATCATCCTGGTTGTTGGTTGATTTTATAATTATTGAGAAAGTTTTCATCCTTATAGTCTATTTTGTTAGCTACTAATGTAGGTTACTATTTTTCAGATGTATCTTTCCATTTTGTTATTTTCAAGCTTTTTGGCTTCTATTTTAGAATTTTCTCTCGTAAAGAACATTTAGCTGGATTTTGTTTTTAATCTACTTTGAAAATCTATTTTTTTAAACAGATAACTTTAGTCTATTTACATTTATTGTAATTATCAGTACATTTGTATATGCTTTTACTCTTTATCTTACTTTTTCTTTGTGTTTTCTATTTACTTAGCTGTTTCTCTAAGTTATTTTTTACTCCTTTTCAAATATTTCAGGTCTTTTTATATAGTCCTGTGTTTTAATTCTTTTTATGTAGGCATTTAAAGTATATTTTATATTTTATAGAATAATTCCACTACCTGAAAAAAGTGATGGGTCTAATTCTCCCCTTTCCTTTTTCTGCCAGCTCTGTCTCAGGGGGGCTTGTTTCTTTGTGATTTTTATATTTTTGGGTTGTGAGTGAATGCACATGTGTCCATTTGTGGCAATGCTGGACAGCTTAAGTTAAGAACTTGCCCTTATTATTTATTCCTGTGTAGTACTTAAGAATTTCACAGTAAATTAGCTTCTCAGAGCATAGAATTGCCAAAAGTGCACCTGTAATATAAACTCAAGCCCTGAACTAATGTTGAAGGTTAGTTTGTGATTGTAAATTCCCAAGAAAGAATTTGTTCCTGAACCCCAGAGCCTCAACCAGAGCCTTAACCAGGATAGCTAACTCTCCTTGCTAATCCACATTTCCCTATTGATTTGTCTGGTGTTGTGCGGGGTACAGGAATGAGGTATGAGTGACTTTTAGCCTTTTGTGATGGATGCAAGGCCTTTTTTTTTTTTTTTTTGCCTATGGACAAACATCTCCATAGCAGCTAGTTTCAGCTTATTTTTCATTTTAGGTCATATATGCACAAATATTAAGTGCAATGCTCCACCCTTGTAACTATCTCCAAGATTAAGATACAGAATACTTCCTTCACTCCAGATGAATCCCTTGTGGTCCACCCTAGGCACTACTCCCCAAGTAATCACCTTTTGACTTTGATCTCTGTATATTTATTTTGGCTGTTTTTGAACTTTACATAAATGCAGTGATGCAGCATACATCCTTTGTCTTTCATTTCTTTGGCTTAACATTTTGTCTGTGAGATTCACCTGCATTAATTTTTTTCATTCTCATGGTGGTAGAGTACTTATTATATGAATTTATTACAATTTATCCATGCTGTTGAGGGCATTTGGTTTATAGCTCTGGGTTTTACATAAACATTATTCTTTTTTGTTTTTTGGTACCGGGGATCAAACTCGGGACCTTGTGCTTGTGAGGCAGGTGGCGGAACCACTGAGCTAAATCCCCGGCCCTGAACTTCAGCACTAATCTTGGTGGGTATATGTCCAGAAGTGAGAATGTTGAGTCATAGATTATGAACATATTTAGGGGCAGTAGAGACTCTCTTTTTAGACTTTGTCTACTTGCACTAAGAGCCAGCCAGATTCAGGCATTGCATTTGATTTGCATCTTTCTTAACTTTTAGGAATCATTCCTACCCTGTTCATTTTTTGGCAACAGTTTTTTTTGTGGGTAAAACATACTAATATAAAATTTACCAGTTTAACCATTTTAAGTAAGCAACTTAGTAGCAATAAGTACATATATAACATTGTGTAACCATCACCATTATCTGTTTACAGAACGTTTTCATCATCCCAAACAGAAACTGTCCATATTATACAATAATTCCCCATTCCCCTATTCCTCAGCCACTGGTAACTTCTACTTTCTGATTCTAAGAATTTACCTGCTTTAGGTACCACATATAAGTCAAATAATTTTTCCATCAGTGTTTGGTGCATTTTACTTATCATAATATTTTCAATTTCATTCTGGCTGAGTAACATCCCATTGTATGTATACACACCACATTTTAAAATTCCATTTAACTTTGATGGACATTTGGGTCATTGGCACTTGGTGACTATTGTGAATAGTGCTGCTGTAAACATTGGTGTCTGTAACTGTCTGTCTGAGACCCTGATTTCAGTTGTTTTGAGTATATACACAGAACTGGAATTGCTGGGTTATACTGTAATTCTATATTTAACATTTTGAGGAACAGCCAACCTGTTTTCCAAGAGGGTGGGACCATTTTGCATTCCTGGCAGGAAGGCATGAGGGTTCCACTTTCTATACATCTTCACAAACATTTGTAATTTTCTCATGTTAAGATAGTAGCCATTCTAATGGATGTGAAGGGAAATCTCATTGTGGTTTTGATTTACATTTTCCTAATGACTACTGATGTTGAACAACTTTTCATGTGCTTATTGGCCATTTGTCTATTTTCTTTGCAGAAATGTCTATTTAAGACCTTTCCCATCTTACTTCTTTTAATGCTTTTTATTTTTTGAAGAAATCGAATCATGTGTTCTGCAAAACTTTCTGTGTTCTAGATTTTTCTTGATTGCATTCTGGTAAAATGATTTAGTATGCCTCTATCCACTAAATTTCCTGTAAATTATAATTAGAGCTGGAGGCTTGATTCAGTTCAGGTTGAATTTCTTTTTCTTTTTTCTGGCAAATAGTTCGTAGAGGACCCTGGGTGTTCCCCTTTGAATCACATCAAAAAGGCCATAATACCAGGTGGTTATCCATTTAGAAATATTAAGATTGATCAGTGAGTTCAAGTGTTATCATTGTTCACTTAAAGTTTTAGTAGCTTTTGGCTATTGTTTCCTACAGTCATTATTTTACTGGAGTCTGGTAACTCCAGACTTGATATTCTGATTTTGGCATGTATGGTTAAAGTCTTTCTATAAAGAAGAGATTTCCCTCATTAACTAGTTGGTTACCCTGATATAGCATTTGTTCAACCCTTCAGTTTTCCTTGTACATACTATTTTCAAAATAATGAGTTGGCTCACTACTAGCAACTTCTACGATAATAATTGAGTTTAATTTTTTAAAAAAGGTCATTATGAATATATGGTGTTTTATGGATCTGGAGAATTTTAGTCCCCTGCAGTCATTATTCTTTTGGGTGCTCAAGATTTTCCATCTTTATCCAGTGGAATCCTTCTGGCCTTCTATGTTTTTGATATAATTCCAGTAAATCTTTGAAAACTTCCTTGCTTTCTGTAACTACTGAGTATCTCAGGCTCATTTTCTGCCCCAGATCTCGGGTCCCCAGAGCCTTTGTTCCTTCCAGTGGTACTAGTGAAAATGATATTGGAGTTCATAGTCTGGTGCTAGGAAAGGGACCCGTTTTTAACTTAGTTATTTCTTATATGATTATTTCCACATATTTAGGCAACACAGTGGAATGGAGGGGAGTACTATTTCTTGAGTTGACAAATCTGAGCATTATTTTCTTCCTACTTTCATAAATAGCTCTTTGATTCTATCCTTTACCACTTTTCTCCTTTCTTCTTGATATAGTTACATTATTATTTTCAGATAAATAGTAAGTATACATAGCAACATATTACTGTGCCTATGTAAGTATCAGCCAATACAGAGCTGCATAGTGTATATGCAATACATCTTCTTGTGTACAACATTTTAATCTTTCCTGGTGTTTCAAATTGCCTCTTGTTTTATATTTTCTTTTCAAAACAACTATCATATCAGGCTGTGGATTTAGCTCAGCAGTTCTGTCACCCTGCCTCACAACTGAAAGGTCCTGAGTTCAATCCCCACTACCAAAACCAGAACAGAACAGAACAAAACACAACAAAACAAAAACTATCATATCAGAGTCTCATTCCTTCCTCCCCAAGAGACTTCCTTTCAGAACCCTCTGAATCCCTCTTTCAACCTGGATTG
Source organism: Heterocephalus glaber (assembly GCF_000247695.1). Next base: position 19,467,313 of record NW_004624754.1, on the reverse strand, counting down.
GTTACTCTCCAGCCAACCAATCAGCTGCAAAACTGTTCACCTGGGACTCTTCCTGTTTGCTATGTTCCCTGTATCCCAGCATCCCATGGTTCTATAGGAGCAAGAGCCCTTCAACTGTTGCATTGATCTTTTCTCAGCAATTGAAATTTTCCAGAGATGTGACCATTTTCCTGCCTGGGGGTAATTTCCTGTCTGCCATTTTCTTCTCTCCACTCCTAGACTTTAACTGTATGCACTTCAGGGCAGGCCTTACCTATATACAAAAACAGTACAGAGGAATAGGGAAATTTCTGCATCAGTTTCCTATCTTTTGTCTCACTTATAATGAAATCACCTTCTCAGTATGTACTTGTAACTATTTTGACACTAGTTATTGGGTGGAGGAAGCACACACTACTGGAATTTGCTTTGAATAAATGAGTAAATAAGAACTTTCATACACATAGAAAGTGAAACATCACACAAAAGAAGAAAGTTGAGATGGATTCAGTGTAACTGAGTATGAATGTGGTGTTTGTATCAATGGCATAAGAGAAGAAAGTGTTATTATTAGGTGAGTCTCAATGCTATAAATCAAGGTGCAGGAAGCTCAATTTTGAAGAACACTTTTGCCACTCAATATGTCACAGTCACTTGCCTTGGAGAGATTTAAGATTCTACAAAGCTACCATCTGGTCGGTCATTGTAGCAGACAGAATATGATTTGAAGGGCAGGGCAAGCCAGGTAACACTCCAGGCAGAAATCAGATTTGGAAACATGACATACACGACACTGATTCTTTGGGATGAGGTTAATTCGGGCCAAATGGTGGTTTCAGATCATATTTGTGAAACAGAGATGTAGTTCTGAGCAAGGAGGGAGTGGGAAAGAAATATGCAGCCACTGTTTCCCTTCACGTGTTTAGCACTATGCTGAATAAATTGCTAAAAGGGATGACATGAAGGGATGATGAAGCCAGATCAGAAGAGCTGGTGGGGACAGAGAGGGTCAGAGAATGTCTTTAGGTAGGAGGAGGAACTCTGTTTCCCTTGGACTGAAGACAAATAGAATAGGTGCAGATACAGATAAAGTAGGCAAAAAAGGAAGACGTGGGAGAGAATGTGGGGGATATGGGACCCCTCAAAGCTTGCTGAGGGAGCAATTGGCATGGGAAGTCTCAGGTCCCTTCACAGATGCTTTTTTTGAAGGCGTGAGTTGGCTGCTGCATTCACTCCTCTCTTTTCTAAAATGCATAGGTATTGTTAGCTATGTTCAAAGATGTCTTCAATTATAAGCTGGTTTTCTTTTTTTGAATTTGAATAGCTCTCCTCTTCTTCCTAAAGCCTTTGCTGACTATTAGAAAAAGCCAGAAAGGCAAAGTGCAGGCTTTTCAAACCGGACAAAGCTGGTTTCAAACCCATTTCTTGCCAGCTACTGTGTTTCTGAGCAGATTTCTTATTTTCTCTAAGCCTTAGTTTTCTAATCTGTGAAACAGAGACAATAATATTAATTATCCCCAAAGGATGTGATTTAATTAATTAAATTCATTGATAAACATATAAACTTTTATGAAAGCAGCCATTCTTTTTTTTTCTTTTGGTACCTGGGATGGAACCCAGGACCTTGTGCCTGTGAGGCAGGTGGCAGAACCACTGAGCTAAATCCCCGGCCCACATATAAACTTTTAAACTGATGCCTGGCATACAATCCTATGCTCATTTAAAACCTTTACCTCATTTAAATCTCAAAGTAACACTTTGGATTGTCCTTCTTTAAAACCATATCTCAGTTTTGACTTTGATGGAAATCTTTCCACTCTCGATCTCTACATACGATTGAGTCAGATACAGGTCAGAAATTTGAGATTTTCTTCTATCTCTTCCTTTTCTTTACTTGGGCCTCAGAAGCTGTGCTTTTAGCCATTGGCACTTTTAGATGTGAAGCCACTGGTACCTATCTTATTTATTTATTTTTTTTGTGGTGTCAGGATCAAATGCAGGCACGTGTTCTACAAACTCACTATGCTACCAGGCCCTCTAGTCATTTTCAAGTGAAGTTAATTACAGTTTTTAAATTAAAGTCATATTAACCATTTTCAGTTTTTCAGTATCTCAGAATTAACCATCATTTCTTTATTCAATAGACATACACAAAAGAATGGGCTGATATTATAAACCACAAAAGTAGACACGTGGAAGAAGCTGTCAAAGAACTTACATTAATATTTGAGCAAATTTATGAAGTTAAGAACACTGGAGAAAAAGGAAGACAGTCACCAGGTAATTTCACTAGTTAACCGCTTGAGTTATAAGAGGTACAGATATATATATACTCATATGGGGATCTTCTGCTTAGTGGGTAGCAAAATTCCAGATACCAAGGAGGAGCACAGGGGTTCATTGTAAATCACATGGCTTGCACAAATAGTTTCAGGACCCGTGAGCTCTTTTGTCCTGTAGGAGTTAGTGGGAACCCTTTTGAAATCCAAGTTCTGAAGCCAAACAAAAGTTAGTCTTGCCAGCAGCCCTTTTTATGTTAGCTTTTTGTGGTACAGCACAAGTAAACCCAGCAAGAGTAGAATCTATACTTTTCATGAGTTTGGAAAACTTAACTTGAGTGAGACTGTGTTTGGAGACATTTTCCCCTCCTGGACCCTTCTCTGAGTGGAATAAACAATTTATGCATTCCCACTTAGACCTGTTTTAGGAGCTCAGAGTATAGGTAAATGGGGCCTAGTGGAACAGTGTATTCCTAAGGAAGCAAAGATTATGCCCCTTAATTAAAGAACAGTCTAAAAAGTTTTAGTCCTAACTGCAACTTTTGACGTTGCCAAAGCTCTCATTGTCCTCTTCAGTTTGCTTGACTAGGAATAAGAGAAAAGTCCTCATTTTCACCACTTCTCTTGAGGCAAGCCTGTATGACAAGGTACATGGATTATTTAAAGTGGATGAAATAATTTTAACCCTGTTCTCTGGATTTCAGAGTCTCACTTTTTCCCAAGAAAGCCCAAGATTGTAATAATTTAAGTAAATATGTTTCTCATAAGCTCAAGAGATAAGCTGCTGAATTTGGTTCTTCCTCATCAGGGGCAGGGAAGTTTAGGAAATGATTTTCAACTGGAGAGTGTTTTGCTTTTTGGTTCCTGGATTGTAGGTTAAGAACTTGGGATTTTTAGTTTTGCTCAGTTGTTCTATCTAGATTCTTTGGATAAACTTGAAGGCAAAATTTATATTTTGAAGGTTTGTTTTCAAACTCTAAATAAGAACTAGTAAAGTTAGAAATTTGCAGTTGAAGCTTGCACTTGTCAGTGTTATAAGGAGATGTGTCTGTCAATCAGGAGCCCTGTTTGCCCAAATACCTGCCCTTCCTACCATCCCTACTCAGGGTTTTGTGTGAGGCAGGCCTCTGGCTGGACCAAGTCCATGGTGTTTTGAAGGAGACTGGAGAGATGGCTTTGCCTAATAGAGGTGAGCTTGGGTAGCTAATTACCAACATGTTTGAAGTAGGGCACCTATGGGGGGCTGGCTATTTGGAATGAGAGGCAAATATTCCAGTCAAGAAGAGATCCCATGTAAATGACACTGGAAGAAGAAAAGGACAGAAGGATTGTGCCTAGAACATTGGTTCTCAGTGGGACCAAAGGAGGGAATATTTTGCCTCCCTGGAGACATTTGGCAACATCTAGAGACTTGTTTGGCTGTCACAGTGTCTGCCTGGGGGTTGTTACTGGCTTCCAGTGGATAGGGCCAGGGATGATACTCATTGTCCTGCAGGACACACCTCAGTAACAAAGAACTATCCAGCCCCAAATTATCCAGCAACACCTGGCACTATGTCAGTCGTCAGTAGTGCCCAGGAGAAGCAATGTATGCTAAAATGAGTATGGACAGTGTGTTTTCTTGCTTCTTAGAGATTTTCACTTGCTTTTATCACGAGTATCAAAACCTGTAAAAATATCAGTCCCTTAGGTTAGAAAACTCAACAGGAAAGCAGTTCAGCTAATTTAGAAAGATAATATGTAAAACCCTCATACAATTTTTTATTAATTCTGGATACAAAGATAGAGTATATTGACAGAATGTGTTTCTTAGTAGCATGATGATTCTACTGAGAGAAGTGGTTTAAATTGAATTCAAGGATGACTCCTATATAAATAAATGCAAAATAAAGTAAATATAGAAATTTTAAAGTAAGAGCTTTTTGGTACTGGGGATTGAACTCAGGACCTTGCGCTTGGGAGGCAGGCACCAGAACCACTGAGCTAAATCCCCAGCCCAGTAAAAACATTTTGAAAAGGAGCTTCTTAAGAAGGTTTGGCCATAGAGAATAAACTTAATGCTGAAAATATACATGTTATTTTTTTTTCTGTCTGCAGAACACCAGAAACATGTTGTTTTTGGAAGTGAAACAGAAGATGGCGAAAACAACGATTATGACACTGATGTGGTGAACGTGGGTGATACTAATGATAAAGAAAATGAATTTAAAAAGGTATTTACTGTGGAACAACCTCATACAATTTCACAGAAGTGAGACTTAAGGATTGAAGACAATCCTAGGAGGCGCATCCTTCAGCCAGTTCTGCGGTGAATCTGTGTCTAATTTATAACAACCCAGCACACACAATTTTCGGTTTCACACTGTAGGATCGGGCAGACCTACATCATGCCATTGCATCCTTACAGTTTCTTCCAGTATCATCAACTTCTGATGTGATTCTGTCGGTCTGTTATAGTTTATAATGCATCTCCCTGTCTTGGGAGCAGCTGTGTTTTCTTATATAGTAAATGTGACTTCTGGGATGGTAGCACCAATCCATCTGACTCAGAGTGGAGAACTTTGTCCTCACTTATTGAGCTTAATAGAGTTGTCTATAACACAAGTGCTGATTTTAATTAATTAATCTTTTGGTTTTGATACCAGGGATCAAACTCAGGACCTTGCATTTGCCAGGCAGGCACAGTACCACTGAGCTAAATCCCCGGCCCACACATCCTGATTTTGATTCATTTGGGGCCCAGTGCTGTGTGTGTTAAACCAGCACTATGGACAACCTTTGGGCTCTGCCGTAGAGAAACCCCAGATGGGCAGATTGTGTTGAAATGAGTTGAGAAGGAAGGTTGAGAAAGAGGCATGAGGAGCTCTCTCTTTTTCTGGTCTTCTATCAACTCTAAATGCCATTCCCTCTTTTGCACAAATTCCTGCTTTCTCTTCTCTCTGCCAGTTTTCTTTCTTTTCTTTTTTTTGGGGGGGCGGGTACTGGGGATCGAACCTGGGTCCTTGCGCGTGCGCAGCAGGCGTCGAAACCACTGAGCTAAATCCCCGGCCCTGCCGGTTTTCTTTTAATCCTTCGTACCCACCTTCTTTTCATCCTTTCCTTGTTTTATCTCCTTTTGCATACAGTAATATCGTTTTCGAAATAAACAGGGCACATTTGTTCTCTTTTCACCTTCTTGCCAGTCGATTGGGAAGCACTTTCCTGCGGAGTCTAGATTCCAACCTTAGCCTTAGTGCCTCGAAGCAGGCAGCCGAGCCACCAGGGGGAGCCAGCTGCATCGAGGAAGTGTGCTCGCCTCTCAGCAGGCATTCTGCCATTGCATTCCCTTTCCACACAAGCTGGGTCTACAGCAAGACTGAGCATAATCTGAGCCCCTCTAGTTGGGGTCACCTGGAGTTGCGTCACTGTAACCACCCCTGTCTCAGCTCCATGTGCCACACACTGCCACAATGGGCTCTGATCATCTGACCATGCCAGTGCCTGTGCTTTAGCTGGATAATTCATCCTCTCTGTGCACTCTTGAAAGCTTGATATCCCTCTTTGTGCCTTAACTGTTCTGACTCAACTCAACCTGGATCTTCCCCCAAACCTCAGCAGGGCAGGGTCCACAGCAGTGAGGAACAGTGGCTGGAACTTGGCCCTGGATGTGTGGCTCACTGGGCCTGGGGCCTGGGGCTGTGGCTCACTGGAAGAGCACCTGCCTAGCATGGGCGGCAACACCCTGAGTTCCATGTCTAGTACCACGAAAAGGGGAAAGAAAAGATGTCTGGGTGTCTGCCTGCCACCTCAGGGCCTGTTCTGTGCTCTATGCATTAAGCTTGGAAACTCCTCTCAAAGGAAAGAAGGGTGGGGAGAGAGGGTCAAGCCGTGGTCCAGGGTTAGAAGGTTCATCCTGTACATTTGGGCCTTTTACGTTTTAAAATATGTTTCCCCACCATGCTGAGCTTCTTGAGGATGGAGATTCAGCATCCGCTTGTGCTCAGGTCCCTAAGCATTGAAAAATGCACCACCCTTAAAGTGCTTTGACTTGGGTAGGTTAATTGTTGAATGTTATTTATTTGTAGCCAACTTTTATACCCCAAACAGGTTGTCTGATGATTTATCATGCTGGCATAGGAAATTTGAAGAAATAACGAATTATAGGACATAAATAGACACGCAGTATAGAAGGATATAAAAAAATACAGTTTGGCCCTAGATTTTTTTTTTTTCCTTAGAGTAATTCCTTCCATAAATAACACCTTACTTTTTAAATATAGATTCTAACTGGTTTTAGATCATGGAGAAAGTTAATAATATAGCCTTAAAAAAACTACACCATATTTTTTGGTAGCCTTTTATCATCCCAGACCACAAGAAGGGTGCTAAGGTCAGATTATTATGTTCTTAAATTAACAAATTTTCTGAGGCTTACAAAGTAAATCACACGAGTAATTATAGCAGCAACAGCCTTTTCAAAATGACTAAAACAAATTTTGAGGGTAGTTTCCAAAACTTTATTTAGAAATACAGGAAAATATGTGTTGTCTCCTAATAAAGTTAAATAAATATTCTTTCTGAATTCTATAGACACTGTAAGATGTTTTAGATTTATTTGGTTCTCATAAGTTAAAAAATGATTGCTTTTACATAAATTCTTCCAAACTGTCATCTACTCTCAGATTTTTATTGTCTTTTCACTGTACTCAGAGATTATCTCTAATTTTCTCTTAGAAATGTGTGGTTTTGTTGGTTTTAGTAAGTTAACTTAATTGTTGAATATTAAGCAAACCAGGGTTATTCTGAGTAAATTGTTTTTGAATATGTCCTGATTTGCTAGAATGTTTATGCAAGCACACTTTTTATATATTGTTACCTAAAAAAAAATACAGACAAGTGATTTAGGCTTGTATTTATTTATATAGTGTTCTGGAAACTATAGGTTATTATTTCTCACCTTTCACATGTCACTTCTATAATTGTGTCATTGCTTTGGGAGATGTTAGAGCTTTATTTTTGTGTACCAAATTTAATATGGTTTCTTATTACAGGAATGTAAAGAAGTCTATGGATTTTTCTCTCATCAATTACTAGACAGTCTGCAAAAAGCTACACGATTATCTTTGGACACAATGAAAAAAAGAATATTTGTTGTTAGGCAAGTTGAAAATATGCTAAATTTGTCTGGTAATGCTAACTATAATGAATGATATAATTCTAATCATATCTCTTGATTAGTTTGTCAATTTTAAAAAGTCATAAAATGTAAAACGTAGCACTCATTAAAAGGCTGTCTGAAAACATTTGTGTAATAGTGCAAGAACAGCGAGCAAATGAACAACTGTGCTTCTAGCACCCAGGCCAGGATCAGGAAGACTGCCAGTCCACTGCTGGTCCTCCTACTCCTCTCCTGAGGGTGACCTTGCCCCTGACCTTGGTGTTCATCACTGTCTCACTTCTCCATACAGCTTCCCACTTGCTTCTATTCGTAATATTTGTCTGTGTTTGACCTGTGTTCAATATTATGCTTTTGAGATTGACCTATGTTGATACAGTTTATTTTCACATCTGCACATTTGGAGTATGTGCCATTTATTTATCTGTTTCACCCGTGACGGTCATGTGGGTTGTTTCCAGTTTAAGCTAATCTGATAAAGCCTCTGTGAATGTACCTTTACCTGTCTTCTGCAGCTGCTAAGAGTGGATTTGGGAGTCCTAGGGCATGTGTGTGCCTCATTTGAGCAGGCAGGGTTCAGAACGAGAGTGACCATAGACCTGGATCCTTGCAAACAGTACGTTCAACTAAAAAATTGTTGCTAACACAGAGGTGTGAAGTGCCATCTCTTTGGGGCTTAAACTCATTTTCCTGGTGACTGATGAGCTGAATACATTTTCATGTGCTTATGGGTCATTTGTTCTTTCTCTTCCTTAAAGATTGTGGGTTTCTTTTTTCAGGGAGATTATTTTTTTTTCTATTGGAATGGAATGAACCATAAATATTTCAATGTATTACTTTGTTGATGGTAATAGTGCAAATATCACCTTTCAGTTCTGCCTTGTCTTGTTTACTTTATTAATTTTCATTTTTTCTTTGTGGGATTTAAAATTTTTTCAAATATATCAATCTTTTGTGCAAGATACTCAGATTTATCAGTCGTTTATAAGTGATTTATGATTTTTATGTCTTTTTAAAGAAACTTCTTTCCTATTTCATAATGTCTCTGAAAAGTTTTGTAACTTTGTAAGCTTTTATGTTTAGAAATTTAATCCACGTGGTATTGATTTTTATGCTTAGACAGGAGAAAGCTTTTCCACATAGTTATTAATTACCAAGCAGGAGTTGTTGACAAATCAACATTTGGGGAGAGGGGAGGGGTATTTAAGTTGCATTGAATCTGTAGGTCAATTTGGATAGAATTGACGTCCTTATAAATATTGAGCCCTCTTTCCTAATTACTCTGAACTATATTTATTTTTTTTTGCCATTGTGATTGTGTAATTTTAATTATTTGTGCATCTGTTCTAAAGATGATGTCATCTACGTCATTTAGGGTCCTTGCGCTTGCGCAGCAGGCGGCGAAACCACTGAGCTAAATCCCCGGCTCAAAGTCATTTTATTTATTTATTTATTTATTTATTTATTTATTTATTTATTTATTTATTTATATCGGGGATCGAACTCGGGACCTTGCGCCTGTGAGGCAAGCGGCAGAATCACTGAGCTAAATCCCCTGCCCTCAATGTCATTTTAAATATTTAAATAAATGCTTTTTTCCCTTATCCTTCAGATATTGTATTATTTCTGCCCTGTTAGTTTAGCCATTTCTTTTTTCAAAAATCTTCCTTGGGAAGACAGCCTTCACTTATCTTATTGAACATTCTCCATCTACTTAAGAGTTTTTCATATCTCCATGTGTTTCATTTTATCTGGTGTGAGTTGCTGTTTCAATTTTTGATTTCTTTCTCTCTCTTTCTTGCCCTTAGATTTATGCATGCCTATTGGGATTTTAGTGTGAGGGCTCTCTTTAATCAAGAGGTCTTTTTGATTTTGTGTTTCTTTTCCCTTTTCTCCTACCTAGGATTTTCACTTTCGCCTCCCAGTGACCAATGCAATACTGAGTTCAGAATCAGCCCTCAATTGTGCACAGGTGCTGCCCCCTGGAGAGAGGTTGGGGGTATGGCAGGATCAGCCGGGGAAGAAACAGGAGGTCCAGCTGGTGGCTTATCAGGGAAGCTGTGGATTTGCTTCTTTCTCCCGTGTTCCCCACACGTTCGGGAAAGCAGTAGCTGCAGGCAGGAGGTTGATAGACGGTCTTGCTGTTGTTTTTCCGCTTTCATAATGGAGGGAGCGGGGTCGGGGATTTAGCTCAGTGGTTTCGCCGCCTGCTCTGCAGGCGCAAGGACCCTAGTTCCATCCCCGGTACCACCCCCCCACCCCCCCAAAACATAATGGAGGGAGCATCTTCTTGGTTTTCTGCTTTACGTAGTGAGCTTGGCTGAAGCTCCCGTGTCTCACATGGAGTACTGTCGGTCCCCAAATCCCCAGAGCCACCCTCTCTGCTGTCAGTTGCACCCTTAGAAACCAGAACCCTAACCAGGCCACTCTTGTGTTTCTGGTCCATTCCTGATTCATGAAAACGCTTGTCTTGTACTTGAACATTAGCACATCCTATGTATCAATTCTAGATTATGATGTATTTGGTACAAAGAAGTGTATTTGAAGAATGAACTCACACGCGGCATCGATTTACAAGTTCTCTAGTACTTAAGTAATTTTTGAAAAGGGATACGCAGGGATGATAACTCCAAACTCTCGCTTGTCTAAAATGTCTTTCTGTTATTCTCATACACAGATGTTAGTTTGGTCTTCCCGAATCATAAATCTGTTTTTCTCACATAAGTGCTGTCCTTTTATTTTCAGACTAGAGTTCTGCTAATCTGATTTTCCAATTGTATTTATTTATTTATTTTTTGGTACCGGGTGATCAAACTCGGGTCCTTGTGCTTGCGCAGCAGGCGGCAAAACCACTGAGCTAAATCCCTGGCCCAACAGATCAGTTCTTAAGATTAAAGGAGAACTTTCTTTAATTTACCTATGTAAGATTCAAACACTGGAGTTTGATAGCAAAGTGTCTCTGAGCTGAGTGACCCACTGCGAATTCGTTAGTCTTTCTTTTCCTAGGTTTTTTCATCTATAAAATGGAAATAATAATCACAGGATCTGCCTCATAAAGTTAGTTTGAGGGTGAAATGTGTTAATTCATGGAAAATGTAAAGTGCCTGGCGTACACTAAACATTCAATAAATGTTACTCATCTTTTTATCCATTCTCTTTTTCTTTAAATAATTTCTGTCTCTTTGTATTTTGCACCTGAAATTTTGGAGAATTCCTTAAGCTGACACTCTGGTCTGCTAAAAACATTGCTGAATGATCTAGGTGCTGTTACTGATTCTTTTTAGTTCAGTATTTATGGGAACTCACTCTGGTTCTCAGATTCTCCCTTTGCATTATGTACAGCTCTTCTTGTTCTCTTGATGCACCTCAGCTATCATGGGGAGACTATGGATTAGAATGCTTTTGTTTGCTTGCTTTTAGTTCAAAGAGTTCCTTACAATAACATCTGGAAACCATTGGCCTTGAGTGTCACTTTTGAACTGTGGTTCCCACCCCCAATCCACTTGTACTTATAAGTGGAGGCGTCCTTCACTAATGACAGTACTTCTTGCATTTCCAGAGAAAAAGAGAATGGAACGTTTGCATTTTTTAATATTTTTATTTAGAATAGGGATGGAATTCTGTTATGGCTTTGATTTGAAAAGTCCCCCAAAGCCATAGGCTTGGTTGCAACTGAGGGACTTCGGGAAATGATTGGATCTTAAGGGCTTTAACTTCATCAGTGGTACTGATGAGATCATAATTTTGGGGAGTTATTGGGAGATGGATTATTGAAGGGAGCAGATCATAGGGTCATGACCCGGGGCCTATATCTGGTCCCCAGCGCCTTCTTCTCACTCTCTTGTACTTTCTCCCTGCTTCCTGGCTGCCATGAGGTGTGCAGATTGCCTCCGCCATGCCCTTCCACCATGATGTTTTTGCCTCGCCTAAAAGCAACAGACAGGCCAGCCATAGATTAAATCTCTGAGGCTGTGAGCCAAAATCAATTTTTCCTCCTGTAAGTTGTTATTCTCAGGGATTTTACTTCAGTGATGAAAAGCTGACTAATACAAGGTCAGAAGAGAAGGGAGATGTCCAAACTAATTTGCAGCTCAGGAGGTGGACACATGTAGCTGTGTGTCAGTGGACAGGTGATATTGTTTAAAAAAGCAGTTTTTAGAAAACTTTGACCAGAAACCTCCTGTTTAATCTTGTAGAATGTATATATAAAAAGTTTATGAAGATGTATGTTTTTTGTTGGTGTTATCCTCCATTGTCTCAGGGCTGAAAACAAAGGAAGTCTTTAGTGAACAGTATGAAATGGTTATGAAAGAGAGAAAGAGAGAGAGATTGATTCAGATATTAGAAAAATACATGACAGATTAGTATTTTGCTTCTAAAAATATTAAGTCATTGTGTTCTCTGCAATCTGTGGCTTGATTATAAGTAATGTTTGGTATAATTTGATATTTTGAATACTGTCTTACTTCAGGATTGAAACTTGTAGCGTAGTGTTAGTTGTGAAAATTTTCTAAGCTAAGGCTCAAATGACCATCTTATTACAGCCCTTATGGATGCAGACCATCAGATGATATTATTTCTTTCATAAAAACTGAAGTACATCTTGCAATTCCTAATGTGGTAAGTATTTTTTTTTTGTATTAAATTCTTTTATTGGTACATTGTAGGTATACAACACAATTACATTTCTCATTGGGAATTGGACCTTTATATAATGCATCTTGGTTCTTATTTTTTCCCCATTCCTAGCCTCCCTTCACGCCCTCCACCCTTCCCTATTTACAAAGACTTTATTTCCATTTTTTCCATTTCTCATCATTTTTTCCTTTCCCTTCTTTCCTTCCCCCTGCCCCTCCCACCACCCCTACCCCTTTGGACCTTTTCTTCCTATTTTGCATTATCGATTATTCATTCTAATCATTGGTACATTTTAGGTATACAATATAATGACATTCATCATTGGAAATTTGCACCTTTACATAATCTCTCTTGGTTCTTATTTTTCACCATTGCCCAGCCCTCCATTCAAGCCCTCCATTCCTCACAATTTACAAAGATTTTGTTCCTATTTTTCCATTTTCTTATATTAATCCCATTCCCTTCTATCCTTTCCCCTAGCCCTCCCACTTCCTTCCCCTTTGCCCCTTTTCTTCCTATTTCACATGACCTATTATACATTTAGTCCTTATTTACACTTTCAGTTTCTCACATGAGAGAAACTATTTGGTATTTACACGTGTGTCCTATTTATTTCACTTAAGAGCATCGCCTCGATGTGCATCCACTTAGCTACTAATGTGGTAAGTATTATTGATTACAGTGACATCTTTTTGTTTGTTTGTTCTTTGTTTTTTTATTTTTGGTACCGGGGATCAAACTTGGGACCTTGCGATTGTGAGGCAGGCGGCGGAACCACTGAGCTAAATCCTTGGCCTACAGTGACATCTTGATAATGCACTTAAGAATTATAGTTTTAGAACTGAACTTTGATTTACAGGAAGGTCCTGGTCCCATGTGTTTCTCTTTTCACTTTCCCTGTAGTCTTTAACAAAAGTAAAAATTTTTTAAAAAATATTATTTTTATCTGTTATTAAAATATTGTTTCTGCATAGGTCGTGATGTCTTGAAGGCTGGTGTTGAGTTAGGCATTTCTTCTGCTATCAGTAGTCAAGAGCCCTATAAAACACCTTGCATTTTCTTACTTCAGGTATTAAGTTGTTTACATAAAGTCATCATAAACGGCCAACTCCCCACCCCAGACTCACCACCATCAGGCAACCTACTCAAGAGAGCAGAACAGAAAGAAAGGAGTGAGCCTGCGTCCTGAGCTTGTGCTCTGCTGGGCCTTTCCTTGGCACTGATCCCTCCAACTATCCCAACTACTTCCTGGTGTCTGGACTCCAAACCACACAGGTGGCTGAGATGCCAGGCAGGGATAACTTGTGACCCACCTAACACCACTTTGCCTGGTCTGACTTCTGGAAGGACAGCGTCTGAGCTTACTTGACACATTTGGGAGGACTGAGGTCAAGAGTTTTTGTGGTATAGCTTCCGAAGTTGTTTTGCTTCCCGAGCATCCAACACATAATTTTCTTTTGCATCTAGCCATCCTCATAGGGCCACAAGGACTGTGGTTGACCCTTTGGCCCACCGGAATGGATAAAATGGGAAAACCTCCAGCTGGAGAAGGTCTGCAGCCCTCCCTCTGCACACAACTCTCCCGCTGGCCACCTGAGGCTTTCCCTGCTTGCAGGGTAGTGAGTGGTGAGGATTGGAGGGGTGTGTTGTATGTACTGGCTTCTTCTTCCCACAGGTAATGGTTCCCAGTCTGGATGATATTCAACAAGCCATCAACCGAATGATCCAGTTAACCTTGGAGGTCAGCCGAGGAGTGGCTCACTGGGGACAGCAGCATGCCCACCATACCAAGTCTGTGGTTACCAGTCCCACTGTAACTGACTTCACCCATGGGAGTACAGGAAAACAGCTGAAGAAGGAAGAGAGTAAGACAGTTCAAGCAAATCCCAGAGGAATAGAACCTTAGAATCGTAGCAATTAGTAAATGGCCTTTCTGATTCTTCCCAGGGTTGACGGTGTATGGATTTTTTGTAAAGTATGTTTAGTTGCTAAATATTGCATTAAAAAAAAAAACCTAGTGTTCTCCATCTTTCATCTAAAATATAACATGCAGATATTTCTTTCTAATATTTGGTTGTGAATGAACAAGGACTTTTATTATTGGTCTATTATAGTAATCTTAAAAGTTTAAGTTAAAGGGGCCGGGGATTTAGTTCAGTCGTTCTGGCTCCTGCCTTGTAAGCTCAAGGTCCTGAGTTCAATCCCCAGTACCAAAAAAAAAAAGTTTGAGTTAAAATTTATTTTAGAAGTTAATCTTAAAAGCTAAACCTCGACTAAGTTTACTTTCAACATTGTTTTTGGTCCTAATAACTTTGTTTGAATTTTCATAGCTGTGTTATTGGTAATAGGATCAAATTGCTAACAAATGTCTAAAAAGTGAATAAACCAAAGATTGTTTATCAATACAGTAAAATTCTTCTCAGCAATAAAAATGATTAAACTACTAAGGTATGTCACATTAATTAGTTTATTAATTAAATAAATGAAACACCTTGTCTTTTCTTTAATTTTAATTAAATATAAGACAAAATAAAAGAGCAAAAGGGCTTAGAGAGGACTGTGGAAAACTTAGCACATCAATGAGCTTCTGCTACCAAATTATGCTATTTTGAAAAGAGAAGCTGGGAATCTGGAATTTCACATAAAATCTCACAATTTCAAGTTGTTAAAAACTGGTTTTAAAAAGAAAAATGCTGTATGGGTCAAACAAAACTATCAGTAAGGTCTCTGGGTGATGGGAGAATATTTGAGTGACATGGTCATATTTGTGTTTTGGTGAAAGATGTTTGTAGCAGTGGTTAACAGTTATTGCAAGATTTCCATGTTCCAGATGCTGAGCTGAAGATAAACATAGATTGTCTCATTCCTTTCACATGAGTGTAGCCATAAAGATCAAACAGTTGGCCTAAGGTCATCTGTGTAATGAATGCAGTCTTCCTCCTTTGACCACTATGCTGTTCTGTAAGGTAGCAGTTTCAACTCTGGAAATTCTACTTGAAGGACTTCTTAAATTTAGAGTGGTTTCAATCAATGTCATTTAGTTCTGTCCTCTGGAAAACAGTTCTTCCAAATTAAAAAAAAAAAATCTAGATCTCAAAATTAAATCTGACACAGTAGTTTAATAAGAACAAACAAAAATACCAGGATAATAGCTTTTTATTGCTTGGAATAACTCTTTAATTATCTGGAGGGAGTATCTTTAAGAAAATACATTTTTGAAAAATTTATGAATATTAAAATTGTTAATATTTAACCTTGAATGTTGAAGCTATTTATAATGTGAAAGGATTTGCTTTTAGGATCTTTTTTGGTGTGGTTTGCAGTACAGATTAGTAATGTTTGTTTGGGGGAATTGGTACATGCATATAACATATTTTTATTATTTTTGGTCTCTTTACTTCCCTTTTCCTTACCTCCCCCTGTCCTGCTTCATCTCCCAAAGTCTGACTTCTTGTTGCTTACCATCTCTCCTTTATCTCATTCATTTGTATTTTAGGTGTCTCATATAAGACGAACCATGCAATATTGAACTTTCTGTGTCTGACTTATTTTTCTTAGCATTATGGTCTCAAGTTTCATCCATTTTCTTGCAAATGACATGATTTCATTCTTCTTTATGGGTGAATAATACTCAATTTTGTGCATATGTCATATTTTATTCATCCATTTATCTGTTGATGGGCATCTAGGATGTTTCCAGAGCTTAGCTATTATGAATTTGCTGCTATAAATATGGTTATACTTGTATCACTATAGTGTGATACCTTTAATTCTTTTAGGAATATACCCTCGAGAAGTATATAGCTTGGTCAAATAGAATTTGTATTTTTTTTGCGGAATCTCCAAACTGATTTCCTTAGTATTTGTGCTAGTTTACATTCCCACCAACATTGTAGAGGGGTGTTTTTCCTCCACATCCTCTCCAGCATTTGTTGTTTTTCATGTTCTTGATGACAGCTATTTATTAGGGTAGGACAGAATCTCAGAGTGTTTTGATTTGCATTTCCCTAGTGACTAAAGATGTTGAAGAGTTTTTCATATACTTATTGGCCATTTGCACTTCTTTTCAAAGGGTCTATTCAGTTCATTTGTCCATTTTTTAATTGGGTCATTTTGGGGGGGTTGATTTTTTTGGAATTCTTTATATATTCTAGATATTAGTCCTCTATCAGGAGAGTAGCTGGCAAAATTTTTTCACATTCTGTGAGTGATCCCCTCTGTTGATTGTTTTGTTTTGTGTTTTTTTGCCATGCAGAAACTGTTTTGTTTGATGTAATCCCATTGGTTGATTCCTGATATTATTTTCTGTACTCTGAGAGTTCTTTTCAGGAAGTCCTTGCCTATGCTTATGGCTTTAAGTTACATTATCTTCTAGCAGTTTCAGTATTTCTGTTTTATATCTAAGTGTGTGATCCATTTTGATTTGATTTTAGTAAAAGGTGAGAGATATGGATCAGAAGTTTCAATCTGAGCTTCAAACTCTCAAAAGTTTCAATCTTCTGCTCATGGCTATCCAGTTTTCCCAACACCATTTGTTACAAAGGTTATTTTTCTCCAACATATAATTTTTAACCCCATTGTAAAAAATCAGCAGTAGGTGCATGAGGTTGTTTCTTATTTTCTATTCCATTATGTCTATTTTTGTACCATGTTGTTTTTATTGGTATAGCTTTGTAGAATAACTTGAAATCCATTACCGTGGTGCCTCCAGCTTTGTTCTTTTTCCTCCTGCCCCTGTTCCGCTTCCTCCTCTTTCTCCTTTCTCTTCTGTCTCCTCCTCTTCTTCTTCTTTTTTTTTTTTTCCTTTAGGATTGGTTTGGCTCTTCTGGGTCTTTTCTTGTTACATACACATTTTAAGATTTTTTTCTAGTTCTGTGAAGAATGTTGTTGATATTTTAATAGTTTTAGATTGAATCTATAGATTGCATTTGGTAATATGACCCTTACTTATAACAATATTAATTCTGCTGGTCCTAAAACAGGGAAGTCTGTCAATTTTCTTTTATTTTTTTTAAAAAAATTTTTATTTTGTGATACAGGGTCTTGCTATGTAGTTCATCCTGGCCTTGAGCTCACTATGCAACCCAGATCCTCCTGGCTCAGCCTCCTGAGTGCTGGGATTACAGGCATGTGCCACCATGCCTGGCTGGCTGTCCATTTTCTAATGTCCTCTTCAATTTCTTTCTTCAGAGTCCAGTAATTTTCATTATAGAGGTCGTTCATCTCTTTAGTTAGGTTGATTCCTAAGCATTTAATTTCCTAGTACCATGAATGGAATTGTTTTCTTGAATTTTTTCTTGGTAGGTTCATTATTGGTGTACAGGAATGCTGTTGATTTTTGTGAATTGATTTGGAACTCCACCACTTTGATGAACTTGTCTATCAGATATAGAAATCTTCTGGTGTTTTTTTAAAAAAAATCTTCTATGTAAAGAATCATATCATCTGCAAATAGGAATATTTTAACTTCTTCTTTTCCTATTTTCCCTTTTATTTTCTTTTAGGATCCTTTGAAGAAATTATTCCTGCAAGGAACCTGAAGAACTTTTACCCAGGGGTGGCGGAGCACAAAGACATTTCCAAGCTAGTCCTTCTCCTTTCTTCCTCCATGAATTCTCTCAGAACAGTGGCCCAGGAGGCCCTGCAGGAGTTTCAGAAGTATAAGACTCTCTGGATGGAGGACCGAGATGTGAAAGTGAAGGTGTATTTCCACTACTGGTGCTGTCATTTTAATCATTTACCTGTTGAAAGGGGATTATAAACGTATCAGGAATAATGAGAAGCTCTCGCGGGCAGAGGTCAAGAACCCACAGATGCCAAGCACCTGACATAAC
Organism: Heterocephalus glaber; assembly: GCF_000247695.1. The sequence goes on along the minus strand of NW_004624754.1, from coordinate 19,449,428 downwards.
CGCTGAGGCTCTGGAAGATTTTATTTAATTCCCTTGAGAAATTGGGTGCTAGTTAGGTGTCAGACACTTTCCAGAGGCCAGGCATTCAAGGATATGTCACACTTACTTAGAGCCAGCTGTATTTTTGGTAAGAGAGTCAAGGAAACTGAAGAACTCTGAGTAACCATGTAGTCTATGAGATTCCATGCCCCAGCCTCTTCTTCCAGGACTACCAGATGGCCCCTCCTTTACTAAGCTGTTGTCCTCACAGCAGGTATAAATGTAAGAGTAGAAATACAAGTAAAAATTTCCAGTGTAAGCATCAGAAATGTAACTTTTATGCTGTTAAAAAATTGAAGGAAATATTGACTGGTTCCTTACAACAGGAATTTTTGGGTCACGATCCCTCTCTGATGGAAATCAGATCAGAAATTCTACACTATGCTACTTTTGAACAGGAAATCGATGAGCTGAAGCCTATAATTGTTGTAGGAGCACTTGAATTGCACACAGGTAATTACAGATATCTATTATGTAGCATCTCTGTGTTTCCACATGGGATTATATTTTATTTAGCAAGAAGCTACTACATTACCTTGGTATAATATTTACATTTTTAAGTAGTTCTAGGCTATCCATATTCTTTATATCCACATATGCATTACATAGGCAGATTCTTCAATTAGCAGTCAAACAACTAAAACTACAGGTGGAATTCTTTTTTAGAAGAGGATGTTATGTATATGAGATAAGAATCAGACCGTTTGAAGTCTCCTGAGTTCATCCATTTGGAATTACCAAAGTATGATGAGATGACCATTTCATATTTGAAATACAGAGACCAGGTTGGCTGTTTGGCATACCATAGCTAGGGGGAGCCATGCTGGTTAGGCATAGTTTTCCCAGAGGGCAGACTACTATCCTAGATAGGGTGTCTGGACAGCACAATCCAAGGATTGTGGATCTAACTAGGTTAAGATTGGCTGTCAAAGGTTGATTACTTTACTCAGGTGGGACTTGATTGGCTGGTGCTCAGAGGTAAATTTGTTAGAGTACAACCTCCCTGATTGGCTGACATTAAGAAGGGAGTGAGAAGGCCTGAGATTTAGCTCAGTGGTTTCGTCGCCTGCTGCGCAAGCGCAAGGACCCAAGTTTGATCCCCAGTACTAAAAAAAAAAAAGAAGGAAGTGAGTTGGACTGTGGTTTGGGTTTAAACTGGTTGTGGTGACTAATTGTTACCATGGTTACAGAATAATCCATCTTGCCCTAAGTTTGTGGGAAAATTTTATTCTCAGGTGAAATTTGAACAACTGTTTTACATGAATTATCTACTTTAAGTAGATTTTCAGATCAATTCTCAAGGAGTCAGCATAACTATGGCTCTTCAGTTTGACAACTTGGGTTTCAGCTCCAACCTCCATTTCCTATGCTGGGATCTGTGATATCTACCTCATGAACTGCTTTTATAGGAGACATTAGCATATAATATCTCTGGCAAATAATTTATGTTCAGGAAATATTATTGTTAGATCTACCATGAAAGGATTTAATTTGAGGAAGAATCTCAAGTATTTGAGGGGAGATTATTTAGCTGGAAATCAGAAACTTTACACTAAGAGCAATAATAATAAGAGCTTCTGGAGAGTTTTGGAAACTATATGATTTTTTAAAAGTTATTTGTCTCTGCACAGTGGTTAGCACTATGATTCTTCATATGAAAAACAGTGGTAGCTTAGTGTTATACTGGGCTAAGGTGCTTATTTTTGGAGAAAAGGAACTAAAACATTGAATAGATGGAGATAGTTACAAAGAGAGGGGAAGGTGGGCTGAATTCTTGAGCCCAAGGAAAAGGAGAAAAGAGGCCTATGATAAGCATTTCATGGGCGCCAGTCAGCAAGCTGGGAGCATGCTTCTTCCTGAGCTACACCTTTCCCTTTGCTCCATAGGCCCCCCAGTTTAGCTGTTGGAAGTTGAGAGGCAGCAACTGTGTTTCAAGCTTGACAGGCTGGGACTGAAGGGACATTGAGAGGAAAGAGGGGAATGGGTAAAGAGTTGGCTAGTTAAAGCTGTTTTGTTTTCAAGAAACAGAAACTCTTTTGAGTGACATTAAGGGGAAAAAGGTGTATGCCAGAATCCAAGGTGCAGCTGGGCCTGCAGAATAGACTAGGATCAGTCACCCTGTAAGAAGCTGAAGAAGTTTTTTCTTTCCACCTCTTACTTCTTTTTCCCTCTGCATGTGACTTTTTCTGCTTCCCAGTACACAGGGCTCTCCCTCCACTTTCATTTCAAACTCCCCAGAAAGCACTCTGATTGGCCCATGGTAGGTCAGAACTGACCTGGGATAGTCAGCCATGGTACAGGGTCAAGTTATACAAGTATTCTAACCATATGGCTGAGATAGAGAGTAGAGTAACAAGAAAACTGAGGTTGTGGTTTGACAGGCAAAACAGATTTCACTCCACTGAGAGGGGTTCCCTAGAGAACATTGAGGAATGAATGAGGGCTGCTAATGAGATGTTTAGAAACAGAGCAAGGTCCACGTAGAATAGTGCTGTCCTGACATTTCTGAAATATCCCCCATCCCAGCTGTAGTGTCTTTTTTGTATACCGGTGAACGTACTCTATGGAGATAGGAATTAAGTCTTCAAAATCTAGTAACTTTATGGTGCATTAATTCATCCTAACCAGGTTTTAGGTGCTCAGAAGCTACATGTGATGGGTGACTGCTGAGTTGGACAGTACAGTTATAGATACCCAGATTACACACACAGTGAATTATTTCAGAGTGCCAATTGGATTCTATTTTCATCTTTTTTGTCTTCATATCAGAGCCAATGAAATTAGCCTTATCAATTGAGGCTAAGGCATGGAAGATGTTACTCTGTCGATACTTGAATGAAGAATACAAAAAGAAAATGTCAGACATGATAGCATTTATCAATGAATACCTGAAAAAGTTATCTAGACCTATTCGTGATTTAGATGATGTCAGATTTGCAGTGGAAGCTCTGACTTGTATTCATGATAATGAAATTCAAATGGACATGACTTTGGGACCAGTTGAAGTAAGAAATGATCCCATTTTTCTTTCTTGAAATGCTTTCTTTTTCTTTTTTTCAGGTAGAAATATATTTAAAAAGTGATTCTGTTAATATGTTTCTTCATCTGTTATGTCATTCTCTCCTTTTAGGAGAATTTTAACAATTATCAACAGTGAGGAAGGTACAGAGGAATATTAATGTTAATATGATACTAGGGTAGACAGTGTTCAGTTTTTTTTTTTTTTTTGGTACCAGGGATCTAACTTGGGTCCTTGCACTTGTGCAGCAGGCGGCGAAACCACTGAGCTAAATCCCCGGCCTGTGTGTTCAGTTTTTGCTATGACACTAACATTTTATGGAAAATAATGGTTGCATACTCTTGTGTCAATCATATGTATTAGTTAAGTTCTCTCAATATCTTTGGTTTTCCTTAGAAACTGTTGATAGGTCTCATTCATGGCCAGTGACACAATAGGCAGTATAATGGGAACAGCCCACTTGGGTGCAATTATAAACTGTTGGAACTTGGATCAACAAAAGATGATTTGGGGAAAGGGTACTTGTACTAGTTTTCTACTGCTGCTATAACAAGTTACCAAAGAGTATACATTTTTTATGGCTTAAAATGATAGGTCTGACCCCTGTTTTCCCCCTGCCCCTCGAGTTTCCAGAGTGGCTATTCCCAGCTTCCTGAGCCCCAAAACTGTACTCCTACATCCTGTTGCCACCTGCCTGCCCTGCTAGGTCACAGTGCACCCAGCACAATAAAACATTAGCTGTTGCTATGTCAGCTGTTGCCATGTAAGCTGTTGCCATGTAGCCATTGCTACTAGGCTAGTCTTGCTTCACCGATCCCATGTTCTCCCACTCCCCTAACCCAGTCCATAAAAACTCAGCTCAATAAACCTGGCTTAGACTCTCTTTTGGAGTTATTCCAGGGAGGTCTCACTCAGAACCTTAAATTCAGGCTGGCTGTGTTCTTTTACACGTTCATCATCATTTACCTAGCATAAAACAAACTTAATGGTTTAACACAACACAAACTTACTGTTTTATAGCTCTAGAGATCAGAGTGTGAAAAAATTTCAGACGACTTGCATGGCTAAAGGCAAGATGTCAGCAGGACTGTGTTACTTCTGGGAAGAATCCATTCCTTGTGTTTTCTGTCTGAAAAAGCTGCCCACATTCCTTGGCTCACTGCCCACTGCCGCCCCCTGCTTATGGCATCAGATCTCTGACGCTCTTCTCTCTCTCTTTCCCTTCTGTGGACTTTTGTGATCACGTTAGACATATCTGTTTAATTTAGGGTCATTGCCTCATCGAAAGCTCCTTCACTTACAGCCGCAAAGTCTCTTTTGTCCCTTTTTGGCAACATATTTAGGGGTGGGTTTTAGGGATCAAGATAAGGACAATATTGGGGATGCATTATTTTGTCTGTCATAAGTATTTTATGACTAATATTATTTATAATATTCAAAATTTCTGACTAACGACAATGATAAATACCATATTCTTAATTTTATTGTTTTTTTAAAAGTTCTCTATAGATAATGTATCCCCATATTACCTGCAGTTTCTGGGAAATTGACATTCCCACAGCCTTTTATACCCTCTGTTAGCGAATGAACTTCCTACCTTTAATAATCTTAGTATTGAATTTTGCATGCTTACCACCAGATTTAATACATTATCATTTTTTCCCTGACTTCAGAAGCTTAATTCTTTAGCGTAGCTTCTTTTGGTGAAGCCAACTGCTGGTCCATCCCTTGAATTGTTTAGGTTTCTTTTCTTTGGATGAATACCCACATCATATATAGCCAACCTCTGTTTTCATAGAGTCAGAAATTATCTTGCAAGACACTAGCACAATATGAAGGAAGAGAGATAGAAAATAACTGCGGAGATATTTTCTGGAATAGTATCTCATAGCATTACCTGCTAACATTGCCACTAGAATCACTTAAGTACTTATTAAATGAAGATTTCAGAGCCTGTGGCCTGGAGTCAATATGTGGAAATCAATGAGAATCTAAAGCTGCCTTCCCTACATCTTTCATTTTGGGAACCACTCATGAAGAACTTGCTGTCTTCTTCCAAACCATAGGAATGTGTTTGGAGAAGGCATCTAAATTGATTAGCCAATAGCTTCCCTTTGCGATGTTTCTGAACTCTACCTCTACTTTGCAGGAAGCCTATGGTATTTTAAACAGATTTGAAGTTGAAGTAACCAAAGAAGAATCAGAAGCAGTTGATACTTTGAGATATTCTTTCAACAAATTACAGAGCAAAGCTGTAAGTACAATTTTAATTATTTTAAGTCACAATTTCCAGGAACATATATTTTATTCTTTTCAAGAGTGTGTATTTTATAACAATTTTATGAGATATAATCCACATACCATAAAGTTTACCATTTTGAAGTATACAATTCAGTGGGGTTTTTTTTAGTATACTCAGAAAATTCTATAGCTACCATCATTATCTAATTTTAGAACATTTTTATCACCCCCAAAAGAAGCTCTGTATTCATTACCAATCACACCCATTCTCTCTCTTACCCCAGCTCTGGCAACCACGAATCTACTTTCTTTTCTGTAGAGTTGCCCTCTCTGGACATTCAGCATAGGTGGAGTCATGCAATATGTGGTTTTTCGTGACTGGTTTCTTTCATTTAACTTAGATTTTCAAGCTTCATCTGCATTGTCCCATAAAATACCAGCATTGAATTTTCTTAATGGCTACTGATTTTAAGCATCTTTTTCATATGGGAACTTCATTGGCCATTTATACATCTTATTTGGAGATATATGAATTTAACTATTTTGCTTATTACTAAATTTGAGTTGTTTTTTGTTTCTGAGTTCTTTTATATTCTGGTATTAGTCTTTTTTGTTTAATTTTTTTAGCATTAAGAATAAAATTCATGGGCTTTGCACTGAACTGTATTCCAGGCCCTTTTCTTACTTTTTTTCTTTTTTTGAAATTCTGAGATAATATCTTACTTAGTTTCCTGGAATGCCTAAACTATGATTTTCCTGCCTCTGTCTCCTGGAGCTACACACGTGTGCATCTATCCTGCACAGATTTTTAATTTTGATGAAGTCCAATTTAGCTGGTTTTTTTTCTTTTGCTGCTTATGTTTTGCCATAGGATCTAGAAAATAGTTGCCTAATCTAGGGTTATAAAGATTCACTTTTATGTTTTCTTGTAAGACTTTTGTAATTTTTGGCCTTTACATTTAGGTCTGATTCATTTTGAGTAAATTTTCATATATGGTGTAAATTAGCAGTGGAACTTTGTGCAAAAGCATGTGTATATGCAGTTATCTCAGCATGCTTTATTGAAAAAACTGTCCTTTCACTAATAAACTGTCTTGACACACTTGTTGAAAATCAATTGAAATGTAAGGGCTTAATTCAGATTCAACTCTATTTTGTTGATCTATGTGTCTATGTTTTTGCCTTGGCTAGTGAAGGTTTAAGCAGAAGCTTTTAAGACCATTTGGAGAGGGTATTTGCAAAAAAAAAAAAAATTTTTTTTTTTAAAACCTAGAGTAATATCACTTCCTTTCAGGGAATTACTCCAACCATTATAGCCACGTGAAGCTACTAGACATTGCCACTCCCCGTGGTTGGCATGGTCCCACAGACTGCATAGGACCCACGCTGGGTCTGTAATAGCAACTTTTTCTGGCTGTAGTGATGATGTGATCTGGATCAGCTAGAGAACTTTTTGCTAACTGCAGTTAGCAAATAACAGAGAAAATGACTTCACCTATTGAGTCACAAACTAGAATAATTTAGTGTCCTGTACCTGCATATGGGTTGTTTATGTATTTTATTATGAGCAAGCGGAGACATTGTTGTTCCCACAGGACATCTGTGAGATAACAAACTTGCTGGAATAGAATCCTTGTTTTATTTTCAATATGTGACTTTTACTCTCATGTGGAATATTTTTTTGTATTCTAGGTTTCTGTACAAGATGAGCTAGTTCAAGTGCAGCCAGTGTTTAAAAGTAACCTACTTGAAGCTGTGGAAGTTTTCTGTGGTGATGTAATGAACTTCGCAGAAGCATATGAGACGGTAATTTACATATTAGCCTACCGTGTACTAAAATGTTCTGTGATACATTAATATGAAATAGAAGTGCTGAACCTTGAAAAATAGGTACATTGCACATAACCAACTGTATTTGCATACTTACAGCTATCAAAGAAGATGGCTGCTCTTTTAAGGATGTTTTATGGAGGAAAATAAAAACAGATCTGACAGTTGAAATGAGCAAACAACATTCCATGAGAGAAAGAGAGGACCTGGTTTTGTCCTTGTCAGAGCCAGAATTGTAATACAGTAATTGGAAGGCTGTAAGAAACTATTAAGTGCCCTACTACTTAGAGCAGTGTGCAGCTGATTTTGCATTTTCAGTAATTCTTAGAGAACTGAAAGGGTCACTGAACATAAATAATAAATGTTATAATGGACCAGTGGCACAGATTATTCAACCCGATATTCTCATAATGTCTAAGTCCTTCAAGTTAAACTCAAAAGTTGGATGTATTTGCCTAAATTATTCTACTTCTATTAATGGTCGCAATGGATCTGACCTCTTAAGATGTTCTAAGCCCTTGGTGTTATAACATTTTTATATGTATTAAACTTATCTCTTTTTAATTGGATTAATCAACATTGATTTGCCTTATCATTCTATTGTTAAAATATAAATTAAAATGGAGACCAGGTCTGAAGAATCTCCGAGCAGACAAAGCCAGCCGGGCAACCTAAGTAGCCTTAACTTGCTTGATTTACAACAAAGCGAAACTAAACCTGAGCTGTTTCTTGCAAATGTCTGTATTAAAGAGAAGCAGAATGTAAGCTCAACCAATTAGAGGTAGCAAACAAGCGTATACAACTAGGGACTTTACAGCAAGACAGACTAAAGAAGGCAACTTTACCACTGTAACCAAATGTTTTCTTTATATTACTTTTGCATTCCCTCTATAAAAACACATCCCTTGCTTTAGTGGAGCCTTGAACTAGGTCTGGTTTAGAGTTGTGCCCAGTTCATGGAACACAGTATGGATGAATAAACTCTAAAATTTTATTGGCCCTCAGTTTACCTTCTTAACACTATTATATTGGGAATTTAGTCTCTTACTTATATATGCATAATATTCATAATAATATAGACCATTAATATCCTTAATGCCCTTCATTTTCTTATGGGGACTAGTCCTTGTTATTTTAATCTGTCACCATCTAAGAAGTTAGTTTATTCTTTTGCTTTTGTGGGGGGACTGTTTTTGGAGGGTTATTTTGCAGGTGTGTACTGGCTCATGGCCGCTAGAGATTGCCTTCTGCCTGTTCCAAGTATCCAACCTGCATGTGTCCCTATTTCCATGTTGGGCTGAGCAGTTGGTACAAGGAGGCTGTTCTCAGAATTCTGTTATTGATTATTCCAACACAGTATTGTCATTTGTAATCATAAATGAAATACAACAGAGCTTTTGTGGTACATACTTCATACAGGATATGCGTTTCTTGCATGTTTAAAATTAGCTGTATAAAGATCCTTTTAAAATTGAATGGGAGCCAGGGTGATAAAAATGTTCTAAAGCTGATTGTGGTCATGGTTGCACAACTCTATGAATATACTAAAAGCCATTGAATTGAACATTTTATGTGGGTGAATTGGATAGTATGTCTCAATAAAGGTGTTATAAAAAATAAGTGGGACTTCAAGTATGAGACAAAATTAGACCATTTAAATGAAATGTAATGCTTATTTATTTAAAAGGAATTACTAGATAGACCCAATGAATGGACAAATACACCTGGCTGAGAATGAAAATGGAGATTATATTATTTTTTGCAGGAAGGACCTATGGTTCCAAATATACCACCCCAAGAAGCTAGCAATAGGCTACAGATATTTCAGGTAAAAATCACTTTTTATTTGGTCGCATTGTCAATGTATTATTTTTAAAGATGATTGTAGGGGGAATCTTACATAGAGGCTTTCATTACTGTATATTCTAATCTGCTAAACGATGTGATTAACTCCTTCTCTGTGTCCCACCAGGCTCTTCTCCACAGAATCTGTCTCTGTATTTTTAAAGAATAAGACCCTGACTACGAATTTAAGTAATAGTGTATTTCAAGCACCTAACATGATATGCAGGGTGAAAAAATATATAGTATAATAAAATACCCAAGATTCTAAGTATTGGCAGATGGTTTCCCTGCCTTCCTTTTGTATCCATTGTTAGTCTTTTCTTTGGTATCCATCACTTTCAACTTCCCAGCCCAGATTGTACATACTCATTGCATTGGGCCAGCCGTTCACTAGCTTTTTCCACACTCGGATTGCAGAGCACATCTCGAGAAAAATCACGCACCCATTTGGACTGATGTTCTAAAAATTCTTGGATTCCTCTGTAAATTAGCTGGTCTGGAGCATCAAGCAGTTTTTTCCTTTTGTTCCTGTTCTTTTTCCCATTTCCTACATTGGTTGAAAAAGAATATTTATGCCCTTTCAGTTCTTTAACCCTCCCCCATTCTCAGCACTTAAAAAATATTCATCAGATGCCTATTGTGTCAGTACAAATTTGATTAAGCAATGGCTTTTACCTGTGGGCCGCTAGAATCTGATAGGGAAACAGCAAGCCAGAGAGACAGTTCCAAAGTCTAGTGCTGAGCGCTATGCTCTAGTTCTGAGGACTCATGTTTATGGAGACTGAAGTACAGGGCTCCCAGCCCACGTGGGGGCTGTTAGAGCAAGTGGAGTTTGCCCAGAAGAGAAGGCATCTACCTAAGCTGCATCTTCAGGGATTAGAGTTAGACAAGGGGAGGAGGAAAAGCCAATCTGGTAGGATTTGCAGCTTGTACAAAGGCCCAGGAGTTAGGAGGGAAGCAGGGAGATTTAGGAAGGTGTTGACCACAGGTAACTGTGGATAAGGGCTGGAGGCCACCGTGCTATTATGTAGAATGCACATATCTTGTTATATAGATGGATCACTTCTGTTTGCGTTTGTGCTTTGAACCCTGTTAATATTTAGCTTTCCAGGGCTGGGGATTTAGCTCAGTGGTTTTGCCGCCTGCTGTGCAAGCGCAAGGACCCGAGTTCGATCCCCGGTACCAAAAAAAAAAAAAGTTTAGCTTTCCAAATCTAAGATTTTCAAATTCCACATCAAAGAAAAAAGATTAAAATGCATGTACTGACTTTGAGGATTTAAAGTGTTAGAATTATTTGAAATGGAGTTGAATGGAATCTTCCATTTTTTAGGCTTTTTATTGCACGTAAAGAAAACAGAATTGAATAGATTATACTAATACTTTGCTCGTTTTTGAACCCTTTAGGAGATAGCCCAGTGTCCAGTAGTGAAGAAGCCTGAATTACAGATTTTTTAAAAGGCAGTTTTCTTACTTTCAGAGGTTTATAGATGTACTTGAATATATAGGTCTTCTGAAGACCTCTTAATTTATTAAAGAAATGATTTTATATAAAATGGGTGCTTTGAGAATGCTTGAAAGTTAACTTTCTTAAGTGATTAATTTAACTGGCAGCTTAGTATAAGTATAAATTTGCCTCACAAATTCTTGTTTCATAGATACTACTAAGTAAATGAAAACTTTATCTCAGATATGATAGATTTTACCTGAATGGGATCTGAATTAGTTGTATTTTAGTGTACTTTAAAAATCTTTGTTATAGGCCAGTTTTGATGACCTGTGGAGGAAATTTGTTACATACTCATCTGGTGAACAACTTTTTGGATTGCCTGTGACTGACTATGAGGTTTTACACAAAACAAGGTAAGTTGCGAAAATGTACATGCAAATAGCTAAATACTGCCCATTAGAAAAATCATGTCACTCCCAGTTCCTTTATTATGCAGAAAAGGATATGGCTTGGAACACCCCTAAATAGTCCTCTTATTCCTGGTATCCTTGACCTATTAGACACAGAGTCTCCATATAGAAAAGAAATACGCTAGGAAAGTGGAAAATGCATTGCAAATATTTTGCAAATGTATGGTCTAACTTATGCTGTACTTTTTCTTTTACTAGTTTTGTTTTATTTTATTTTTTGGGGGGTACCAGGGATCGAACTTGGGACCTTGCACTTGAGAGGCAGGTAGCAGAACCACTGAGCTAAATCCCTGTCCCTCTTTTTACTAGTTTTGAATGGTATCAACAATTGTGCAGAGGTATTACAATTTTTAATAACTCTCCTTAGCACTTAGAGCTGAATTGCTCTTTCTCACTGGGTAGACATAGAATTTCTTGAAATTGATGGCCAAAGGATGCACTTTATTTTGAACAATACACCTAGGATTTAAACAAATATATTTAAATAGAACTTTAAGTATAACTTTCCTCAAAAGCAATATTAAAACAGTGCTATTAGTTTATTAGGGTTTTGACTTGAGAAAAGAACTTTATATTGGTTTCCTTCACTCACAGCATGAAAACTTCATGGTGTAATAGTCATGAAATTTTCTGAAGAGAAAGAAATGTGTCAGTCATTGAGGGCAGATGGTTCATATTCTTTTAAAAAGAGTTTATCACCAGTATTAACCCAATAACCAATTGTGTTAGAATTGCAGATCTCTGATCCCCATTGTTTACTTACTGAATTACAGTCTCTGGGACTGGGTCCTAAGAAACCTGAACTTTACACATTCTCTAGGTAGTTCTTATGCACACTTACTGTCTATGGCCATAACACCCTGAATGCGCCCAATCTCGTCTTGTTCACACTGTGAGAGTCAATGTGCTAACTGTCAACCAAGCAGGGCAAATAATCATCGCAATTTACCTTCTGGACCAATGGACCATTGTTTTTTTTCCAATGGATCATTTTTAATTGATATTTTATTATAAACTTTAAGAAAAACTTAGGTAGAGTAAACCAAGACTTTTACTCAATACAGCTAACTCCTCCTCAGCTGTCCTACGTGAACATGGAGCAGACCCATCTATCTACACTAACTCCACATTTCAAATCCATCTCCAGTGGATCTCTAGCTTAGCATTCCTTCTGATTTTTCTTGCAATTCCATTGTCAAAGTTAAAGACTGTTGAAGACTTACTCATAATTTTGTTGAAGAAAGGGCTGCCATCTTCTTTGTGCTATAAATACACAGGCAGACTGTGTGCAGATGGGAAGGAGGTCTGGGGATGAGGGGAGATGAGAAGGGGAGGAAGGGAAGGAGAAGGGAAAATGATTAAGATGCAATATGTATATTTACCAATTTCCCAAGATGAGTGTAATTATTATGGATTGCAGACACACAATAATAAAAAAGGAAGCAAAAACAGATCTGAATGATCAATTCAATGAAATTTTTCATTTCTGCTTTGTTGATTTCCTTTGACTATACATCTACCATCAACACTTGTCTACTTATAAAATATATCACATAAAACTTACAGAAACATCATAAATACTGAAAAAAACCTATCACTTATCTGTTTCACAAAATGGAATGGTATAATTCTTATTGCAAAATATTGCACGATGAGGCCCTTGCCTCTCTAGAAATATATTGTTCACTGATAAAATACTGCATTTAGCAAAACTCATGTAGGTTATCTGAAGATTCACAATCAGAGATTTCACTGATGAAGTCAACTTCACCCTCCAACAGAGTCTAGAGTGTGGTTTTCTGTCTCTTTTCTGTTTAATATTTGGGAAACATCATTTTATCAATTTTCTCCATTTTGCTGTATCAGGAGGAAAATAAACAATTCTGAATTCTTAGCTGTTTTATTTTATTACAGACAGCTAAGTTAGATAGAAATTATTATACAGTCAGAGAGGGACTGGGCTGTCAAGGAAGTTAGCAGAAAAAATAAAGACATCCCAGTTGTCACCAGAGGAACATCTGAAGAAGACCAGGCCTCAAGATAAAGATGGAACGACCAGGCCGATGTGCCTCTCCGAAGGGGATAAGCAGTAACTTGGAATTATGCTATAATTGGCTTCAGTTGGTCCAGTAAAGTCCAGATAGAGACATTAGTCACCCAGGTGGGTGACCGGATCATCTGGACCCATCCCTTCCCAAAAATGCCTTTGTTCTTTCCACATACCCCTGCTAAGTGACCTGCTTTTCTATTGATCAATATTAGGTAAGAGGCTATACTCGTAGTCTTATTGGTTGATTAGAGTTTGACCCATCTTGTACTCACCTCATGATTTTGTACCCACATCATGATTTAGCTGTATAAAAAATTCTTAGAGGAGTGTCCTTGGTGGCAACCCACTTGGGGTTCCCCGCTGTCTCTCAAGAGCTGTGTCTAAATATATTTTTCCTACTCTTAACCTCCATTGTTCCTTAGAATTCATTCTTTTATTTTGAGGGACATGAACTCAGGGTATCTGACATCTGGCAGGTTGGGAGTTATGTTTTTCCCCTATTATCAATATGAAAGCTAAACAAGCAAAGAACTATAAAAACTGGTGTTGGGGGCAACCCATTTTCTGGTCCCCCTTCTTCCTCTCTTAGACAGAAGCTATCTTTCTCTCAATACATTTTTCCTACTCTTAACAAAACAAAACAAAAACGAAATGGTGCTGCTAGAATTCTGTTTTGAAAGATGATACAGTATCTTTGGAAACACAATAAGAAACCTGCACAATGATGTGATTATAATCCCTAGGCTACTGTGTTTAGTAAATGCCATCATTCTTCTCTTTTGTTATTATTTTAGTCATGATTGGAAATAACCAGTGAGTAATAATGAAATAATTCTTAGTACGGTTAAGAAGCAAATGAGTCAGGAATGGGAAAAATAATCTAACTAGCATTTCACTATGTGTCTTAAATTTATGAAGGGTCTAGATTTTTCCTTTACAAAATAACCCAACAAGTTGTCAGTGTCAGGTCATATGGTATGATTTGGGATATTCAGAAACTATAAACTTGACCTTATTGGTAAAATTTTAACAAAGTCTCTGTGTTGGAAGCTGGTATAGTTGTACATATTTGGTGTCTAAGAGACATTATACACATGATATGTAGAATACTTAATTGAATCAGCTCTACTTATCCAAAATGTAATTTATTTTAAAAATATACATCATGTGATGTCTTTATTTTTCCCCCCAGGAAAGAACTCAACTTGTTGCAGAAACTATATGGATTGTATGATACTGTAATGGGCAGTATTAGTGGTTATTATGAAATACTTTGGGGAGATGTAGATATTGAAAAAATTAACACAGAACTTCAGGAATTTCAAAACAGGTGAGTTTCAGTTAAATTAGCTAACTTTTAAAAAAATTCTTTTATTGGTACATTTTAGATATACAATTCGTTTACATTTATCATTAGATGCTTGTATCTGTGCATGATGTATCTTGGTTCTTATTTTTTCCCCCATTACCTGTGCATCTTTCACCCCCTCCACCCTTCCCTATTTACATAGATTTTGTTTCCATTTTTTTTCTTTTCTCATAATTTTTCCTTTCCCTTCTTTCCTTTCTTCTTCCCCTCCCACCACACCTACCCCTTTGGACCTTTTCCTATTTCAAATGATCAGTTATTCATTTTAATCATTTTGATCCTTATTTACCCTTTCAGTTTCTCGCACTAGAGAAACTATTCGGTATTTACACATGTGTGTCCTATTTATTTCACTTAAGAGTATGGCCTCAGTATGCATCCATTTAGCTATAAATGTCTCTAATTTTTTCATTTTTTATGGCTGAGTAGTACTTTATTTTATAAAAAACCCCACATCTTTTTTATCCAGTTTCCAGTTGATGGGCACTTGGCGTGTTTCCAAGCTTTAGCTATTACAAACTGTGCCGCTATAAACATGGGTGCACATATATCGCTGTGGTATGATTCTTTTAATTCTTTTGGAAGATACCCTAGCTAACTTTTATATAGAGTTTATCTTCTTAGGATCCTATAGTTATTATATAGCTATATGTTTATAATGCCTTTTTCAAAGAAATAAACAGATGGTAAAATTTTTTCTCTTTCTTTCTGGAAGGTGTCGTAAACTTCCCAAAGGACTTAAAGATTGGCAGGCATTTCTGGATCTCAAAAAGAGAATTGATGATTTCAGTGAGTCGTGTCCATTACTGGAAATGATGACCAATAAGGCGATGAAACAGAGACACTGGGATCGAATCTCTGAGTTAACCAAAACCCCATTTGATGTGGAATCTGATTCCTTCTGTCTCAGAAACATCATGGGAGCACCACTCCTTAAAAATAAAGATGATATCGAGGTACCTAAGAGTATAATGCCTTATCAGTGGTCCATTCAAGAATGTTTTTTTCTTTTCTGAGAAGTGTACAAATAGAAATTTTCTTTTCTTTTCTTGATTTTTCTATTCTCTTTCTAATTAACACATAATAATTATACGTGATAATTGGGAACAGTGTGATTCTTCAATACAATCTGTAATGATTAATCTGGGTAATGAGCATTTCCATCTCCTTATCATTTCTTAATGTTTGGAGCCTTCAAGTTCCTCTCTTCTGTCTTCATGAAACATGAGATACTGTGAACCTTGGTCACTGTACTGTACTGCACATTACCACTTATTCCTTGGATTCCCCTGCATTTTGTTGCCTCTTACCCAACCTCTTTCTGTCTCCCCTCCCCTCCCTAGCCTGGAGTAATCACTTCCCTTCCCTGTTACTTTGAAATCAACATCTGTAGTTTCAAAATATGAGTGAGAACACGTGGTATTTGTTTTTCTATGTCTGGCTTATAGAGATTTTGGAAATTTTAGGAGATGTTTTGACTCCTATAGTTTTTAAAATAAGAGGGTTTGAACTTTATTACTTACTCTTTCAAAGTATCTTGTATCAGACATGTTTCTTCTTTCTGGTAAAACACTTGATGGTGAAATAGGAATTGAGATGTGTCATATCCATAAAGTTAATGTGAGTGATAGAAATCTTTTCATAAAAGACGTGTTTGTCATATTGGAATTGTGAGTATAGCTTGGACTCATGAGAATAAGAGAGTCATTGGAATTTTAATTATAATGCGAATCATGTAGATTTTGGAGTATAGGGGCCTGAAATAATACTAGGAAAATGATGGTGACTTGGTAATTATTTCAAGCAGTGATGTGAATATACTCTATTAGAAAAAAGCAGAGCAAACAGATGAGTGGCATACAGTATTCAGCCTAGAAGCCTGGCAGAACTTCTTACCCACTGTCTGTTAAGAATAGATATTTTATCCTGAGTTCAATCCCCGGTACTGGAAAAAAAAAGAACAGACATTTTATGAGACTTGCTCTCTACTGTGAACTCTCAAAATGTGGACTTTTCCTGAATAATTTGGCTTTCACAAAATAATCTTGTATCTCAAGGAGATAATGTGATTATTTGAAATACATTCATTTGGAGTCTTTTACTCTATCCTTCTGTCCCTTAACTGGACTTCAGTTTAAAAACAGTTGTTTTATATAACATTTATTTATTGAATTCTTGGTGAATTTGCCTCAGACTTATTTTTCCAAATTTCTGCTTCTAAGGGTGGCAGGGATTATCTCCATTTTAGCTGAAAATTCCAATTAGAAATGTAATCAAGAAAAAAATGAAGGGGTCAAATTCCATTATCTCATGAATGTGCTACAAGAAAATAATTAGTAGTCAGAGAGTCATAAGGTTCTGGTGTGAACCTGCCACACAAGAGCCTTGGTTTTTCTTGGCTGCAAGATGACTCACTGAACTAAATGACCGCTGAGACTCTTCCAAGCTAAAACATCCTGTGATCTTATGATGCACTTAATTTGTAGTTGAAAATTATGCCTTCTTTGATTTTCCTCCAAAGGACATTTGCATATCTGCCGTTAAGGAAAAGGATATTGAAGCGAAGCTGACTCAAGTGATTGAGAACTGGACCAACCAAAACCTAAGCTTTGCAGCGTTTAAGGGAAAAGGAGAACTTTTGCTGAAAGGAACCGAATCAGGAGAAATTATCACATTAATGGAGGATAGTCTGATGATCTTAGGTTCCTTACTAAGCAACAGGTAATTTTATAATTTGGGGAAGAAGTTTTAATTTGACATTTACAGTATAAAATACTAGGTAAATGCCTACTTTTATAGTTGTGTCATGATACATGATTCTGCCTTGTGTTACTCTGTCTTGTCTGTCCCCATAGGCTCTGCCTATTTTCCCAAATATTCATGACCTCCATCTCTTCTTTAATGGCACCTGTCTCCCTTCCCTATTTTTCTAGATCGGTGCCATTGTAATTACTCCCCCTCCCCCCCGCCCTGCCCACTAGCAGCTTATTCTCTATATCCTGGCTCTGCACTGAGATGATGTCTTCATTTTTCGCTTCTCTTTCTTTTGTACCTCTGATTTGCCATCATGTTCTCTTTGATTCACCCTGTTCAAGCATTTACCCAGTAGCCCAGGAAGAGCAAGCTCGTCATACATGAAAGCAACATACAGCTAGGGGCTTGGCACTTAGCTGTATGTTGCTTGAAAGCAGTCATATCTGTATGGGGGCCATTGTTCCTTGAGAGAGGCAACCTGTTCACCACTGAACCATGGGAGCAGCTAGAAGAGGCCTGGGTCCTCAAGTGCAGCTTCAAGAAGTTGCCATAGGGTGCATCAGATTATGTATTTTGTCAGGTCTTTAGTTTGTATGTTTGCAACCTCTATCCTCCTAGTTGTGCAGCAGTAATTGACTGTTCTTCCCCACATACACCTGGGACGTTTGTTAAACCCTATCATTAATAGAGGTCAGTATGCAGGAGCATGGGAATTCTAATATCCCTTCTCCAGTGGAGACCACTGGTTTATGCATGGCATCCTGCTTGTCCTCTGGCCCCAGGGGCAGCCTTCTGTTTGGATAATGTTTTAATCTCCAAAGCTCTTAGTTTAGGAAGTTCCGAGTTAAATTTATTGAGATAAAGATCCCAGGGCCATCCTCTGCCTTCAGGGAAACTCAATAGTCCTAGCCAGGGTGGCCATAAATTATTCATTGGTTCCTAGACTACAAAGACTCATTGCATATTTTGCCATCTTGACCTCTCCAATGACAACCTCTTGAAGAGGAGGGCTGCAGTGGAGGAATTTTGGATTTAAATCCTTTCTTACTGGAACAAAGCCTGATTAGTGTAATACTTGTTTATTGGACTAGTTAAGATCCTATTAAGAAAGTTAATGTTAAGATTCTGCTAGAAAAAATGTAAGGATATCTTAAAAGTCATCACAGTTTGGGAGATTGTCCTCGTAGACAACTTTGCAGCACCAAGTGGATTTGGAAATCCTGTTCCAGAGGTAACCACGGACTGACCTCATAGCAAGGGAGCCTCATGCATGTCTGGGACAACCACGATGTGGCTTTAGAAGGAGGTTGCATGTTTCCATGGGAGAGACTAGATAGTGCCTGGATTTAGTACTTTCCTGGTGGATGTCAGATTCCATGGGATTTCACGGGCCTTCCTATTAGTTATGGTGGATGTTACCACAAGAAGTTGTATAATGTAGATACCTGGCCAAAGGACAGAAATGAATTATGCTAGATTTTATTTGAGATCTCCCTTTTTCTTTTGTTATCAGGGATCAAACTTAGGACCTTGTGCTTTCGAGGCAGGCGCGGTGCCACTGAGCTAAATCCCCTGCCTGATATCTCCTTTTTTCATGTTGCAAAGTTATACACATCAAAGATGACTCTCTTATTCTCTGTGCAGAACCATTTCTGGCCCTACCTATACAGGTGCTTCAACTCTCTGAAAGGCTTGCCTATGCCATCTTAATCTTCATCTTGATTTTGAAGATCTTTTTGGCATATTTACTGCTTTTTGGCTGGAGACCAATGGCCAGAGAGGCAGTATACATTGGGTATCAGGAAAAGTGCCTGTTACTTCCTTGGAGCAATTTTTGTACAACTCCCTTTGTAACTCCACATATAACATAGGCTCCTGGAGAAGTTATGAGCTGCACTTTGAGCATCAGGCTGTACCCAGAAAAGCTCCGTTGTGTATGTGAGCCCCTTTAGGTCACTCTGTCCTGGATGGAGAAAAGAGGTGAGACCCTAGTCAACAAGTCTTGTCCCACCCAAGAAATGCCACTACACCCCATCCAAACTACTTGCTATGGCCGTAAACTGAAGTCAGCCTCTTGCATTCTCTGCAGGTATTTGAGGTCTTTGACCAGTAGCTGCTTATTACTTCTTTCATGACATCCACACTATTTCTTGTCTTTCTCTGTTGTGCTCAGCCTTATGGATATCTTTTATTCTCATAAACACTCCAGCAAGCCCTGATGATCAGAAAGCAAGAGCCATACTATTTGGGGGTAGCTATCCTGGATCTCCAGCACTACAGAATTGAGTTGCAGTATCTGTGGAATCCACAGTGTATAGGTGGGAAGGGTACACGTGTAAGTGGACAGCCGATCTCAAGATTGACCCTAATTTTGCATAATCTTTTTCCATATGAACCTGGCAGTACCTAACCTTCTTCTCCTAATCTTTAGATATGTTGTATCCCTGTAGAGATGGTCTATTTCTTGGATGAAATCTTTAAGACCTTTCATAAGAGGAAAATTCCTGGATAACGATCTCTTAGATTCAGTAATACCATAGATCAGTAGCAAACTGTCTTATGTGTTCCCCTCACAGGCAGAAAGAAATAGTAAGAGGCAGACAAAAAGAAAAACATTTCATTAGCTGTGTGATACTTATTAGAGACTGTCCTTTTAGAACAAAATTCTCATTCCCAAAGGGATATTTGTGGTTCACTTTGTTAGGCCACTCTGTTTTCTAATCTTCCTTGAAACATAATGTTTTCCGTGTTTACTTTTCAGATACAATGCTCCATTTAAGAAAAACATACAGAATTGGGTATACAAATTGTCCACTTCCTCAGATATAATTGAAGAGTGGCTAGTGGTACAGAACCTTTGGGTTTATCTTGAGGCTGTGTTTGTAGGTGGAGATATTGCCAAACAGCTGCCTCAGGTAAATACAGCTTTTGTAATTACTGATAAGGTGGTTTGGTGTGTGTATCTGCATGTCTCAGTGAAAGCCTTCTCAAATTCAGATGGTCAAGTCTTGACAAACTTGGGGTTGGAAAACTATGGCCCACTCACATGTTTAAAATAAAGCTTTATGGAAACACAGCCACATCCACTCATTTGCATGTCAACTGTGGCTGCTTCTGCACTACAACAGCAGAGCTGAGTAGTTTTAACAGTGACCATAAAGTCTCACAAAGTCTGGCCCTTTACAAAACAAGCAAAAAAGGATTAAAAACAAAGAGAAAAAGGTGTTGACCTCTGAGTGATATAGCATCAAGAAGAAACTCATAATTTCAAACTGAAATATCTTGAGATTGAGTATGGGATATACTTCAACAACAGTACTATTCAATTATCATAGTTCATCTCTTCCAAGAGTTAACTTTATAATGTTTGTCTGGAATAGTATTAAAATTAATCTGTATTCTGTAAACCAAGTGAACTGTAGTTCACTTGTAGTTAAGCCTGCTACTATAAGATCCAAAACATACTGTAGGACAAAGAGACAGCCTTAGAAGACTATAGCTAAACTTTAAAAATAATTCTGTTGGGGTTTTTCAAATGAATGTCAATAACCAACTGATAGTTTTAGACTACGAAGGTAACTTTCCTCTTAGCAAGTTAAGCCTGAAATAAGCTAAAAATTCCTAAATTTCTCTTTCTTCAGACAACATCTCTATAGATTATAAATCAAAGATAAAAGGTGTTGGAAATGGCTGGTTTGTCTTTTTAACACATTTTTTACGATGTAAAACTATTATATTGTTTTTAAATTAGAAAAGAGCATTTTTAAAACAACAGGATTATGCCAATTTCTTGAGGCATTTTTTTTCAAATTAAATGCAAAGCTTTATATCATTTATAGCAAATAGAAAGTTTTTATTTGTAAAAATGTAAATGAAGCTTTGTTTTACTATTTTTTTCTTTTTTTTTCTTCCTGGGGTATTATTGAGCTGTAATTATTCCAAGGACCCTGAGATCAAATTATTTTCATGCTTCTTCAGTTTGCTCATCAAACCAAAAGACCTAGGGTGCTAAAAGACTAGATTTGAACTTTGAGAGCTCTGCAGATTAATCATGTGTCACTTCAAAAATGTATTATATGCAAGGAAACAAACAAATGATAAAACTCAATTGTGATAAAGCATTATTTTAATAAGCAGCTTTATCAAGTTTGGGGTTTTGTTCTTCAGAATTATTGTTCAGATGAAGAAATTTGTTTAAATTATGTTAGCCCGAGATTAATAGCGATTGGGTTGAAGAACTATAAGAAATTCCAAAGTGAAGACTTTGATTTTTCAATTATCCAAATGCTAATCTTTACTGACTGTAGATTTGCTTTTAGGAAGCAAAACGCTTTCAGAATATTGACAAGTCCTGGATAAAAATAATGCAGCGAGCTCATGAGAATCCCAATGTGATCAGCTGCTGTGTTGGAGATGAAACCATGGGACAGCTTTTGCCTCATTTACATGAACAGTTGGAAGTTTGTCAGAAGTCACTTACAGGGTAAGAGTTAAATTTTAGAATCATGTCTCATTTCTTACGGGATGGAGTCTCGTCCCACACAAATCACTCTGTTGGCTCTATTTCTGGTTTTATAATGATGGGTGAAGTGGGAATAGGAATTTATTTTATTCGTTTATTCATTTATTTTTTGTTTTATTTTGTTTTTGGTACTGGAGATTGAACTCGGGTCCTTGTGCTTGCGAGGTAGGCGGTGGAACCACTGAGCTAAATCCCCAGCCCTGTTTATTTTTTTTTTTACTCTTTTTTTATTGATGATACAGATGAAGGGGTTTCATTTTGGCAGATTCATACATGCCCATAACATGCTTTGATCATTTACCCCCTGTCCTGACTTAATTTTGACTTAATCCTAAATTCTGTTCTCGAAACATCCTTGTGTTTTTCTGGGTTTAAACCACGAGGTACCCACTACTTTTGGAAATGTCCCAGGGGGGCTCATGATAAGAAAGATGATGGATGATGGGGTGGCCTTGCTCCCAATCACTTTCTCATTACCCTTTTGTTTTCCTCCGTGCCATCCGTGGGGGAGCCTAGACTTGGGTTCTTTCCAGACACGGGGAAGGTGAGTGGGCAACACCTCCAGGTGTTTGCTATTATCTTATTGGCGAGAATAGCGATTTTGTCCTTGCTAAAAAATTAGTGATTCAGAAAAAAAAATCACTTGGTAACATGCTTTTGACATTATTTGAAGGTATTTGGAGAAGAAGCGATTATTATTTCCAAGATTCTTCTTTGTATCCGATCCAGTTCTCTTGGAGATCCTTGGACAAGCCAGCGATTCCCATACCATCCAGGTATAACCAAGTGTCTAGCTCTCTATGGCTTTTTCCAAAGCACGCATAATCAGGAATCCAAACAAGTTAAAATAAAAGTGAAGATTATCTGGGTGTGGTGGTGCATGTCTGTCATCCCAGTGCTCTGGGAGGCTGAGGCAGGAAGATAACAAGTTTGAGCCTATGCTGGGTAATTTAGCAACTTAGTGAGCCCCTGTCTCAAAATTTAAAAATGAAAGAAAAGGCTAGGAATGTAGCTCAATTTCATACTATGAAGGCCCCGAGTTCAATCCTCAGGAATGCCCTCAATCAATCAATCAATCAATCAATCTTAAACCTGCAAGCAGAAAAAAATGAATATTAAAAATCATATTGATTATTTTCCATGCATTCAGAGCCTGTGACAGTGCAGTGGTATTGATGAGCAGTTGTGTCCCATTGTGCCACTCACTAGCTGTGTGTCCTTGACAAGCTTCTTAATTTTACCATGCCTTGATTTCCTTATTTGTAAAAGCAGGACATTAATGGTCCCCGCATCATTGGATTGTCATGAGGATTATATGAGGTACCATATAGCTTGTGCTTGCTGAATATAATTCACCATTATCAGAATTTTACTCTAGATAGTCTTAGAGCAGAGGGTTGTAGTTTGGAATCCTTTTTTTCCTTCCAGAATGCTTCTCAAATGCCTTTAGCCATTTCCAAGAGCAATACTGCATAAGGAAGAGAAAAATTCTATCAAACTGAGCATGGAGGTATCGAGACCCTCACCTCACAGCTATTTCTGGCTTCGGGACCTGGGACTAGCTATTGTTTTCTCCCTTGTTGCTTTCTAGGGAGTTGTGGAGATAAGAAGAGAGAGAAGGCAGGACTGACCTGTACGTGAGAGGGAAGTGGGTTAGGAGGTGCAGTATGTGTCAGTCTCCATCTGGAGGGAGAAAGGGCACAGTCATTAGACCAGTCTCCTTAGTATAAAAAGGGGCATTTGCATGACTGGGAGAAAACAGGAAAATATTCTGTAGAATCTCTCCTCCCTCCCCTCACCCCAAATCCCCTCTGCGTACTGAAAGTTAGAACCCAGGGCCCTGGCACTGAGCTAAATCCCCTGCCCCTTTTGTTTTTTATTTTGAGGCAGGGTCTGGCTGAATTCCCCAGGTTAGGATTGAATTTGAATCTTCCTCCCTCAGCTTCCCATAGTGCTGGGATTACAGGTGTGCACCACTATGCCCAGTTTCTGTAAGATTTTTAAAAAATCCTTCCATTTTAGTCAAGGGTCAAAGCAGAGTCTGTATTGTTTTGTTTTTAGAGACAAGGAAATCAATTCTTTTATTTTTTTCAAAGATAAAGAATACTGAGGCTTGTAGAAATATCTCAATGCTTTGAGTTTAGTCTCATGCATGATGTTTTGGTTTTGCTTGTTTTTCCTACAGCCACATCTCCCTGCCATATCTGACAACATAAATGAGGTGACATTTCATACAAAAGACTACGATCGTATGATGGCTGTTGTATCGAGAGAAGGAGAAAAAATTGTTGTAATTTACTTTGATTTAAATTTTGTTATTAGAATTTCTTTAAAAATTATGTTGATTTCCAAAGTGTTTGTACTAGTTTATGTACCCACCAACAACATAGGTGGAGGAGAATACAATTCTTGTATGAAAAATAACGGAGGCAGGAAAAAGTAACAGTGGACTCTAATCTTATATCTCTGGGTTTATAGAAACTAGTTTGAATAAACCATTGAACTTTTCTGAGACTAATTTTATTACTTATAAAATGAGAGTTCAGACTAGTTAACAGTATTAGTGATTAGGTGAGTTTACCTATATTTAATCTTGTATAAAATAGAAGACAATTTGCTTTGCCTTGAGGTATTATGATTTGTAAGTTAAGTGTGTGACATATGTAAAAATACCGAATTATCAATTTGCGATACATCTGTGATGTATTTTTTAGTTGGATAATCCCATTATGGCCAAAGGTCCTGTGGAGATCTGGCTTCTGGATTTGTTAAAAGTGCAGATGTCGTCACTGCACAATATCATCAGATCTGCATTCTATCAGATCAGCGATTCCGGGTTTCAGCTGTTACCTTTCCTCAGTCACTTCCCAGCGCAGGTGAGAACACCGTGCTAGCTAATGGGGGATGGGAGCGGTGGCTCTCTTGGGTGGAGGAGGCTGTTGAATCAGTACTTGGGAAGCCTTGGTGTCCCCTCCAGCTCCCCGCCACCTGCTCCGCAGCCTGCACTGTTCTCAACCAACACAACTCATCCAGTGGCCAGAGCTGTGGTGCTGTGCAGCCATCATTAAGGACACACGTGGAGGCTAAGCCACTCTGGGAAAATACAGATATATGTGCATATGTATGTCAATTTCTAGATGAATACCATACAGGGATAGTGAGGACATGGGCATATATAAAGGAGTGAGCATACCCTTTCCTGAAGTGAAATCCTTCTTGCTTTTTTGTTTATTTTCCCCTCAAGTGAGTGAAACTGGCATAACGTGGTAAGGGACGCTTTCTCATGCAACTGACTTTTTAAGGAGAGAGACCGGGAAGAGGCCAGGTTGGAGTTTGTGTCCCCACGATCAGCGCTCTGGTCTTAGGTGTGCACTGCAATGTGTCAAGTAGTACTAAAACCCAATATAGAGCCCAATATAGAAAAACGAAGAACCAGCAGTTTCATTAAATTTTCACCCCAGATGAATGAAAGTGGTGATTCCTAATCTGATCAGAAATAGTGTGATATAAGACAAGAAATATCCAATGAGAATATAGGCATTTTTTACCCAAACTGTGTTTCTTCTGACTGTTCCCTCCAACCTGAACTCCACATCCTGTATTAGTGCACGCCCACTGGAGACAGCTGAAATGATATGAAATTGCTAATTCAAACCACACAAGTACAGATATAGAAAAAAGCCCTTTATTGGACAGAATATTTTAATATTGTAATTTTAATATTGTGTAATATCCTTGACAAACTTTAATATTCTTACCCCCTTTATGATAAAGCTTTGTAAAATACTTGGTAAGCTGAGAAAAGAGCTCCTGAGGTTAACCCAGCATATTTTCCCCCTCCCAGGAAGCTCTAATTTTGAGCCCTATTTCTGAAGTCCGTATTCTGAATAGTACTTTCTGGGGTCTAATTTAGACTGTGGATTTAGCATTGGGAGAAAAGCTGAGAGCAAGTTCAAAGAAGTGGTAAAACTGAACAGAATATAGCAGGAAAGTTGGCTAGTTTTCAATACTTTTTTTTAGCATGTCTTTTGTTTGTTTTTTTTTGTACCGGGGATTGAACTTGGGTCCTTGCGCTTGCGCAGCAGGGGGTGAAACCGCTGAGCTAAATCCCCGGCCCAGGGCATGTCTTTTAAAGTACTTTTTCTGAATAACTGAAATTTGCCTGCTATCAATGTGATTTTAAATTTTTTAAATTTTTGTCTAAAATTATTAAAGATTTCATATATGGTTCATTCTAAAACATAGGTAAAGGATTATGAATACAATGGAAAATTTTTGAAAAATATAAGTGGAAATAAAAATTTCCCATATTTTTGTCACCCTGAAAGAACTGTTAATATTTTAGTATATTCCCTTCTAGAATTTTAATATGCTTATTATAAGGAGTAAATAATATTGGTGAGAATGAACATCCTTTTTTTATTTTAATGAAACATCCTTTCATTTTTTTTTTTTTTTTTTTTTTTGGTACCAGGGATCCAACTTGGGACCCTGCGCTTACAAAGCAGGCGGTGGCACCACTAAGCTAAATCCCTGGGCCCAAACATTCTATCATTTTAACCATTAAGTCTTTTACCTTCTACCATGAAGATAAAAGCATAATTTAAAATTTTCTTGGTGACTCAGGAGAATTATAAAGATTTATTCTTGGATACATACCATTATGCAGTGGTTTGTCGGGGTCCACTGGTCCTATTTTTCTTGAAATCAAACACCCTTGTGCTACTGTGCTTTTGTATTTTTTTCTTATAGCATTTGCCGTCTTGGACCATCTTAGGCTGCTGTCAGGGCCAGGATCGCCTGGTCTTGGGAGATTCTGACATTGCCCATCTTCTCTAGGTCCTTTTGCTCGCTCTCACTCGGTGCTTTTATTTTCCTCCTCCTGCACACTCCACGATTTGTACAGCTCTAGCAGTAAAAATATCAAAGTTCCTCATGAGGCAAGGAGAAAGCATGGTTTGTTCTTGCTTTACTTACTGTTCTCCGGGAAATGTGGAATTCCTTTTTGGGTCCAGTGCTCTTGGGTCTGTTGCTGGATTCTGGGGAAGAACAAAGGCTCTGCAAATGACAACTGATTCAGTGAGGGGGTGAAGTTTGGATCACTTTTACTACTTTCCTAGAGCAGAAATTGCAGGTCTTAGGTGACACCTACCAAGGGTAAGCTTCAACCCTTCTCATTTCCTCTCTCTCTCTTCTGTAGACAGATATTTAGACAGGAAGTTGACATAAAGCCATGAATGTTAGCATGAGAGATCAAGAAAGGAGATAGGCAGTATATTGATTTTAGGAGATGCAAAGGGACCTTTGGAAAATTTTACTGGAGAGAAAGTATACGGTGAAGAATTCATTCATTCCATTTGCTTTTCTTGGAAAGAAAATTCATTGCATGGAGGTATCTTATGGTCTGAGACCCCTTGACAGAAACATTTCTTAAGCATCATACATAACAGGCCACAGTCTGAATGTGTCTCCCAGAGTCCATGTGTTGGGAATGTAATTTCCAGTGCAGCAGTGTTGGAAGGGGAAGCTGAATCAGAGGTGAGTCGGGTGTGGGGCCTGTGGCCTCTGGAGTGGATGAATGTCATCACAGGAGGAGGCTAATTACCATGAAATTAGTCATGAGAGCAAGTTCAGCCCTGTCTGGAGCTAACGTGCACACACTCCTTTGCGGTGCCTTCTGCTGGGAGAAGGTGAGCAACGGGGCACTCCGTTGCTGAACTCCGGGGCTTGAACTTCTCAGGCTCCAGAACTTGGAAGTACATTTCTTTTCTTTATAAATTACCCAGTTTGTGGTATTCTATTATGGCAACATAAAATGGACTAAGACAGATTAAGCTTATAAATAGTAGCCATTATTTTAATTATTTATCTATCGTGTTTCCCCCAAAATAAGACCTAACAGCCTTGAAAATTGGAGATCAAAAATGCCAACCCCAATCAGCCTCTCCTTGCCTTACCTCCCATTACAGAGTGGCCACCAAGCAAGAGAATAGTGAGGTATAATCTTCTGCATGACACTGGCCATCACCATGGTAATGGCCATCACCATGGTAATGACCAGCTGGGACTTATTTTCTGGCTAGGTCTTATTTTTAAGGAAACACGGTATGTACCTTAACATAATTAAATATCAATTTTAGAATGTCAGATGTTTTTCCTCCCTTTTTGGAGTGGAGAAACACATGTCTCTCTTTCAGTTTAAAATGAGCAGAGTCCTGTTTTCTTGCATATGTGACCTCAAAATTTTATTTGAGATATGCTTTAAATATTTGGGAAATTTAAATATTTGTCTGCTGGGTTTGTAGGTTGGGCTTCTAGGAATTCAGATGTTGTGGACACATGATTCAGAAGAGGCTTTACATAATGCAAAAGACGACAGAAAAATCATGCAAATGACCAATCAGAAATTTCTGGATATTCTGAATACTCTCATTAGCCAGACAACGCGTGACCTAACCAAGTTTGATAGAGTGAAATTTGAAACTCTGATTACCATCCACGTGCATCAGAGAGATATTTTCGATGACTTGGTAAAGTATCTTTTTTCCTGTACCAAAATAATTTAAGCCAGGGATTTAGCTCAGTGACACCACACGTGCCACACAGGGTCCTGAGTTCAATCCTCAGTACTGGGGAAAAAAAAAGTGAGTGCACTTGCTTTTGGCCAACACACTTTCTGGGTCCCCTCCTGTCTCTCTCAGGAGCTATCTCTCCCTCGATAAAATTTCCTACTCTTTAAAAAAATAATAATAATTAAGTGTCCTAATTAATAATAAAGTTAAAGATTACACATATTGCTTAACTTAAATAATTCCCATCTACTTGTGTCCTTCATCACAACTGTCTCCTATATCTGTATCAGGTGGGTTTTTTTTTTTTTGGTACCGAGGATCGAACTTGGGACCTTATGCTTGCAAGTTGGGCAGCAAAACCACTAAGCTAAATCCCCGGCCCTGTATCAGGTGTGGCTTAAATAGCTGTATATATATTTGCTTTACGCTGAAGGTCTGGAACCCACTGATATGATATGAATCAACTAACTGTTTCATTGAACATTAACTAGAGGCATGACATAGTTGAGTTGGGATAGCTCATGAGCTGTGATGTACCCCCTGGGAATGGAGAAGTCCAGAATTAGTGGAATTGAACTTCAAAGCACTCTTATGGCTATTTGTCAACTGATAGTATCCAACAGGGGTTGATTTGAGCAAGGTTCTTATGCAGGGTTGGAATAAGAAGGGTGGTATTTGATATTCCTTTTGGAAATAGCACTCTAATCAGTCAGTGGCTTTGGGCTAGGCCAAGTTATCCTATTAGCAGGGATCTTCTATCATGGGAGAGGCCAGGTGGTTTTCATATGCCACCATTTAACAGTCTTTAACTACCATTGCTTTATTGTACCTAATTTATTCATCTTAAAGGCATCTCCTTCCTTCATTAGAGATTCATAACCTGTGTAACTTGGAACATTTTTTTTTTGGTACCGGGGATTGAACTTGGGTCCTTACGCTTGCGAGGCAGGTGGCAGAACCACTGAGCTAAATCCCCGGCCCATGGAACTTTTTTTTAAAGAGAATGTGATCATAGACTAGCCGTTTCACTTTTATCAAAAATTTTGATCAGATAAATGATATTTATTGAAGATTTTACGAAGGATACACAGCCAGTCCATCTATTCTCTTGAAACCTAGATCCCTATTTTCAAAATCTTACATGAGGACCAGTTGCATTAGCATCATGTAGGAGACTGTCAGAAAAGCAGAATCTCCAACTCCTTCCTCACCCAGACCTACTGAATCACAATCTGCATTTTAATAAGATCCCTAGGTGTTTTCACATGTATAGTAATGGTTGAGAAAAACGGCTATAGAATTTGGATTAGTTTGGATCAAACTAATCATCAGAAAGCTGCACATATAGACATACTGCTATGGCCTTCTACAGACTCGCTTTCATTGTATTGCAGTTATTTTTACGCTTTGGTGTTCACCTCAAGAAACACTAGTGTGGAATGCAGTCTTGTACCTGCTATGAGGATATTGTTGAGGATGTTGTCCACACTTCTCTCACTGACTTCTTAAAGGCGAAGTCCCGTGGAAGAAATTTCTTTTAAAACTAAGTGCTGAGCAAAGCTTTCCAAGCAGAATGAATTTTAAAAGAAAAAAACAAAACACTTGGCCATCATAAAAACTATGAAACTTTTCTTTTTGTCTCTTTTTTTGGTACTGGGGATTGAACTGGGGTCCTTGCGCTTGCGCAGCAGGTGGTGAAACCACTGAGCTAAATCCCCGGCCCTTCTTTTTAATCTTAATCACCACTGACTTTATCATGAGTTTGCATCTCAACTAACATAGGATCTTGTAGCCAGTGTAGGTACTCTTTATTTTTCCATGCATAGTGCTCACATTATAATCCATATATACTCAGAACCCAACAGATATATTCTCTTTTCTTTTCCTCTCCTTCTTACCATCATAATGGATTAATAAAAGCAGCTACTTCACTACATCTCCAGGCCTGTGGGTTCTGTGTTAGGAAAAGAAGTCCTTGGAGATGGAGCCAGACTATGTTACCTGAAAGTAGCACTTTTAAAATGATGAATAAAAACTCTTCTTTGTGTGGGAAGCCAGATTCTTTAAGTGGAGGAGGAAGCATGGGCATGAGCAATGCTACAGACAATAATAACAAAAAGTAAGACTATAAATAGCAAGATGTGGGGAGCTGTGGTCAGGTGGAGCGTTGAACATTGTAGAGTTACTTGTACTTGCCAGAGGTCCAGTTTTCAGTGTCTGCTGAATGATCTGGAAATGGACCTACTGGGAAGTCATGAACTACCTTGGGATGCAGTTGTAGTGGGCTGGAGTTCCTAAAAATGCTGACCTGGTTTTTCTTTCTTCTCATGGACCAGGTACCAGAGCTTTCATCCATAGTGGTGGGGCCTTGTACGTCTTGTCTCATACATAGGTACAGTATATGCCAGAGACCAGGCAGGTTGGGTGGCCTGGCCGTACTGCTGGTGTAGGAAGACCTGTATGTGTGTACCATTCATTTCCTGGCTTCCAGACACATAAGGACAATCTACAAAACCTTTCTGAAGGCACCATGAAGCTCCAACTCTCATTCTTTTTTAGAGCTCTAAATATGTTCAGTTGTGTACTGAACTTTTTTCAGTTTCTTAAACATGGGAAATAGGTTCTCTAAATCTTTGCCCTTTATTTCCTTGAGTGATTACTACAATTCAACCAGCTTTTAGTTTAGGTGTTTTTTCCTCCAAGTGCCCCTCTCTGATCTCATGGGCTTGGTTAGTTTCTCTTGCTACATATTTTCATGAACACTGAATTTTTTTGACAGTGCTTTCCATACTGTATTGAAATCACTTGTCCTTGTTTCACTGTTTGTCCTTTGTTCTTTTTCTGTGAGCTCCAGAAGGCAGCAACAGTGTCTGTCTTTGTTCACCCAGCATGCTGTCTTGCACAAAAGGAATCAATGAATATTTGTTTAATGAAGGAGAATCAGTTCATGAATGAGTGAATAAAAATGCTCACATGCTTATGTTTTATGCTATGCAGTTCAGCCTGTAAATTTTGCAAATTTCATGTTTTTAAGGTAAAAATGCATATCAAATCTGCTACAGATTTTGAATGGTTAAAACAGAGCAGATTTTATTTTAAGGAAGATTTGGATCAAACTGTGGTATCTATTACTGATGTTGATTTTATTTACCAAAATGAATTTCTGGGATGCACCGATCGCCTTGTTATCACTCCACTAACTGATAGGTAGGAAACCCAGGTTTTGTTATACTACTTCATAATTAAATTATGTGTTTAAAATTATTTTAAAATTACATTTGAAATATTCAAAGCATCTTGCTGTTGTGTCGGGTTTGTGCTAGCTCATCAAAGTCTGTCTAATGTGAAATAACCATGGCTGTTACTTAAATGAACATATCCGTTAAATTTTTATGAAGTAGACAAAGATAAAAGAATAAAAGCAAACTTGAATGTTCACTGAGTAATTTAATAATGAGTTTTAGATTGAAAGATGGAAAATATTCCAAGAAGCACAAAGGATGTGATTAGAATTGCAAAGGAAAGTACTATGGATATCATCTAATTCAGCCTCCTGGTTTTTCGGATGCAGAAATTGATGCCTAAAGTGAAGTTTCTGAATAATCAGCCAGTGGCAGATCCTCTCACAGTTCTTTCCAGTAATGATACTAAGGAAGAACTGGGTATTTTTCATCTTCATATAACCCACAACACCTAGTTCAATGTGCCATGCACAGAACACACTCAAAATAGTGGAATTGACTTAAATTAATTTTTAGAACATTTAGCTCTGCCATGACTATAAATAGATCTGCTTCCAGATAAAATTATGACACAATCAAGTTTCATCTTCTGCCTTCTCTTGATTTCTCTTGCCTTCCCCTTGTTTGGTCACCTTTTTCATGTGGTCTGCTCAAACTCTAACAGGTCCATTCTGATCACAGTGGACTCTTGCTTGTGCTTTTCTGGAACATGAGTTATCTCATATTCACAAAACCATGTTTGGTTCACACTCACAGATGTTATATCACGCTGGCTCAGGCTTTGGGAATGAACATGGGAGGAGCTCCAGCAGGACCTGCAGGCACTGGCAAAACAGAAACCACAAAAGACATGGGCAGATGTTTGGGAAAATATGTGGTTGTATTCAACTGCTCAGACCAAATGGATTTCAGAGGCCTAGGAAGGATTTTCAAAGGCAAGTGTTAACTATTGTTAAATTATTTTTAATGAATTTGTTCTTTATTGCTGATGAATGCTATTTGCTGATGTAAATCTAAAATGAATTATCTCAGTAATCAACATTAGTACAAGTTGTCCTAAATGATATTGCCATTTTCCTGAATGAAATGTGGCTGGATATTATCAATATCATATGGCTCAATACTATTGCTGGTGTAATAGTCCATGTACTGAATGTGTATTGGATTATGAAAACACAATCAATTTATAACAGACTGAAACAACAGTGGAGGTAAGGACATGATAGCAAGTTGACAACAAAGGTGACTTCCCTTTTTGTATTAAATACCACTTAACTGAAAGATATTTTAAAAAGCACAGCAACACTGGAAAATAAGAAGAGAGATGGCCATCAGCAGTTGGGAAACTTTGGAAAACACATTGGAAGGTAGATAAGTGATTTTAGATGAACAGGAAAAAGAAATCCAAGAGCACATCCATCTTGGAACGCAGTCGTTGGTGATCTTCTGTTTTGTGTCTCCATGCATTCTCTTAGGAATCTCATGCAGACTCAAGCTTTCAATACCATCTGTATGATGACTCTCTAATGTATATCTCTAGATCAGACATCATTCTGAAACTCTGGCTCCCATCTCCACTTAAACGTCTAATAGGTCCAAATTCACGATACCCAAAGTCAAACTCCTGCTCTCCCTCCCCATATCTGCTCATTCCCCAGCCTTCCCTATCTCATTAAGTGCCCACTCCATTCTTCCAGGTGTTCAG
The DNA here is from genome assembly GCF_000247695.1 of Heterocephalus glaber. The sequence goes on along the minus strand of NW_004624754.1, from coordinate 19,416,323 downwards.
ACAAAAAACAAAACTTTGACTTATTCATTACTTCTGTCTGTCTTATATTCCCATCTGACCCATCCACAGAAACTATTGATTTTATTTCCCAAATACACCCCGAATTTCACCATCCTGTCCCCACTGCTGTCGTCCTGAGTCAAGTGACCATCATCTTTCAGCTGAGCCATTTCCAAAAGCCTCCTAGCTAGTCTTGTGTCTACACCCTTCCCCACTCTATTCTAGTCTCAAAGCTGCACACAATACTCCTTCTACATATAGATCAGATCATGACATAGTCCTCCCGAAATCAGAATAAAAGTCCTCCTCTTCACTCAGAATAAAAGGCCAAAATCCTTACAATGGTCCAATGCTGTCTTAGATGATCACACTTTCTCCTTCCCACACCTCCTTCACATTGTTCTGACCTCCTAACTCTTTCCCCTCACTGTCTACCACAGCCACATTGATCTTCCTGATGCTGTTCAAACATCTGACACATACTCATTTTTCAGAGCCCTGACATTGGCTGTTTCCCGAGTTCTTCTTCTAGACACATGGCTCACCTGTCAGCAGATATCATACTGCTGAAAATTTGAAAGAATCCTTGAGATGAGGCATAAGCAAGGATTCTCATTATTGTCATTTCTATTCATCATTGCACTCTAGTTTTAGCCAGTGCAGCAGAGAATGGCAACAGAAATACAAAGACTAGAGAGAAATATAAAATTTCATTATTTACATATGATATGCTAGACTATGAAAAGAACTCAACAAAATCTGCAGGAAAATAGAATTTATTAAGCTTGCTAGACCATAAAATCAACACAAAATCAACTTCACTGCACAAAAATTGTTAAAAAATGAAAATAAGAGTATGCTTAGGGCAGGGGTCGATAAGTAGGAGAATGCAGAAGCAGGCCGGGGACACCTGGTATATGATAAAATGATGGTGTTGTACATCTACGATGAAGAGATGGACCTTACAATAAATGGTTCAGGGATAGCAGATGAATATTATTTAATAAAGGAAACTGAATCCTTTCTTCATTCCATACAACAAAGTCAATTCTGGGGGATTAATGCCTAAACATGGAAGGTAAAAGTGTAACAGTATTTTTAGAAGGTGATCATTGTTTTAGAATAAAGTTTAATACAAAAATCACAAACCATGAAGAAAAGATCAATACATTTGCCTACCCTAAGTTAAAAACTTAGGTTCATTAGTGGATACCAAAAAGGCACGAAACCATGCCAGAAATTTAGAAAAAGCTTTGACAATGTATGCTCTCTACAAAGGATTAGTATCCCTAATATATAAATACTGCTCGTGAATCAATGAGCGAAGATGACACAATAGAAAAAGAAAGCTTTGCACAGAGAAAGAAAACCAAACGACCAGCACCCAAACAGTGCATATTATAGTGAAATTCCATTCTGAACTTACTTAGCAGATGAACAAAGATTTAAGTGTCACATTTTTTGACCACTGGCAAGAATGTAGAGCGATAGAAACCCTCATCCACCATTCGTGGGAGTGTCAGGCTTTTTAGAAATCAGTCGCATTACTTTACAAAGCAGACACGCATATTTTAAGCTGTCCACCTCGGGGTATATTATATTCACCAAGGGCACATCTGTGAATGTTCTTAGCTGCATTACCTGCAACAGCAAATAACGGGAAACAACCCCGAGTGTCAGTTATGGTGGTCTCGATGCTTAAATTGCAAACATGTGATTTATATGTGATATATTAAGGAAAGGAAAATATATGAAATTTTGTATCCACAATACTGTATACAGTAAAAATGACAGTAAGAAATGTACCAGAGAGGCAGGGCCAGCAACCTGGGTCAGAGGACAAACCCCGAGCTCTCTCCCAGCCCTTCCTTCAAAGCACCAGAGACAGGCAGGCATCCTGCAAACCGGAGCTTGCATTTGGGAACAGCACATTCAAAAGCCATTATGTAGAGAGAACAGTCTTATGAAATATTTCAAGAACTTAGGGAGATGCATATGGTAAACTGGATTAAAGAAGAAACAAAAGAAAATGGAAAAATAAGTAAAATCAGTAGCTTCAGAGAGATTCAAGAAGGTATCACATTCAGCCAGTTAAAGGAAAACAGGTTGTTATGAGAAAATAACAACTGGAATTCTTGGAAATTGGAGATGTAAATTAAAAGAAAGAAATGCTTCCATTGAAAGATCAAGCCAAGAGAATATATTGCAAAAAGAAGAAGAGATACAGACAGAGTTTAACAGAAAGACTTATCCATATGATGGAAATTCTAAAGGGAGAGAGAAAAAGACTGGGTGGCTAATAATAAAAGAAATAAGAACATTTCATATAGCTGAAGGTAACGTAAGTTTTCATTCTTAGAGAATAGACTGGAGCACTGTTCATGATATCCAGGTCTTTCTTTGTGCTGGGTTTTGTAAAAAATAAATAAAAAATCCCTTTGGCCATTCCTGTTTTCACCTTGCATCCTGACATTTCTGTCTCTTTGCAATTAAAAAAAAAGAGCAGAGAGATCTGACCCAGAAAGGGCACCCCTTATTCTGTTATTTTCCCCAATACTGTGGCTTCTTCCATGTCCACCCCCACTGAAGGTAGAACTTCCAATTTTATCCCCCCTGCAGTATTCCTGAATATAATGATGTCTTTATAAAGAGCCAGATAGGAAACTTTGCATGAATCATGTTTGCAAGCATTTTGGAGCAATAATTGCTGTCAAGAAGGTGCATTATAGAGTAAAACTTTACAGATTAACTGTTTTTCATGCCAGGTCTCTCACAGTCGGGTTCCTGGGGCTGTTTTGATGAGTTTAACAGAATTGAATTGCCTGTATTATCAGTGGCGGCCCAACAAATTTATATTGTCTTGACAGCGAGAAAAGAGAGAAAAAAGCAGTTCATTTTCTCTGATGGTGATTGTGTTGATTTGAACCCAGAATTTGGAATCTTCTTAACAATGGTGAGAACATAGACTTTAAATGCAATTTGATTAGTTCGATTGTTACAAACTGAAAAAAAAAAGGAACCTATCTATTTTTGCGTAAATGACTGACTATCTGGCAGTTAAGGACTTTCTTATTGTATGATTTTTGTTTGTTTTGTCTTTTTCGGTGTGGGAATCAAGCTCAGGGCCTTGTGCATGCTAGGCAAGCACTCTACCACTGAGCTATACCCCAGAACATTGGATTCCTTTTGAATAGTAAAAATAGCCCAGTTTGAAGATGAAATAGTAGTATATTAATACCAATAGCTGTGGTTCATTGAGCTCTTAGATATAAGGCTCTGGGACAACTGTCTTATGCACAACTCAGCATAACTCATGCTACCCCACACTAACAAACAATCTCTAAATCCTAGTTGCTTAAAACCTCAAACATGTCTCCCTCATGCCACATGCCCATTGTGGGCTGGCTGGGTAGGGTTGGAGGGCCAGGGTCTGCTTTATATGTCATTACTGTGGTATGCAGGCTGACAAGGTAGTCACTGTCTCAGTCATTGCTGGTTGCTATGGCAAAAGCAAAAGAGAACATGAAGAGTTGGGCTCTGGCTCAGAGTTTCTTTCCAGAAGTGTCACAAATCACAAGTCTCATTGGCTCCGGGTAACTTTCATGGTCACACCTAACTTCAAGGTGGAGGGAGGTACAGCCCTATCATGGGATCCTAAGGAGGTAAAACCTGAAATATTTGATCATTACCACTAATGACTATCACATGTTCATTAATTCATTCCCTCTGAGGGTATTTTTATAGCTTGTATACCTGAGGCTCGGGGAGACCAATAAACTTGCTGAAGTCACACAGACAGTAAGACAAATTGGTTCCTATGTTTCTAAAATCAAAACCTACCTGCTTAACCACTACACCTAGTTTCCCCTGAAACTAACAGAAAAAAATGACTTAAAATTTTCAGAATAATTGAACAATCTGATACCAAAGAGTCATAACAAATTCAGGTACCATGTGATTAACAGCAGTGCCCTGAGATAAATTATTGTACAGATCAACAGCCAAAGGCAAGAATAAACAGTTTTCACAAATTAGGGAAATTAAGTTAATGTTAAATCAGTTTTAATGTGTTTATATATTATCTACTAAGGTAAATCTCTGAGTTGCAAGATAACAGTAAGTATTCAGTTTTAAAGATCCCAGTGGACAGAGATAAATTATAGGAAGCGAGAACAGAAAAGTTTCTGATAAACTTTGTTGTAAGCAAACATGCAGTAAAGCAATTGGGGAAATAATAATAATCTAGAAGTTATCAGTTATAACAGGAAATAGGATGAAGAAATTTGCTCAGTGTGAAACTACAGTTGAGAAGAATTTAAAAGAAGTTTAACAGTCTCCCTGGATTAAGAATAAAATTATAAATATGAATTAGCTTATTGCATTAAGCTGTGCATTAAAAAATAGTTGTTTAGCATGTAAGGCTTTACTCTATTTAGATCTTTCTGTTTCCACTCTATCATGGTTTCCATCTCCAAGGTCACTTTATGAACCAAGATGCTGCATACAGAAAGTATATCTATTTTGTTCCATCCAGCTGATTTAATCAACTGTAAACTTTGAGGATATTTCACAGTGATGTCTCCCTTGGCAGCTTGCTGTATGGAATTTAATCACACCAGCTGCAAGGCAGGCTGGGAAGTATGGTTTTTAATCTGGGTGGTGATGTACACAGCTGGCAGTTGGGGTTCTGTGACTAAGGAAGAAGAGTATTGAGGGACAATTAGCAATCTCTGTATTTCCAGTACCTAGCAAGGTCTATAGTCTTCACGTAATATTTCAGTAAATGTTCAGGGCCTGATGGACCATTATTTGCCACATATCTTTGACCTCCCAGACTTTCCTTTGGAACTTTTGGATCTGGCCTATTTTCGTTCTAGTGTTAATTGTGAGGAAATTTAGTTTCCTTTCCACCTCTACTGTTGTCCTTTGCAGTACAATATTTTCTTATCATTCTCTTCTCTACTTCCCCTCACTCCTATGGTTCTTATTTATTTTTATTTTATTTTTTTTCTCTTAAATTCTTTTACTGGTACATTTTAGGTATACAGTACATTTACATTTATCATTGCATGTTTGTACCTGTACATGATGTATCTTGGTTCTTATTTTTTTCCCCATTATCTGTGCGTCCTTCACCCCTCCAGCCTTCCCTATTTACATAGACTTCATTTCCATTTTTTTTTCTTTTCTCATAATTTTTCCATTCCATTCTTTCCTTTCCCCATCTCCTCCCACCACCCCTACACCTTTGGACCTTTTCCTATTTCAAATTATCAATTATTCATTATTAATCCTTTTAATCCTTATTTATACTCTCAGTTTCTCACACTAGAGAAGCTATTCGGTATTTATACATGTGTGTCCTATTTATTTCACTTAAGAGTATGGCCTCAATATGCATCCATTTAGCTATAAATGACTCTAGTTTCTTATTCTTTATGGCTGAGTAGTACTCCATTTTATAAAAAACCACATCTTCTTTGTCTGGTTTCCAGTTGATGGGCACTTGGGCTGTTTCCGAGCTTTCGCTATTACAAACTGTGCCGCTATAAACATGAGTGCACATATATCGCTGTGGTATGATTCTTTTAATTCTTTTGGGAAAATACCCAGCAGGGGAATAGCTGGGTCAAATGGGACCTCCAGCCCTAGTTCTTTGAGGTATCTCCATACTGACTTCCATAGTGGTTGCACCAGTCTGCACTCCCACCAATAATGGAGAAGGGTTCCTTTCTCCCCACACCCCCGCCATCACTTGTTATTGGTTGTATGGTTCCTATTTTTGATGGTTCTTTGCCAATGAATTTCACTATGGGTGCAAAGAATAATTGAAGAGATGAACTAAAAATTACCTAGTGGGCTGTTCAAAATAAAATCCTATTTTTCTCCTCTTTAAGTAATATATTTTAGAACTAATTATTCATTTATTCACTCTTCTTTTTTATTTTTTGGTACCAGGGATCGAACTCAGGACCTTATGCTTGCGAGGCAGGCGGCACCACTGAGCTAAATCCCTGGCCCTTTTATTCACTTATTCTATCTTTTGTTTCTTTTCTATTTTTCAAACCAATATACACAGATGCTTAATTGTTGCTATACAAAAGTACATGTGTGGCGTTAATAATACAGTGAAAATGGATATAGAAAAGAAGTTATGTGGACATTATTAAATATGGATTGTCCAGTACACATTTTTGATACAGGAAGGACATTTTATGAATCTAATATTTTTCAATATCACCTAAGAATCTGAATGAGGGGCATGAAATGTATTTGTGCACAGGAAGTGAAAATTTTATCAATACCTAAAAATTAAATATATTTTGACTCTTAGAACCCTGGATACGCTGGACGCCAGGAACTGCCAGAAAATTTAAAAATCCAGTTTAGAACTGTCGCTATGATGGTTCCTGATAGACAGGTATGTGCTAGCATTTACAAGCATAATATAATGTATGTTCTTTACCTTTTTTCATTAAAGTTGCTGAAAAAAAATCTCACCGTATTACTTTTCAGATCATTATGCGAGTTAAACTTGCAAGCTGTGGTTTTCTTGAAAATGTGATATTGGCCCAAAAGTTTTATGTTCTCTACAAACTCTGTGAAGAGCAGCTCACTAAGCAGGTAACTTCATACTATAGAATTTGGTTTTTCGTTGTGCAGTCTTACCTTGATAAATGCCAATCGGTGGATTTTTTTAAAAAATTGACTTTAATATTTAGAGTTTTTTAATTAAATTATCTTTCCCTGCCTTTTCCCCTCATCTTAGGTCCATTATGACTTTGGATTGAGAAATATTCTATCTGTACTGAGAACACTTGGAGCTCAAAAAAGAGCCAGACCGGAAGATAGTGAATTAAGCACTGTCATGAGAGGACTGAGAGATATGAACCTCTCTAAATTGGTATCATTTGAGTTTTTCTTTTCCTGAATTCACTTCTCTTCCAAGTTTTGACCTGGCTTCCGTCTTTGGCTGGCATGTGGTGGTCGGCTCCTGTTGAGCAGTGAGCACTAACAATCACATGGAGAATGAATGTGCATCCAAAAGTCAGAGTACCAGGACCCGAGTTCGATCCCCAGTACCAAAAAAAAAAAAAAATACAGAAGTCAGAGTACCCATCCCCTCCATGACCATCCTGGGCCGGAAGTGCCCTCTCTTAGATCGTGACCAGTAAAACAGGTCCTCAGTGGGCTCCAGCTCAAGTTTCAATCAGGTTCTCTACCATTATTTGTAGTGTAACACAGGTTCTAAACATGGAAATCTGGATTCATAGGGAACCATGAGAATCTTTGCTTTGTCTATGAATAGCTTATCTCAGATATGTTTCTCCCAAAACATCAACACCATTCCTATTTCCCAAAACTATTAAATTTTGCCCTGGAGGAAAAATCAGGAGTCAGAGGTTAGAGTTGGCCAGTGAATGTATTAAAGATGTAGCAAATGAGGAGTTGGAGTCAGTTTATTCATATCTACTACATGTAAGAGACGCAGAACACTGATTCAGTGGAGTTTTCCAGTCAATGTTAGACGAAGTCTTACATGGTCATGGATATTTCCTTTTTTTTTGTGGTACCAGGGTTTGAACCCAAGGGAGCTCTATTACTGAGCTATATCCCCAGCGCTTTCTTGAGTTTCGTTTTGAGACAATGTCTTACTAAGTTGCCAGGTTGGCCTCGAACCTGTGGTTCTCCTGCCTCAACCTTCCAAGTAGCTTGGTTTACAGACATGTGCCACTCACTGCACCTGGCTGGGTATTTCTTAACTTAAATGAAATATTAGTGTCCTGTTCTTGTGAGGTTGGGATTATAAATTGCATACTTGAAGTTTCATTTGAATACCAGTCTGTGAGAAGCAGAACACTCATATGATAAATAATGAAATCAAACTCGGAGAAGGAAGTCGAGGCTGGATGGTAGATGGTGAATGCCAAGAAACTTCAGTGCCATGTAGATTTGGTGGTGGTGTTCTGGACAAAGCACCAGAGCATGCAAGTCAGATTAGGAGAGCAACAAATGATTCTCTGGGCAAGAAGTAGAGAATGCAATACACATCTGGCTAGTTAATAAATGTTTGTTGACTTATTTTAACCCATGTCACCTTAGGTTGATGAAGATGAACCCCTGTTTCTCAGCTTAATCAATGACCTGTTTCCAGGATTACAACTGGATAGTAACACTTACGTGGAACTGCAAGGTGCAGTAGCCAACCAGGTTCAGATAGAAGGTTTGATCAACCACCCACCTTGGAACCTCAAACTTATACAGGTGAGGCAGTTTGGATCTGTTGTCAGCCTAACAATAAATATGAGTGGTTAGCCATCACGTGACCACAGTCTGAATTAGTCTTCCTTGATGTACATGTTGAAACTAAATTAAAAAGGCATATACACATCATTGGAACGAGGGTCCTCAGGAGCAATATGTTTGTCCTGTCTCACAGTAATCAAAGCAGTAATTTAGTCTGGTTATTACTTACACCTGATGAAAAGGTGCAGCAGTAACCAGAATCTCAAGAGTGGTTGGGATGTGACAGGGAAAGACCCAGCTCACTTCCTGTGCCAAGGTGGCAGACTGCCCACAGCTGGGGCTCCTCAGTGTCTTTCTGTCCATCATATTTTATTCTCACAACCATTGCCCTACCCGGCAGACTAAAGAACCCACAGCAGTGCCACAGGATTAAATCTCTGTGAGCTTGATGCTTTGGGAGATATTTTCTGAGGTTTTTGAAAAATAAAGGGTCTCCAACTAGAGAGTATTAAAACTGCATTTGAAAAAAATTGCAACTCTTATTTTGACTTACTGTTGTTCGCTGAGTTATAACATGTGCATGTATAAAGGACATCTCCAGATCTTACAAGGAAATATATGGAGAAAAGTTTTAAGTACTTTTCATCATCATGTATCGGAAGCCATTAAAATTTTGGTGGAACACTTTATACATGGTACAGTACTCTGTGTACTAAGATCCTTATCATCTTGGTGGGTGACTTGAATAGAATCTGGGAGGGATCAGTAATGTTATTCTGGAACAAAATGTGACAGGCAGTGCCTCTGTTGCTTTTGAACTATGGATTACAATAGTAATCCATTTCTACCCAAAATGTTAGAACAACTCTGGTTCTACTTCTGACCAGCGAGGAGACCTTTGACTTATTTTTATGAAGAGGACTGTAGGCGGGATATTTAACAGGTGCTGTCTGTGCCCTTAGCATATTTTCTTTAATCTCTTTTTACCCTTGCCATGTGTCCCCTCCCCAGATGCTCTGTGTGTGTTTGCTTCTAGTAGCAAAAGGACAACTGGAGCCACTTTGTGGGTAGTCACAGGGGGCAGGCTGTGCCTGGAGTTTATTCCCCCTGCTGTCAAGCCATCCTCTCCTTACCGAAGGGCCCATGAGTGATGGAATGGAAAAGTCAAACTCTTCTGCTTCTGCTTCCAGGTGGAACAATCACTGGAGAGTCCTGGCAGGAGTGCTCTTAAGTGTACCCTCTGCCGCTGTCCTCAGTCACACCTTGCTTGGCCTCTTCATATCCCTGTCCCCCTTCTCCAAGCCCCTCTCTGTTTCTTCTGGGAGTACCCCCCTGAATAAATCACTGGCAACCAATCCTCATGCAAGAGGTGCTTCCAGGGAGCTAGAGGCCACCATGTAACTTGGATCTTCACTGTGGTGCCATGAGATGCTGCCTTCCACCACTAAGGGGCAGTATCACCACGCTGGATGCTGAGAAAGTTTGTGGGTGGAAAAATTCTGTTCTATAGCGGCAAACCCAAATCACAAGAAGTAGTAGTGTAAGAGAAGCAAAAGCGAGAACTCTAATTAATGACTGCCCAAAATGTCATTCAAGTCCCACATTGTCATTACTTTATCACTTATGTTATTTTTTAATGTGATACTAATTTGCTACCCATATCCAGTAAAACCAAGAACATTTTTATGTCTTAAATACTGAGCTAGTTACTTTAATGAAGAGCTTCATTAAGGCCTTTAAAATTTCAGCTCTTATGAATGTCAGCCAGAGACTCATAAGATTACATTTTTTCCCCCAATTTATCATTTAATTGAGCAGTTGTATGAGACGTCTCTGGTACGTCATGGCTTGATGACTCTGGGGCCTAGTGGTTCTGGGAAGACAACCGTTACAACAATCCTGACGAAGGCGCTGACAGAATGCGGAAGGCCTCATAGAGAGATGCGAATGAATCCAAAAGCTATTACTGCTCCTCAGATGTTTGGCAGACTGGATACTGCCACCAATGACTGGACAGATGGGATTTTTTCTACTCTGTGGAGAAAAACGTTAAAAGCCAAAAAGGGTAAGCACAACCCCTCCTTTGTGACCATTTCTCTCCCTGCCGGTCTGTCAGTAACACCATCTTTGTTTAACTCTCTGTTTTCATTAATTTGTAGATGAAAGTGGATTTTTCTGTTTTAATTGCTTGCAGGTGAAAACATTTTCCTCATTTTAGATGGCCCTGTGGATGCCATTTGGATCGAGAATTTAAATTCTGTGTTGGACGATAACAAAACACTCACGTTGGCGAATGGAGATCGCATTCCCATGGCCCCTAGTTGTAAGCTTTTGTTCGAGGTCCACAATATTGAGAACGCGTCTCCTGCCACAGTTTCTAGGATGGGCATGGTCTATATCAGCAGCTCTGCACTCAGCTGGAGGGCAATATTACAGGTGGGAATGAGAGATACACAGAAGTGTGTCCAGGGCTTAGCCTTTTGCACTTTCTTAATAAACAGAGATCTGGTTCCTTTATTGTAGGCATGGTTGAAGAGGCGGACAGCCCAGGAAGCCACTGTTTTCCAGGCTCTGTATGATAAGGCATTTGAGGATGCATATACGTTTATGAAACTAAACCTCGCTCCCAAAATGCAGCTCTTAGAATGCAACTACATTGTGCAGGTAAGATTGTGGGTTTTTGGTCCATTCACTACTTAGATTTTTAGGTTTTATTTGGATTCAGTGTTCGGGTCCAGGAATCAAAAATAGAAAATTCATGCAATCCTTAGAAATCTTTGAAAGATATGGCCATGAAGGCTCTGAGAAGATCTTATGATTCATCATCATCCTCTCTTTATGGTTTTCACTTTCCAGAGCGATGTTATCAGGGGAAGTGGAATGATCTTTCCCACTGTCACCTGACCCAGAAAGTGAGTCCAATAACGAGAGTGGACAAAATAAGTAAATAAAGCTAGGGGGTTTATAGAGAAGTACAGTTAGGAGCCTGTGTCAATCTGGAATACTTGGATGGTGATCTTGGCTTTACAAAAATTCTGTGAGGAGTAGCTTGTAGTATTCTCCCCCTCCCCTATACTTCAGTTTCCTATGAGTCATTGGGAAGAAATCAGAATAAATTGCAGATTTTCTTTTTCTGGTACCGGGGATTGAACTCAGGACCTTGTGCTTGCAAGGCAGGCAGCAGCAGCACTGAGCTAAAACCTTGGCCCGAATTGCAGATTTTTAAGGGGTCTCCTATTTCCAGTCTGTTGGTGAGAATTATTCATTCTAGTGCTTTGATTCTCAATGTAAGAGATGTCAGTTAGTGAGGCCAGGTAGGTTAGAAATAACACACAGGGCCCAAATCAATGAATTATTTAGTAATTACTTTTAGATGTATAAGAGAAAGTTTTACCTTGACATAATTTTTTTTTCTTCAATTCTTTTATTGGTACATTGTAGGTATACAACACAATTACATTTCTCATTGGGAATTGTACCTTTACGTGATGCATCTTGCTTCTTATTTTTTCCCCATTCCTAGCCCTCCCTTCACCCCCTCCACCCTTCCCAATTTTGTTTTCTTAAAGGGCCAAACAGTAAATATTTTATTCTTTGGACAACTCTCTATCTCAACTAATTTGAAAAGATCAGGCTAGCTCCAGAGACTTCATTTTAGATTTTAAATTAAATATGGAAATTTCTGCTTCTAGACACAGTTGAGTAATAGAAACTGGATTTAACCTCTTACATTAGAAAGCTGGATAAAAACTCTGCCAAGCAGGTGGCTGCCTCCTCTAGGGCCAGGCTGCTGAGTCCTATAACATATTAATAAGAAATAAAAATCTTTGATTTGGACTGGGTAACCCAACTTTAGAACCAGAAGCTACCTTAGCAAATATCTAGAGTTGGTCTTTTACTTTTCAGATCAGGAAACAGAGTCAGAGGAGCAGCGGGGGGTAGAAACCACACTTCTACATTCCAAATTCTTCCATACCACGCAACTTGTCTAACTCCAGAAGGTTAGGATTAGGGTTAGGCTTAGTTTTAGGCCTAACCTAGGCCTGTCTTCTAAATGTTGTGGCCTGGAGGACAAGGATCAAGCAATGACTTGAGATATATATGTTCTCTTTTCTGTCTCCCTCCTCCTTTTAATTTTATTATTTCAAAAAATATTTTCTGGAAAATTTTTTAATTTAAAATTTTACGTTTTTTAAAAATGTTTCAGTCTCTCAATCTTCTGGAAGGCTTAATCCCCTCCAAAGAGGAAGGGGGTGTTTCATGTGTCAATCATCTCCATAAATTATTTGTCTTCGGCCTAATGTGGAGTATAGGTGCCCTTCTGGAATTGGATAACAGAGAAAAACTTGAGGCCTTTTTACGACGTCATGAGAGCAAGTTAGACTTGCCAGAAATACCCACGGGCACGAATCAAACCATGTATGAGTTTTATGTTACTGATTATGGTAAGAACAGCGAATTATATATATATATATATATATATATTTTTTTTTTGGTATCAGGGATTGAACTCAGGACCTTGTTCTTGTGAGGCAGGCAGCAGCACCAAAATTATGCTTTTTTTTTTAAATGAGAAAAATACAAATTTCCATAAACTCTGCTATGGGGCCATAGTAATTGGAAAACATAATTTTAAACACCATTTTAAAAGAGGCATCTAGGCAAAAGAGAGTAGAATTTTACCTATTAGCTACACCAGGAACTGGTATAGAGACTCCTGACTTTTTCTTTTGGAGTGACCCAAGGAAAATCTATCATAAATAAGTAGCAATCCCTCTTACATCGTCTACTTCTAAAGGCTGAAGGAGGGAAGTGCATGAAAGCACAGAATGTTTGCATGATGCAAAATGTGGAAAGGCACATAACAGGTCAGTCTCACAACTTGCCTGTTGAAAAAGTCAGAATGAGTAGAGAATTAACCCAGCAGGTACAGCCTCCTTTGTGCCTAGCAGACTTGTTGGGGCAGGGCTAGTACTGTCACCTTAGTCCCAGCCTTCCCTGCGTGGCAGACCCAGCTAACCTCTTCTTAAAAGAAGGGCCCTTGAACTTGGTGGTTTTTTTGTGTTGTTGTTGTTTTCTCCATATGGGGGATCTAACTCAGGACCTTGCACTTGTGAGGCAAGCACTGTACCACTGAGCTAAATCCCTGGCCCTTGAACTTGGTGCTTTTATCTTGAGTCCAGGCCCCAATTCTTTTAAGCCCCAGGGAGGAAAAATACATGCTTTCTATGTTTACCTCTGCTTCTTCCTAAAACCTATAAAAGAGCAAAGATTTGTTGTTGTTGTTTTAATGCATAAACTCAAAAGGATAAATAGAACAAGAGAGTAAACAGCTGTAACAAAATTTTGAAAGCAAGAAAGCAGAAAGGTAATGGTAGCTTATTGTGCTGGCAAAGCCAAGTCCTAAACTGGCGGTGGGAAGAGTTGAGAAGTAATTTAGTGTACATCACAGAAACCACAAAAGGCTCAGGAATTGGGATGTGGGGTGGAGGTGGAACTAGAAATTAGAGGTGTAGCTGGGAGTCTGTTTAAGAAAAAAGACCTCCCGGTCCTCTTTCCCAAGTCTGCTGCTATACATACCACACTCTGCATCACACAGGCAAAACACAAGAGTCATGATTTGGGGGGTGCAAAACAGAAGGTTTCCTAGACTTGGGGTGCACATTGAGGGTGAGAGATAATACTGAAAATGGAAAATAAGTGGAAATCTGTGCAGAAAGGGAATGAGGTAAATGAATTTTTCAGCCAACCACTTTTAACCAGAATGACCAATAATTTTACAGCAAGTGATTAAATGCCTCTAAAGGTTTGAGATGACAAAAAGGGACTCCAACTCAGAATGCAAAATAACAACCAAATGAACCCTTAAATATCAATATGAATTCTCGGTATTCAGAGCCAAGCTTCTCCAGAGACTGCCTTCTGAGCATCCCACTGTCCCATCTTGTTCGAAGGATCAAGTTGCTTCCTCTGAGGGTGTCGTCCTTACTCAGAGGCCAGGCTTCAAGTTATCAGGGTGAAGACCCAGAAGCCACAACCCTCCAGTCCTGTGGCACCCACTAATGATGCCCAGTGTTTGCCTTCCGTTGTGCCATCAAAGACAGACATTGGTGGATTTTCTGAGGGCTGCACTGATGTTTCTAGCATTTTCTTCCAAGTAACCAGCATGGATTCTATACGTTTAGATGATGGTGCCTTCTTGATTTTAGTGGCAATGTTCACAAAAGGGTGACAACACTTAGTCACATTCATTCCTCAAGGGGTCCTGATGAAGTTTGCTGACTACAACGTTGCGGGGCTATAGGCATCCCCCTAAATAACTACTTTTGATGAGATTTATTTGCCTGAGCATATGTGCCTATGAAATGAATCAAGATGTTCTATGCTTAGTGGCTGTAATAAAGGCTATAACAGACAACTTCCAGTTATTTCTTCATCAGTGTATCCTTCATCCTTTTATCCTTTTTGGGCATAGACATTAACACTTTTGGAGAGACTTAATTTTATTTATTTATATTTATGTGTTTTTTTGCACTTGCTTTCTGAAGGACTTAGGCTGATTTATTAGGCAGAGTTAGAGTGTAAGAGGAAACAGAGAAAGAACTTCATCTTGAGGAGCCAAAGGGGACACGGCTCTCATGGAGAAGATCAGGCTGGCTCCAGAGGCTTCATTTTAGATTTTAAATTAAATATGGACATGCCTGGTTCCTGGCACAATGAGTAGTAGAAACTAGGTTTAGCCTCTTCTATTGGGAACCTGGACAAAACACACAGTATATGAAACAAATGTTCTTCAAACATTGAACAACAGATAGTGCAGTCCTAAAGTCACTCAGAGAAGTGAAACAAAGCAGTTGTACCAGATCACTGCCTGAAGGTGGCTTCCAGAAGCAGCTCAGGGAGGGGAAATCCACACAGAACTGGCCATCTCCCCAAAGTGAGGAGGCAGGGACTGATTTGGGGGAGGCCAGGTGGCTAGGATTTGTAGAGCAGAACCCCAGAGAAGAAGGATCTGTACAGAGAGGGGTGTCAGAGAACAGCAGAAACGGATAAATCCACAGGTATGGTGAAGATGTCAGTAATTGGGAAAACAGAATTTTTCTAAAGAAAATTTGAACATGATCAACCCATTTCAGCTAGTAGAAAGTTATAAAACAGTCCATCCAGAAAGCAGAATGCACATTCTTTTCAGGAGCACAGAAAATATTTCCCCAGATATTCTGGACGATAGAACATTTCTCAGTAGGAAAGTGTTATAGCACTTTATATCTATATTACAAAAGAAGAAAGGTTTCAGTTAAACCCAAAGTAAGCAGAAGAAAGACATACCAATGACCAAAACAGAAATCAATAAATGGAAAATAGAAAAATAAGAGGGAAAAATCAATGAAATCAAAAGATATTCTTTCAAAAGATCAGTAAAATTAAGAAATCTCTTATTAGAAACATGAGGTTACAAAAGAGAAGATATAAATTATCATTGTCAAGAATGAAAGAAAAAAGAATGAAAGAGAACTTTAAATAAACAGATATAGTGACATGTTTTAGGGAAATATTTTTTAGACGTTTATATGATTCAACTTATTATGAAGCCCTTAATATTTTTGTGTTCTAACATAACTTTCAAAGGATGCATTTTTATTAAGATAAAAATTTTCCTATTGTGTAGGTGATTGGGAGCACTGGAATAAGAAACTTCAGCCATATTTTTATCCAATGGATGGTATTCCAGAATATTCATCAATTTTGGTCCCAAATGTTGACAATATTAGAACAAATTTTTTGATAGACACCATTGCAAAACAACATAAAGTAAGTTTAATAGGTAGATTCTTAGATGATCCCCAGCCACCTCAGAAATGCAACCTTTATTCATACACTATAGATAGAAAAATTAAACTCTACAACACAAGGGCCCAGAGGTAGTATCATTGGAAGGAAACACTTTTGGCAAATGAACCCCAGGACCCAGGGGTCTGTCTCCAACTCAGTGAGCTGTTGACTCTCAGGAAAGTGGGCATCTGCTTTCAAAGAAAGTCTGTTCCACACCCCAGTGGCCATGCACAATACTCAGCCACATTCTCTCCCAGGACTTCTATAACACTGTATGCATTTTATATTTAAATCTTTAATTCCACTAGGATTTATTTTGGTGCAGAAGTAATCTCCAAGTTCAATCAAAAGTTCATTGTAAAAAAAAAAAAGTTCATTGTATTTTAGGTTGCAAGAATACCCAGTAGACCCATAAGACACTGGACACTGAACATCTTATAACACCTTTCAACACAATTGCCGCCCCCCCCCCCCCCCCCGCGTCTTTGCAGGCTGTTTTGCTCACAGGAGAGCAGGGAACTGCAAAAACCGTGATGATTAAGGCCTATTTGAAAAAATACGACCCCGAAGTACAGCTATCCAAAAGTCTAAACTTTTCATCTGCCACAGAACCAATGATGTTTCAGGTAAAACCCATCATGTGCTGTTGTAATCAACATATTACATTTTAAAGTGCAACTTGCAATAAAATGTGTATGCTGTATATATGCCTCAAAAACACTGAGGCTCTGCTTGGCATTCAGTTAGTCAGCTTTCGTATGGCTGAAGTTGGAGCCAAATCCAGATAGCATGCTTTGACCTATTATTGAGGCTGAATTGACTACTGGAGCACATCTATTTTAATATAAATTAAAGACTGACATCCCATCACTTTTTAAACATTTTAACCATATATTATAATAATTATATTTATACTTAATGCATAAGATAATGTTATTCTACTCTGAAAAATTACTCACCTTTATATGAATATGGATCAATGAATAAGACAAACCATTTCCTTTTCCCTAGAGGACCATTGAAAGCTATGTGGATAAGCGGATGGGAAGCACATATGGGCCACCAGGAGGGAGAAAAATGACTGTATTTATTGATGATATTAATATGCCTGTGATTAATGAGTGGGGAGATCAGGTATGACTCAGATATTTCACATAGATGATGCTTAATCGGTGTTTTTCTTTATATCAGTAACCTGCATGTTATTAAGACTGCTGGCAATTCATTTTTTTGACTTCCACCTTCTTGAAAGCTCTCCCTGTTTTCCACAGCTCCCTCATGTGTCTTTGGCTACATGCTTTCGGTGTTTTTTCTGGCTCCCCTCTCACTTCTGCCGTCATCTAGGATGCCCTCCTTATTCTGACCTCTTACTCTGCACCGATTCTCTGAGGACTACCTGATGTTTAAAAAATACTTTATTAACTTTGCCACACACTGAGACCCTGGCTGCAGTCATCTCTCAACCTCCTGTTAGAGGACCTTACCAGTGTCTCCAGGAGTGAGCACCAGGACTGGCCCTGTGCCCTCTTTATCCCTGTTCACCCTTGATACCATTGGAACCTCAGTGGTCATTCTAAGATGAATTCCTGAACAGTCCTGCATGGTACTGCTCTACTCCGGTGCAGGTCCACCCCAGCAGTTCCTAGAAGTGGGGGAGAGTGGGTGGGTGTTTAGATCTTGTCACTCCCATCATCTATAAGCTACAGAGCTCCTGAATTCCACACTCATTTGTCCAGCTAAGAATGTCTAGGTGGATCTCAAATGTAATGTCCCAAATCTGCTCCTCCAGTAGCTTCTTGTCTCAGGAAATGGCATCCCCACCTTGAGTCTGTTAGGAAATCATGTTGGCTCTATCTTCAAACCATATCCAAAATTTGACCTCCGTTGCTACCACCTGGTGCCTGTCACCACGGTCTCTCTTCATGACCATTACAAATGCCTCCCCATTGTCTCTGTTTCCCTTGCTCCTCTCAGACTAATCTCAGATCAGAAACCAGTTAAAACATGAGTCAGATTGTGGCACATTCTTTGTGCAGAATCCTCTGAGACTCATAGAATTTCAGTGCCAGCCTCCTTACCATGACCAGAGACCCCGGCTTCTTTGATCTTCCCTCTGCATAACTCTGCTCCAGCCACATGTACGGATTCTTTCACACACTTGGTACGATGTTTACTCAACATCTCTGCATTTGCTGCTCCCATTGCCTGGAGCACTCTTTCCCTAGATAGCTAAGTGGTTTCTTTTCTCACCTCCCTCAGATGTTGGCTAATATGTCACATGATGTAAAGCTTCCCCTGCTCTCCAAACTCAGTTACCCCTAGAGAACTTCCTATTTCCTTTCTCTGCTTTGTTTTCTTCAAAAGTCTTAAAGTACATCCTTTTATTTACAAGCACATATTGTACGTTTTGTCTCCCACCACAAGAACATAGGCTCCATGAAGACGGAGGGTTTCATCTGTGCTACCAAAGAGACTGGCACAGTCATCACTCATTAAACTTGGTTGAATAAGGAGGACTAACTGAGATGATTGTGTGCCATCCACTTCAACATGCCCAGAAGGACTTGGATACACAGGCATAGAGCTTAGAAGGGAACCTGAAGCTAGAGCTACCGGGTTGAGATTCTTCAGGGCATAGGTTGACATGGCATCCTTTGGAGTAGTGAGAAGCAAAATGGGCAAGTACAGAGCTCAGGGATGGGTGGGTAGAGAGTGGTTTGGAAAGCAATCCAGGGGTCTCAAGATGAGCCTCTGAAATCAAGAAAGGAACAACTTTCAAGAAGGAGGAAGTATTAGAAGCTACAGAGAAGGCGAAATGAGCACACAGACCCCAGGTCAAAACATTCAGGGGCTGGGGGACGTAGCTCAGTGGCATCTCACCTGCCTGGCAAGCGCAAGGTCCTGGGTTCATTTCCCAGTACTGGAAAAAAAATTTCAGGAATATAATACTGAAAGCTTAGGCGGAAACCATCTTACATTCTGACCTAGAGTATTTTGGAGTGTTGAGTATGAACGATCTCTATAGTAGAACTTGTTGTAACCCTAAGTGCTATTGCCATCGTTCCAGATATCTCACAATCATCTATGTAAATTTACTTGGAGATTAGTTTTATCAATGTAGTGAAGGGCACAAGGTCACGCTGTACTGGCACCAGACACATTTAACTTATGGCTTTGAGTTCATGGGCAGCATCCTGTGAGTCAAATTGTCTTGAAGGTGATCATTGACATTCCTTTTAGGAGCTGAATGTTTTTCTGTTCATCTCATCTGTACTGTTTTGTAGGAGCTATAGAGGAGTATGATAGTGATATGTTACTAAAATATTCGTATAAATTTTCAGATAACTAATGAGATTGTGCGGCAGATGATGGAAATGGAAGGCATGTATAGCTTGGATAAGCCTGGAGACTTTACTACTATTGTGGATGTGCAGCTCATAGCAGCAATGATTCATCCCGGAGGAGGTCGGAATGATATTCCCCAACGTTTAAAAAGACAATTCACCGTGTTTAATTGCACATTGCCTTCAAATGCATCAATAGACAAAATTTTTGGTAAGAGTATCCTTGGTATTTACTTTTTTATTGCATTACATAATCGACCTAACTGTGCAAAACTGTAAGAGCCCAAAAGGCCCTGTCAGAATAGGGATTAAGAACTGGGGATGTAGCTCAGCCTTGCCGTGCCTGCTGGGAAATCGCAAGGCCCTGAGTTCGATTCCCAGTACCGGAGAAAAGAAAAAAAAAAAAGAAAACAGGGATTAAATATCTGAAATGGAGAGCTAACCACCAGGAAAGAGAGCCTAATTGGTAAGATGACTCATGTGTATGGCCTATTCTAAGACTGAGAGATATTTAGAAATAGCCTTGCTGAAGGTTGACCTTAGAGGTAAAAGAAGCTTTGTGTTTTGTTTTTCTTTGACATGCTTAATAGGGAAATTTCTGCTAATGAATGCCAGCACATCCACATCCATCACAGATTAACAATAATAATAATATATCAAAATGCAGCACTTTGTCGTGTTAATGAAGGAAAGATATTTGGCACCAAATTTAGGCATACTTAAATTGCACTGTCAAAAATGATACACATACAAAAGAAATGGACCTGTGCATTAGATGGATCTATTAAATTAGATGAACATTAATTTCTTAATACAGCAAATGTTGTAGATCAGCAGGGAAACGGTAGATTTTCAGTAAGTGGTACATTCCAGTGCAGCTATTCCAAATTCTTAGGGAAAAACAATTGAAATTAGAGCTCTCTACTTCACATCAAGCACAAAATCAAATAGAGATGGGATAAGGACTTAAATATGGAAGACGAAGCTGTAATGTATTTGGAAGAAAATATAGGGAAAGATCTGAACGACCACTAAGCAGGAAAAGACTTCTTAAATAAGAGACAGAAAGCACAAAAACAAAGAGAAAAAGTATAAGTTCACTAGATTAAAATTAAGAGCTTTTCTTCATTTAAAAATTTCATTCAAAGGCTAAAAAGGCAAGCCTTAAGGTAGAAGTAAGCAATTTTTAACACATGTCATAATGCAAAATTAGTATTCTGAATACTAAAGAAATCCTGTGAAATGATCAGCAAAAATCAAATAACCCCATATAAAAATGGGCAAAACTCAAGACATTTTACAAAGGGGAAGCTAAAGGGCCAATAAACAAATATATAGATCATAAACATCATAAGGATTTGGGAAAAATACAGATTATAATGCCAAGGAAATGCTATTTTATACCCCCTATATTGACAAAAAATGAGAGAGTCTGACAAAAGTATAGTGAGAGTGTTGAAGCAGCTGAAACTCTCCTCTCCCATTGGTGGGGGTGTAAATTGCCCCAAACAAGCCCTGTGGATAGTGGTTTGGCATTGTTATTGGTAAAGTAGAACATGTGCATGTCCCACCAGTTCCACTGCTAGAAATCTACCAATTTAAAATTTTTTCCAGTATGATTTGTGCATTTGGGGTATAAAGTCCTTTCCTACCCAGACATCACATAGATCTTATCCTGTATCTTCTTCCAAACGTCATATAGTGTTGTCTTCCATGTTTAGGCCCCCAGTTCTTTTGTAGTTGATTTTACGTATGCACTCCAGACGACTTACCCAAGTGTGTTCATAGAACAGTGTGTTTGTTGGCAGCACAATCTTGAAATAACCCACATGCTCATTGCCACTAATGTTGGGTAAGTAGATTGTGGCAAAAGCACAAATTGTAGCATTGTACAGCAGTGAAAATGAATGAATGCAGCTACAGACTTCAATATGGATGAAGCCCAGAAGGACAGTGTTGGCTGGTAAGAAGCAAATCACAGAGAAATGTATAATTCTAGAAAGTGAGGCTCAGAGAAGTGAAATAGCAGCCCAGTCAAGGCCACTTAGCTGGTGCATGGCAGAGCTGAGGCGTTAATCCCTGTTGTCTGATTCTGGGTCCCATGATTCTAACATTTGTCCCACAGGAAGGTGAAAATCTAGAATACATCACTGCAGGAAGCCACAATGCCTTTGGGGCATCTAGCACAACCCATCATGACTTTGGAGGGCAAGTTCATGTTTTCCCAAGGCAGTTCTTCAGTCTGTGTAAATGAACCTGCCCATTTAGTGTGCTCTGTCTGCCCTTCACGAACCTGCTGTGTGTCTCTGAGCAGATAGGTGTATTCACATTCCCCTGAACATACTTGCTCAGAACCGAACATACTCCTCAATGTAAAGTCTCTCTGGAGAGAAGTAAAGCAGATCTCTTCTTGCTGCCTGAATCAAAGGCATCTTGAGGCTTTGAGAATATTCCGTAGCTCTACAGCCCAGTCCTTCCCCAGAGTGATATGCAACTGTCACCGTGCCCGCTGTCCCTGGGCACGGCTACCTGGCTAGGCCAGGCCAGAGTTGACAGACTGCGGCTAGGTCCTCTTTCAGTTCTGCCAGCAACCAATCCACGTGACCTTGGACAGTTTGTTTTCCCTGTCGGGACCTAGTCTCCTTCTCTGTAAGATGAGAAAGTTGTTTCTAAGCCTTTTTCCAGCTTCCAGACTCCCGAGCCAGGCTGCTTGGGTTCACATCTCAGATTCACCTGGATGAATCTGAGACCGTAAAGATATCACTAAGCTTGAGTTAGAACGGGAGTAATAATAATAATAATAATGTCTATCACATATAACTTCTCATGGGGCACCAGGAGGATTAAAGGAGATAATGCATATAATGCGCTCATTACTAAGCTTCCCCGAGCCACTGCCAACTCCTAGTCTTAGCTAATCCCTTGAGAGATAGTCTTAGCATCCCCAGTTGAGTCGATCTTGTAATGATTTATTCACTGGGATAAACATGCACCTTGGTAATCCTTTTGTAAGCCTCTACTTTCAATCTTTGTTATTTTCCAGGACTTATTGGCTGTGGATACTTTGATCCTTGTAGAAAGTTCAAACTTGAAGTATGTGAGATGATTGCGAATTTAGTCACGGCGGGCAGAGTGCTATGGCAGTGGACCAAGGTACAGAATGGATTGTTGTCCATAATTTTTTAAGAAGTCAACTGTTTTTCTGCCCCAGTCTCATGGTGGCTCATTAAGTTATCAAACATCATGCGTAATGGTGTTTTTTGAGAAAAGACAAATTAGGTGCTCAAATAGATTTGACACCTTTTCCTTCCGGAGAGCAAATATTCTAACTGAATGATGCTTTCCATATGTATGAGATATTACTGTAAACCAGACATGACATGAGAGATAAAGGAGAATTTTGCTGAAATGAGAACATTGCTTTTCCACTTGTTACTCTGATTTGTACCTCTTTCCTTGTACGTCTGTCTCCCTCCACCAAACTGTGTCAATCACGCACATGTTTATTGACTTGAGTTAATACATGGATTTCCAGATATTCTCAGCTGACTGAGACTTGAAGTCCTAATTGGGGATGAGGTGTGAATTCACAAATGGATGGAAATGTTCTTAACAAAGTAGGCTGGATTTTTAACACACAAGTCAGAGCCCTAAGTAGAGCTCAGCAAACCTCATCATGTTATTTAAGGCCATTAGGGTAGGTCTGAAATTTAAGGGGTAGGTAGGTCTGTTTGCAAAAAAAAAAAAACGTGTCAAAGGAGATAATTCATAGTTTGCTATGCATTAATTAAGCCAGTTAGACACATCTGGCCAGATGCCTGTGTCCTTGGAAACCGGGCGTGTGCCAAGCTTTCAGATTCCTTGGTTGACTGAGAATTCTGGATGCAGAATGATCCAGATCCCAGAGGAGTTGGGCAATCCTGTGAAATGCAGCCTCCTCCCTGAAGCCTCCTCGAGATCAGTTCTGCTCACTAGGGCCCTGCTCTTTGTTCGCAGAGGGCCTTTGTGCACATGCTGCTTTGTCTCTTTTAAAGAAACTAAGAAATGAGTGCCTGAGATATTTTTCTGTGGTGGGACCCATCGGTTTTCCAGTAGAGCTCTTACTTAATTTAATGTGCATGTCGAGATGGTTTTGTGAAGCACTCTGGCCTTCCAGGTGCCTCCCTGTTAGTTTCCTTTGTTATCCAAAGCTTTCCTGGCTCCACCTGCTCACCTCTCCCTACCTCTTGAGCACACTTTGCAGAAGCCTTCCTTCCCACTGCTCTCAGCAGGTCCCCAAAGACCTCAATCCTGCCAGCTCCAACTTTCTTCTTTTTCTTACTTGACTTTTAAGAGTTTTTGATGTAAAGAATCCCTCTGAGTACTTTCTCCCTTGGGCTTTGGAAGGCCCTCAAACTCTTGATTTTCCTCCTAATTTACTGACTACTTTAGTTTCCCCTCGTTATACTCCTGGTTTGAATGCCGGGCCCACTGCTCTACCTGCATTTTCTCCCTAGATGACCTCACCTTGCTCCAAGTTTTGAACACAGCCTCTGTGTCAGTGACTTCAAACTTCATACAGTCATTCTAGGCCTTGCTGCTTGACTGTAGACTGATTTCTTTTTTGAGGGGGACAAGGTCTCACTATGTAGTTCAGGCTGGTTTTAAACTCACTTAAAGCTGACCTTGAATTCATGGTGCTCCTCCTGCTTCAGCCCCTGAGCGCCAGGATTACAGATGTGCGCCACACCCATCCTCCTGGACTAGACCTATTTCTAACTCGAAGTTAACATGTCCAATAAGAATTCTTAAATGTCCTTAAATATGAGCTTCAGAATTTGGCATCTTAGTTAATAGCAACCCCGCTATCCTGTCACTCCGGCCAAAACCCAGGGCACCATGCTTGATTTATCTGTCTCACTGACCCCCCCATCAGCAAGTCTCAGTGATGTCACCTTCAAAATATACCCCAAAGATGAGCACGGCCATGATGACCATCCTGATGTGTGCTTCTAGTGTCAGTCCTCTGGGCCTTGAGGAACCTCTTACCCAGTCTCCTCGTTTGCTTCTTCCCTTCCTGGACTCTCTTCTCTACATAACCCTAATGTTTTACCCAACCCTAATGTTTAAATATGTTGCCCTTTTCTTTCCAATACTAGAGATCAAACTCTGGGGAGCATTACTACTGAGCTACAACCTTAGCCCTTTTTATTTTGAAACAGGGTCTCACTAAGTCACTCAATTGCCTAGACTAGGCTCAAACTTGAGATCCTCCTGCCTCAGCCTCCCAAGTAGCTGGGATTATAGGAGGGAGCCATCATTCCCAGCTTGGTAGTGTTTCTTAAAACCACCAGTGGGTGCCCGGTGTTACAGTGAACCCATCTGAGCTGAGCCTGTGCACCTCTCTCCTCCTCGTCCCCTGCTCCAGCTGAGCTGCCGTTCTTATGCTCCTGGATCATGCAGGTTTCTCATGTGGCCAGGCCCTTACAATTTGTTTTGCTTATTCTGGTCATTCTTATCTTCAGAGGGACTTTCTTGGACTGTCCTATAAAAAAAGTGCCCAGGTCCCCATACTAGTCATTATCTGTCTCCTGGCCCTACTTTATCTTTTAACTATCACATTTGCATTATTATTCGCCTGTTTTTTTTTATTAATGTTTTTACTTCCTGTTTATCATCAGGCCCCCCTGTGGGAATGGGAGCATCACTGTTGGTAGCAGAAGTAGCTGTCATTGATAGTGGCAGAGGTAGCTGTCTCTTCTTTGTGGCATCTTCCTAAGCGCAGTGGGAAGTGCACAGACAATGAGAAAATGAATGAATCTTTCTCCCCTCCCACCTCCAAAGAAGCTACCTTCTCTGTATCTTTCCTTCAAATCTCCCATCTTCACAAAGGGCTCTGTAAACTTCCTACCTTGTACATCAACTCACCTTTGTATTTCCTTATATGACTTTAAAGCAAGAGCAGATGAGAAAAAGAAAGAAGAAGACAAAAATGAAGGGGAAATAGAAGAGAGAAAAAGAAGGAGGTTAATAGATGAGAATAAGAAGGAAAGGAAGAATTTTTTTAAAAAAATAAAATTCTCTTTAACAAAATTCACCTCCCAATGGTTGCAATCACAGTCATGGTCTTTCAACATGTAGGAAAAAAAATCAGTGTATGTACAACCTTATCCTTTTGAGTATTTGTCTACATAATTATAATATAAATGTACATCTTCTATTTTGGTGGGTAAAATGAACATTTTATCTTGGAGTGGGTCTGAGCAAGGAGGGAAATTGAAAGGGGATGGAGAAGATGACACTTCTCTTCATTTCATCTCCCCATGCTACCTGCTGCTTTTAACTTGCACTGTGAATTAGCCAGTAAAAATTACTCTGCAAACTCAGCAGGGCACTTTCTTCATACATAACTGGGGCTGAGGAAAGCAGGTGCTTTCCTAAACTAATCTTGTGGGGAATTTGCTTTGTGTCACCAGCATGATTATTGTATTTACTTTCAAAAATGATGCCAGTGATACCAATGTTGACCTTCATAAATAGCCCACAAAGCTTTCCACACCTACAGCACTTTAAGTAACCCTTAACGGACATCTCTCTGGGTAAGATTGTGGTACTGTTATAGATTTGCTTTTTTACATTGTAGAAGTTGTAGAAATAGTAAACAGATTAGTGTGGCTGAATACTGTCTTGGTGTTCAGATATAAGAACAGAAAATCATCTATTACAGCTGCATGTCAGCCTTGTCAGTTTATTACAGATATGCGAGTGTATGAAGGGTGGATTGAGTGGGATCTGGACAGTGAAATCCAGGTTATGTTATGGAAATATATTTATGGAAATCCAAACACATCAAGGACCTTAATCAAAGTGATCTATGGGGGATGGTCATTATTGACTTGAGAAGTGAACATTCATTATTCTTACCTGCATGACAGCCAGTTCAAGTTCCATTTTTTGTTATGATGTATTTCCATATGTATTCTAGTTAATAATGGTTAGGAATGACTTTACCCATAATTCATAGAGTTCTTAAGAATTCAGGGGAAAATGTCTTATTTAAAGCCAACTAATGGTAGTGGAACAAGGCATTGGAATGTGCCATCTGGTGCATTATTCTTGAATCTACCCTATTCAAGAGGTTATGGCCTTTTAAATTCTGTTTGTTTTATTTATGATGTATTTTTTCTACCAGTACTGTGACAAAAATATAAACTTAATCTTGATTTATTACTCAGCCTATTTTACTTGAAATAGGAGTTGTGAAATAGACTAGTTCTTAAGCACTTCTACTTTTAATTTTATCTGAAAGCTAATTTTATCTGAGAGCACTATTTTTTTTTTTGTCTCTAGGTGAAGATGCTGCCAACTCCTTCTAAATTTCATTATATCTTCAATCTTCGAGATCTTTCCAGAATTTGGCAAGGAATGTTAACCGTAAAAGCTGAGGAGTGTGACTCGCTCCCTGTCCTCATGTCGCTTTTCAAACATGAATGCAACAGAGTAATTGCAGACAGGTATAAATCACAACAGTTGAAGTTAAATGAATGACTTAAGAAGTTTATACACCTGTCCCTTGACTTACGAACTTAATTCATTCCTGAGGGCTGATTGTAACTCAGGTTGGTCATTTGAGGCTCAGGCTCCTCTACACAGCCTTCAAAGTCTCTCTCCTGTATCAGGCAGATCTCAATGTCCTTAGAGAGACACTGGGCCAGGATTTCTCAGTTAACCCCACACAGGAAAGGATGCTGTCATGTTCTTTCCAGAACTCTTGAATGGTTAAATCAGTATCTGAGACCATCTGGAAGCACAAGCGGCCAACATTTGGGTCATAACTCAATACTCTAGTCAAAAATTAAAACTAAAATTCTGGTCGTAACCCAAGTTGTTCGGTCGTCAGGCTGGTGGTAACATGAAGGTCTACTGTACTTGCAGTAGCATAAAGAGTATTGTGT
Organism: Heterocephalus glaber; assembly: GCF_000247695.1. Next base: position 19,388,965 of record NW_004624754.1, on the reverse strand, counting down.
TAATTTTCTAGGGCTTATGAAAGTACTCTGCCAGTTGGAGGTGCACAACTGTAACCCCAGATACTCAGGAAGCTGAGCCAGGAGGATCACAAGTTCAAGGCCAGCCTGAAGAACTCATGGAGACTTTCTCTCAAAATAAAACATAAAAAGGGCTGGGGATGTAGTTCAGTGATAGAGTGCTTGCCTAGCATGGTTGAGGCCCTGGGTTTGAACCCTAGTATTCTCAAAGGGAAGGAAAAAAAGAATAAAGCTCTGCCAATTTCCTTGAGAAGTACTGTAACAGTACATTTTCTTTTTTTTTTTGGTACCAGGGATCGAACTCGGGTCCTTGCGCTTGCGCAGCAGGCAGCGAAACCACTGAGCTAAATCCCCGGCCCTGACAGTACATTTTCATAAATCACCATATCATCAGAGAGTTGATAAAATTGAACAGTAAAATAGAATTGGATATACTTTATAAAATCGTGAACTCTGTGTAGGTTTTCTTGTGGTGAAATCTGGTTTCACATCAAATTCAGTCACTTTTCTGAACCTCGGTTTCCTCATCAGTAATACATGACTGATAGCGCCAGGCTCACAAAGTTGCAAAGTATGTATGACAAGATGGTGGTACTGGTCAAATGTTAATGCCCTTCCTCCTCCCTGGATGATGTAAGTCTGAAAAGGACCTTCTTGTACTGTGTCCACAAACCCAGAAAGAGGACACTGACCTGTCATTGACTATCGTGCCTACACTCCTGTTGCGAGTGTTAGAGACCGCTGAGCTCCCCTCAGTGATTCATCTGTATGTTCTGTGGGTAGTGACCATCTTGGATGGGGTAATGTTCTTCTCCAAGTGCAGAGCCCTTTGTTTCCCTGTCCAGGGATGAGGAAGGTCCACGGTTGGGTCTGAGAACCGAGACCATGTTCAGTTAGAAAAGATCTTTCATATTTTGCATCCTGACTAGTATATTTTTCTTTCAGATTTATAACTCCTGAAGATGAGCAGTGGTTTAATGTACATCTTATTCGTGCAGTTGAAGAAAATATCAGCCCTGAAGCAGCCTCTTGTATTCTCCCTGAGCCTTATTTTGTGGATTTCCTCCGTGAGATGCCTGAACCAACAGGGGATGAACCCGAGGATACTGCATTTGAAATACCCAAGGTCTATGAATTGGTATGTGTTTTCATCCATTAAGAGTCCTTCAGTTCACTCACTAGATGTTTCTCTCTGCACCCAAGTCCCACTGTGGAATGATGTAACTCCTAAGCTATTAATGTGTTGTGATTCACAGTTATACACCAAGTAAAATGTCTTCTTCAAAGAAATTTGGAAACAATCTCATTGAAGTCAGACATAAAACAAGTTTACCTACCATCCCCACTTTGTTTAATATTGCTTTGAAAGTTTTAGGCAATGCAGCAAAATGACAGAAATAGATATCAGACAGAGGGAAAAACAAAGTTTTGGTAGATCGTATGATTATTTAATTATATAACCCAAAAGAATTTTGACTCAATCTTAACCAATAAGAGTGCAGTAAGATGATCAAATGTTAAATAAACATGGAACTCAATAACTGCTTTCCATACCATGGGGTGGCAAATTACAATCTGTGGGCTGTATCTAGTTCATTGCCTGTTTTTGTTACCCATGTAAGCTAAGAACAGTTTTTATATTTTTAAAAGCTTAAGAAAGAAAATCAAAAGGTGAATAATACTTTGAGACACATGAAAACTATATGGAATTCGAATTTCTTAAATAAATGAAGTTCCTAAATAAAGTTTTACTAGAACACAGTTATTCTCATTTGCTTACTTTTCGCCTGTGGTTGGTTTGGCCCTACAGGGACAGAGAATGGAGGGTCATAAGAGAGGCTGTATGGGCTTCCAAGCCTACAATAGTTACTATCTTACCCTTCACAGATTTCATTCAACGACAACAATTCCTAGATACAACATTTTGGAATTAACATGTTAAAACCTTACTGAACTAAATGAAAATATGTCATTTTTTCCCTAAGTTAGCTTAAGGGTTTAATGAAATAGGAAACAAGATTCCAAGGTTTGTTTTTTTTTTGGATATCCTTTTATTGGTACATTTTAGATGTACAATATAATGACATTCATCATTGGAGATATGCACCTTTACATACTCTCTTGGTTCTTATTTTACCAAGGGTTTTTTTTTTTTTGTACCAGGGATCGAATTCAGGTCCTTGCGCTTGCGCAGCAGGTGGCAAAACCACTGAGCTAAATCCCTGGCCCCATAATTTTTTTTTTTTTGGTACCGGGGATCAAACTTGGCTCCTTGGCGCTTACGCGGCAGCGAAACCACTGAGCTAAATCCCTGGCCCCAAGGATTTTTTTTTTTTTTTAAAACAAAGTCACATGACCTAAGTAATTCTAAAGTGCATTAGAACAAAAAATTAAATGGAAAGGAAGAACTTTTAAAACAAAGTGGCTAAGTTTTTATTTCACAGTAAGAAAGACTGGTGAATTTGGGGCTCTGTAAACAATGTGAGACTTCTGTGCATTTTAAAAAATTCATAGATGGTATTAAAAAGCAGATTAAGAAGTAAAAAAAATGGGCCAGGGATTTAGCTCAGTGGTTTTGCCGCCTGCTGCACAAGGACCCGAGTTCGATCTCCGGTACCAAAAAAAAAAAAAAAAAAAAGAAGTAAAAAAAATATATTTGTCACAGTCCATCACTCAATAGCATGGATAGGAGGAGTTGGTGCTGAGTCTTTTTGAGTGGGGGGGCGGATACTGGGGATGGAACTCGGGACCTTCCACTTTTGAGGCAGGTGGTGGAATCACTGAGCTAAATCAGCCCCTGTGCTGAGTCTTTTGAAAGAAAAGGCCAGAAATAATGTGCTGCTGGAAACCAAATAATGAAGTTAGGTCTTGGTCTTCGGTGTTTGGAAATGAAAATATTTCTAAAAGTATTAATATTAATGTGACAAGTCTCTGGAAAAAATAAAAAGTTTTTAAAAAATAATTTTGAGTGGCTTGACAATTGTGACTGCATCCTATATATTTATCTCTTTCTTTCCACCCATAGGTACCATCATTTGAATTTCTATCTGAAAAGCTTCAATTTTACCAGAGGCAGTTCAATGAAGTCATTAGAGGAACATCTCTTGACCTGGTGTTTTTTAAAGATGCAATGACTCATCTTATTAAGGTTTTAACTGTTGGCTATTTCCTGATATAAATAGATGGTGTTGAAGCTTAGTAAATTTCACAGATAAATTGGAGAGAAAATAAATACACACTATCACATGTCATATAGAAGAGTATACACAGATTGGGTCAGTTCGCTGTCTCGGGAAACAAAGATTGAATAAGAAATCCTTTGTTTGAATCCACTTACACCAGAGAAAGGTTTTCAAGTACAAATTCATGGTTTTTGTGTTCAGAGCTTTTAGCATGTTTAGTCAAAGAGATTTGTTTTCCTGAAGGAAAGCTGAAGAGCCTGGTGAAGAAATGTATCCTCCTGGAATTATATTTTTGCTATATCCTATTTCCCACAAAGGAAAAGATGCTGCTTTACAAAGTTCAACTTCGTGATTGGTGTACAGATTATGGACAAACTGAGGGGGAAGGAATAAGGCAGGTGTATAGGGAGTTATGAAAAAACAAGCTAGTTGGAGGTAGTACCAAAAAGGAGCATGTTTTGATCCAAAGCTTGAGGAGTTACAGAAAGTTGTTTCCTTCTGCCATTGGTTGTTTGAAAGTGAGTTCTTAAGAAGATGGATAGGGAGGTGTGACAAAATGGAATCAAAGTTGGTGAAATTTCAGATGTTCTGAGGTTGTTTCTGCATTCATGCATTCAACAAATAATTATTGAGCACCTACCATGGCCCAAGGTCCTGTTGTAGGTACAAAACCACATAAGTAATTAACATGTTCTAAAAAGGTAATGATAGCATCAGTCCATACCGAGGTGTTATGTCTGTTCTGCCATCTGCAAAACTACCTTTAAAAAAATTTAGTGGTGATAATGGGTTTAATGATCCCCTTCCTAATTGGTGACATTAATGTAAAAGAAAGCTTTTTAGCAGTCTTCAGATGGACTGCAGAAGATTTGGACTACCATGTGAGTCCTATCCTCACTGACAAAATCAGTCATAGAAAAGTAATACAGGGCTGGGGATTTAGCTCAGTGGTTCCGGCACCTGCCTCGCAAGCGCAAGGTCCCGAGTTCGATCCCCAGTACCAAAAAATATATATATATATCGAAAAGTAATACAGAGTGAACCCTGTCTCTCTAAGCCTTTTCTATAAATGTTTCCTTTTCCTCACTGTAAATAGAATTTTGGTACTTTAAAAAATGGCAGAAATAAGACAGGGGCAGCATTCGTTGTAGAAATAGGTGTCTACATGATTCACTGTGTTACTGATGGATAATAAGCACACAATTCTAACCTGTTCTTACATCTTCTGCAAATTAGCATCCAGTGGGTCTAAAAGTAATAAAATTACACACACACAAGCACACAGAAAGAATAGTTATGAAATAGAGCAAAAACGATTTATATTCCATGACGCAATTATAAAGGGACAAAGAAAAATATTTGAGTTGAATAAACCACTGTGAAAAAATTTTTAAATTCCAAGATATATAATTATAAGAAAAATGTCTAATACAATGTAGAAACTTCTGGTCAAACTTTGTACTCTTTAGTACAAGAAAACATAAATATTTACATCCTTTTCTCTGATAGACACTTTTTATTTCAAAACAGATTTCACGAATAATTCGGACTTCGTGTGGAAATGCGTTGCTGGTAGGTGTTGGTGGTTCAGGAAAACAAAGTCTTTCAAGATTGGCATCATTTATAGCTGGATATCAAATATTCCAGATAACATTAACCAGGTAGAATAAAATAAAACGTGATGATATGTTTTTCTTTGGTTAATTTCTCTGGAGTTAAATGTTTATTTTTAAAGAAATACAACAATAAGTTGTATTTCTTTTTAAAGTAAATTTTTATTCAAATATCATATATAAGGGAATGTATGTGTCGTGGGAGTCACAAAGTACAAGTATACCTATCTAAACATCCCACAAGAAGTAAAACACTACTTGTACACCCAAAGCATTATTGTATCATGTGTCAGTTATCACCTTCCTAGGCGTAACCAGATTCTGATTCCTAATCCCATTCATTAATTTTGTTTAGCTTTGAACTTCATGTCAATTCATACAGGATTTTCTTTTTGACGTCTCATTTCTGTTCTAGCACTGTGTGTGAGATTCATCCACGGTGTTATATTTTAACAATGGTTTGTTCATTCTTATTGCTGTATAGTCTTCCACTTTATCACATATTATTACCACCATTTATTCATCTGCTGCACTATTAATAAATACTTGGTCTTTGACAAATAGAGCTTTTATGAATGTTCTGATACATGTCTAAGTATGCTCCTACAAGTAAAATTGCTGAATATAGTATATGCATATACTATATTCAGCTGTAGTGGATCTAAGAAATTTTCCAAAGTGATTGTACCAATTTTCATTTCCACTGACATTTTGAGAGAGTTTCTGTTGCTTTGCATCTTTGCTCATCCTTGTCATTATGGTTTTTTTTTTAATTTTAGCAATTCCAGTGAGTATGCCATGGTATCTCATTGTGGCTTCAGTTTGCTTTTCTGAAATGACTACTAATATCGATCACATTTTTATCTCTCATTGACCATTTAGATAATCTTGCTGATGAAGTATCTGTTTCAGGCATTTGCCCATTTTAAAAAGCTGGATTGTGATTTTTTTCTCTTATTGGTTGTTAAGAATTCTTTGTGTATTTTGGATACAATTTCTTGGTTAGGGTGTGTATTGCAAATATCTTTCCCAAGTTGTTGTCTTGCTGGGTTGGTGAATCTTAACTTTTAGGGAAACCTATCCATTTCCCCCCTTTATGTTTTGTTTTATGCTGTTTAAGAATCTTTGTTCACCCCAAGATCACAAAGATATTCTTCTATGATTTCTTTCACATTTATAAATAAAATTTACTACTTTCACAGTTAGAGCTATAACCTACCTTAGAAATCCATTTTCTTATAAAATCTGAAGAGGGAATTAAGATTATTATCTTTTGTATACATATCCATATAAGCTAGCTGCACTATTGAAAAGATCTCTACCCATGATAGAGAAGCGGGAGTGATCAGGACCTGAAGAGAGGCATGTTGGGACTGTGTCCGTGTACTGTAAAAGTGATACATAACAGTCTAATTAAAAAAAAAATAGCCAAAATGGTTATGTGACTTCATTGGCAGATGGCTTCTAAGACAGGCCTTTTGCTGAGAGGCTTGTTCCAAAAGCATAGGTCACGGCCCTGAGGCACCTGCGTGGCTGCAGCTCGGTGACCCACCCTACGAGTTCCTCTTAGTGAACTCCCCTGTTGGGGACTCTTCTGAAAGGGACACACATATGTTCTCTTTGGGCTGGAGGTTCTTTTGCTGAAGTCTCTTGAGACTTTGTAGTGTAGTGCACCCTGAACAGGGGAGCTGGTGCTCCTAGTTTAAAACCTAGTGTAAAAGAAGCCATTTATGCATTGCAGTGTCCTTACGCTATGTCATTCCCAGTGCCCACAACCTTTACAATACATATCTTCACTTTAGATGATGAAACAACAGCTGAGAAATGTGGGGGAACTTTTCTAAAGCTTCAGCAAGGATGTGAACCCAGATCTTTCTGGTTCCAAGGTCCATAGGTTTTGCATCACACCCTCTGGCTCATGCCAAGCTCCCTGTCACTTGCAGTGTAAGACCTCCTGCGAGTGAGGTTTCCTTGTCATGCTTGTCATCAACATACCGTGAGCACATATGACACTTTAGAAAATGCCTGCTTTAGACCTAGAATAGCTAAAGCAATTCTAAGCAACAGAGACATGGCTGGGGTTATCACAGTCCCCAACTTGAAACTATACTACAAAGCTGCTGTAATAAAATCAGCATGGTACTGACAAAGAACAGACCTGAGGACCAGTGGAACAGATTAGAAGATGCAGAAACAACTCCAGACATGCTCAGCCACCTCATCTTTGACAAAGGAGCCAACCACCATCATTGGAGGAAAGATAGCCTATTTAATAAATGGTGTTGGAAAAACTGGATTTCAACCTGCCAAAGATTAAAACTAGACCCATACCTATCACCATGCACTAAACTAAGATTGAAGTGGATTAAAGATCTAAATATTAAGACAGAAACACTAAACTTGCTGGAAGATAAGTTAGGTGGAACTCTTGAAGACATTGGCATGGGAAAAGACTTCATGAACAAAACCTCAGCAGCATGGGAACTAGCAGAAAGAATCAACAACTGGGATCTCATCTTATTAAAAGGCTTCTGCACTGCAAAAGAAACCACCAACAGAGCTAACAGACAACCTACAATATGGGAAAAAAAATTTAGCAGCTGTACCTCAGACAAAGGACTACTATCTAGAATATATAAAGAACTGAAAAAAATCAGACCCTCCAAATTTGAAGACCCAATTCAAAACTGGGCATCTGAAATGAACAGACATTTCTCAAAGAAGTAAAAGCAGCAAACAAATAATATGAAAAAATGTTCAACATCACTCGTCATTTGAGAGATGCAGATGAAAACAACACTGAGATTCCACCTCACCCCAGAAAGAATGGCTGCTATCAAGAAATCAACCAATAACAAATGCTGGCAGGGGTGTGGGGAGAAAGGAACCCTTCTCCATTGTTGGTGGGAGTGCAGACTGGTGCAACCACTGTGGAAGTTAGTATGGAGATACGTCAAAGAACTAGGACTAGAGGTCCCATTTGACCCAGCTATTCCCCTGCTGGGTATCTTCCCAAAAGAATTAAAAGAATCACACCACAGTGATATATGTGCACCCATGTTCGTGGCGGCACAGTTTGTAATAGCTAAAGCTTGGAAGCAGCCCAAGTGCCCATCAACTGGAAACTGGATAAAGAAAATGTGATTTTTTTAATAAAATGGAGTACTACTCAGCCATAAAGAATGAAAAACTAGTCATTTATAGCTAAATGGATGCATATCGAGGCCATACTCTTAAGTGAAATAAATAGGATACACATGTGTAAATACCGAATAGTTTCTCTAGTGTGAGAAACTGATAGTGTAAACAAGGGTTAAAATGATTAAAATGAATAACTGATAATTTGAAATATGAAAAAAGGTCCAAAGATGAAGGAGTGAAGGGAGGGGAAGGGGAAAGGAAAAAAGGAAAAGGAAAAACTATGAGAAAAGAAAAGAAAAAAAGGAAATGAAATCTGTGTAAATAAGGAATGGGGGAGGGGGTGAAGGGCGCACAAGTAATGGGGAAAAAAATAAGAACCAAGATACATCATGTATAGGTACAAGCACCCAATGATAAATGTAAATGAATAGTATACCTAAAAAGTACCAATAAAAGAACTAAAAAAAAAAGAAAATGCCTGCTTTGTTTTTATATATCACATCCCCACTTACAGCACATACGTCCAGCAGGAAACATAGTTAACAGAGACCAGAATTTTCTCTTTTCATAATCTGTGACCACCTAAATATGTTTCTGTTATTTATACCGAATTGCATAATGCATATTTTTCCGTATCCTTTCTCTGTATCTAACCACTTAGTGAGCTGTGTAAATGACTACTCTATATATTTTATTTTATTTATAATTGTGATTTTTCTCACCAAACCAAACTCATCCAAATTTCAGATCAGATACTAGACCTGAATTCAGCTGGGCAGAAACTCTTGCTGAGAACGCAGGGGTTAAAAGCTCATTTTCCTACTCTCATTACTATTCATGGGTCACTTCTGGTAAATCCTCCTGTTTCTCACTTCTCGAAATAACGACAGCATATTTGAATGGTAACACTTCGTTCTGTAGCACCAATCCCTGTGTTTTCTGGAAGGCACTGTTACTTAATATCAGTTGTAACTGGTGCAGATTATACTGTAACTACCATGGGTTCTTACTGTGATTTGAGGGAAATTATGACTATATATATTTTTCTTTAATTGTAAATTTTCTATCACTTCCCTTTTCAGGTCTTACAATGTGAGTAACCTAATAGAGGACTTAAAATTCTTATACAAAGTTGCTGGTGCTGATGGAAAAGGCATTACCTTCATCTTTACTGACAATGAGATCAAAGATGAGGCATTTTTAGAATACCTTAATAATTTGCTATCTTCAGGAGAGGTAGGTCTCAGGAGCAGAGAGAAACCTCATATTGTAAAAATGTGAATTATATTTGTACAGCAAGGGCAGCAATTCTTCAGAAACAAGGCCTTTTAGCACTCATTCTTGATTTGAGAAATGGGATTTTGTAGATTTTTTTTGGTAGTTTTTGTGAAGTGAATGCTGTCCACTTCCAGATTTTACATATGGTTCCTTACTTGTCTCTTTAATCTTCAATTTTGTCCTACAAATTATTTTAGAAAAAGAAAAGTATCCATGCATCTGTTTACTAATCAGGAATATAGAAAGTTCCATTAGTTGTAAGTGGATGTTGGCATTGCTACTTCTGATACCAGTTGTATCAGCCCTTCTGTAACTACTCACTGTTTGGTACAGTACTTCATTAGAAGGGCTCATGGGACTCAGTAACACTCAGGGCTAAGATTTATTACTGCCACACTGTAAGGATACACAGCTGAAGCAGGAAAGAAAAACACACCGTGAGGAGTTTGGAGGAATCCTTGTGCACGCGTCCTTGGCCCTCTCCAAGGGGGCACACAGAATGTGCCCGCCCTCCAGTATGAAGCACGGGAATGTGTACATTGTGTTTCTGCTCAGGGAAGCCCGTTCAGGACTCAGAGACCAAGAGTTTCATTGGTCACGTAGTCACTCTCTGTCTAGCTATAAGTGCCAAAGTTCTAGACTCCCAGGAGACCTGGTGTTTATCTCTATCATAGTATCTGTGTCCAAGTCTAGGCACAGCGGAACAGCCTTACCCAGTCGTAATGGGGGGAGGCATTCCCAAAGCTAAGTCCCCGGATGCCAGCCAAGGGCCAGCGCTGCCAGCACACCCTGTTCAAGACTAGGCCTCCTGTGGTGACTCTGCCCTGCGAAGTTGTGATGCTGAGGCCAAATGGTTATGTATCTTGGAGCCTAAGTGGCGAAGACTGACTCATCACCACACATTTTAAGTAGTTGTTCAGAATGGTGGAGATGATTTTTCTAGTGATAACTAAGCACAGGGAAAAAAACATAATTTGCTCTTGATTGACTTGCTCAATGGAAAGTTGCATTCCATAATCCCTGGCTAGCCAGGATGTGAGAATGCAAAGGGAAAATATAAAACAAGATGACAGATAGGAGAGGAAAAAAAAAGAGGACCAGGCTTTGGCAGTGAATTGGCTTGGGGAACTCTTAAAATACAGAATCCTTTCTTGTCTGTTGCTCACAGATCTCCAGTTTGTTCGCTCGAGATGAGATGGATGAAATCACCCAGGGACTGACAGCAGTGATGAAGAGGGAACTGCCACGCCACCCTCCTACCTTCGATAATCTCTATGAGTACTTCATTTCTCGATCCAGAAAGAACTTGCATGTGGTTCTCTGCTTCTCTCCAGTGAGTCTTTATTTTTATCTGTGTAAGAGGAGTTAGTTACTTAAATGTTCTTAATATGTCCCTAATGTGCCTCTGTTGAGATATTTGCTCAGAAATTAGTGTTTATTTCATTGAATTAAAGTTAATACTTTCCTACCACCAGTGTCCATCTACCAAAATCTTATTACCAGTGTGAGAACTTAAAGTTATTCATATTATTAGGAATTACTGTAAGCCTACGAATTTTTCATTAATTATCAAAAGACATATAGGATTTGAATTGTAAGGAATTTGATGTTGTGATCTCACCCAGCTAACCTTCAATGTAGACATATCATGTAGAATATCCCTGAGGTAGGATTGAACATCTCTTGTGCACTGTCCTGTCCAGTACAGTAGGCATTAGCCACTTCTGATTATTTAAATTTTGATTAATTAAAAATACAGGAAAGTAATAAGTCACTTCCTCAGGCCCAGTAGCCCCATTTTTAGTGCTCAATTTCCATGTGTGGCTAGTGGCTACCATGCTGAAAATCACATATATAGAACATTTCTGTCATCATAGAGAGTTCTGGATACTTCTATCCGGCCCTAGGGCTCATCTAAGGGCAAGCTGCTTCCTTTTTAGATAATCTCATTGCCAGATCTCTTCTTTCTAATCAATTAAATTTTGTCTGCACCTTATACTCTGCTTCTGACTCCTCTTTGTAAAATGATTCTGATCCTTTCTCCACAGAAAGCTTTTCAGGTATTTGGAGAAAGTTTTTGCAGGCTCCCTAAACTGTTACCTTCTCAAAATAAATATCAGATCCTTCAGATCTTTGCACTTGTTCTAGTATCAGGCTTTCCACTGTCCTGGTCCTCTGTCTACAAAAGAAGTCTCACTTGTCAGTTTCCTTGGAGAAGATAGTTCTGACAGGTGAACCCTGCAGTGTAGACATAGTGCTAGGACAGGGAAATGTGAAAATATGTTACCTTCCTTTAAATGAACACTAAATTTCTATACTGTTACAGCCCAAGAAGTTTTTAAATTTGTAATGTCACACTATTGGCTCAGAATACATTCATTCCTCTCCCTCTCTAGCTGATGGACAATGCCTCTGGGTTTCTCATGCTTTTGGATTTTACTGTCAACAGGTTGGTGAGAAATTCCGTGCCCGATCTTTGAAATTTCCTGGCTTGATATCAGGCTGCACGATAGACTGGTTCAGTCGATGGCCGAAGGAGGCTCTGGTCGCTGTGGCCTCCCATTTCCTTTCGGAGTATAATATCGTCTGCTCTAGTGAAATTAAAAGACAAGTTGTAGAAACAATGGGCCTGTTTCATGACATGGTTTCAGAGAGCTGTGAAAATTATTTCCAAAGGTAAGTGATAGTACATAAGCTCGATAGCTGTTGGACCCCAAGTTCCCTCCAAAGAGGAATTAAGTGAGACATGCAGTAAAAGGCTCTTCTTACTGATTGAAAGTGAAGTCCCAGTTACATTTAGATTTTTCTTGCATTGATTTTCTAGTGATTATATATTGAAAACATGGCAAATAAAAGAGATTTAAAAATTAAGTAGCATCCACACTTAAATACCTCGTTACCCTCTGGGCCTCCAAGTAACAGATGCTTAATGAGTTGCTCTGTTTCATTTGCTTAATTTTGTTTTGAAAATGTCTTAACTAATTCATTATAAACTGTTTAAAATTAGTTTCTTATTCTGATGCATTATTTATTCTGATTAAAGCAGTACATTGTTTTTAAGTTTCTTTATTGCCTTATGTTAAGGGAACATTTAGGTTTCGTATTGGCTTGACTTAGTCTTACCAATTCTTTTATGCCAAGAAATTGTGAAGCAGAATCTTAATTGACTGCAGAAAAACCATTCACTAAGAGCAGAGATGGTGTGTTTGTTATGTGAAAGCTGGTGTCAACAGTTCAGAAATACAGATTTTCTTTTTTTGCCCCTAGAGCGTGAGAGTTGTTTTTTTTTTTTCCCATTAAGTCTATTGGTCCATTTTAGGTATACAATACAGTTACATTCATCATTGGGATCTTGTACCTTTACATGATATATCTTGGTTCTTATTTTTTTCCCCATTCCCCTGCCCTCCCTTCACCCCCTCCACCCTTCCCTATTTACAAAGACTTTATTTCCATTTTTTTTCCTTTTCTCATATTTATTCTTTTCCCTTCTTTCCTTTCCCCTACCCCTCCCACTTCCCCCACTCCTTTAGACCTTTTCTTCCTGTCACACAAGATAAATTATACATTTTTAAAAAATTGCAATATCAAGATTTAGAGGACATTACCTCAGATTTTACAGAATTTAAAAGGATATAGAAAGCATATTACAAAAATCTTTTTTGAAATAAATTTGACAACTTTTATGAAGTACCTTGGAAGACAAATTAATGAAACTGACTCTGGAAGAAATATAAAATTTGAATAGCACCTATTAAAGAAAGTATATTCCTAGCTTGAAAACCTACCTATATGACAACAACAGACTCATATGCATTTAAACTGATAAATTATATCAAACATTTAAAGCAGAAAAAAGAAGGAACACTTCTCCCCTAATTTTAGGAAATCAACATTATGCTAATACTAAAACTGGATAAAGATAATAGAAAAGTATGAATATAAATAAAAGTTGTTCAACAACACAAACTATTAGAAGTCAGATCTGGCAGTATGTAGTAAGTGGTTTTATTATAGGGATGGCAGTGTTGGCTCAGCATTGGAAGATCCACCCCCATAAGTCATCATTTTAACAAAGGAAAGGAAAAAGCCATATGATCCTATCAGTAGTTGCAGAAAAAGTATTGGACTAAATTCTACAGCTGTTTATGGTAAAAGCTATCAGGAGACTAGAAGTAGAACAGAACCTTCTCAACAGATAAAAGACATGACCCCCATACTTCCAGCAAAAACACCTATATGAATGGAAAATATACAATCCTTTCTCCCTAAGGTGGAGAACAAGGGCAGATATGCCTACTCTTCAGCTGTCCATTAAACTTTGAAACATAGGCCCAAACCAAAATAGTCTGGCAATAAAAATAAAAAAATAGCATAGGATTGGCAAGGTAGAAGTAAAATCTTTATATATGTAGATGAAATGATCATCTACAGAGAAAATACTAAGAAATCTCCAGGAGCCCCTAGAACTTGTATTTGAATTTAGCAGGATTAGAAAACACAAGGCATATATAAAAATTCAGATCTATGTACACTTGCTATAAATGAAGAATTGGATATTGAAATTTAAAAGTTATGTAGGAGTAGAAAGGACCCAGAAAAGTAAAAAGAAAAAAAAAATAACAGTGTTGGAAGACATTTATTACCCCATTTTAAGACTTCTTCTAAAGCTACAGTAATCAAGGCAATGTTGGCATAAAGAAAGACATATAGATCAAGGGAATAAAACAGAGAATCTAGAAATAGAACCACACATATATGGTCCACTGATTTTGGAAAGATTATTTAACATTAACATTTTATAGAATATAAATTCAACTCGGGAGCAGAGGAAAAGATAATGTTTTCAACAAATGGTACTAAAACACCTGGTATCCATATGTAAAAGATTAACCTCAACCCTTTATTTCCATATGTAAAAATATCTTGAAAGGATCTATGATCCTAAACATGAAAGATTAAAACTATAAAACTTTAAGAAGAAATTATAAGGGGAAATGTTCATGAATTTAGGATAGGCAAGAATTTCCTAGGATACAAAAACATGATATATAAAAGAAAAAAATTGATAAATGAGATTCCATCAAAATTTAGAACTTTAAAAGACATCATTAAGAAAATGAAAAGTAGTCCTTAACCAGAACATATTTATAATAAATATAACCTATGACTAGAATATATAAAGAACTCTTTATATATTAATAAACAACCCAATTAAAAAGTAGATACAAGAAGATGATAAATAGCCAGTACAGCACAAGGAAAGGTGTGCAACTCTAGAATCAGAAAAATACTAATCAGTACAATAAGAAGATAGTATTATACACTCATTAGGGAGATTAAGTTAAAGGTTTTAATAGAACAAATATCAGCTTAGGTGTGAACCAGTTAGAACTTTCTAATACTGCTAATGTGAATGTATAATGATAAAGCCATTTTGGAAAACAATATAGAAATTTCTTGTATTAGAACCAATAGTCTCTTAAGTTTTTACTTAAGAGAAATGAAAACACATGTTCAGAATAGATTTGTACCTACAGGTTGACTGTCCCTTATCTGAAATTCTTGGGGACCAGAAGTGTTTCAGATTTTGAAATCCATTTGATCTGCAAAAAGGATAGCTACTCCTGCTTTTTTTCAGGTTCTTGTCACATGGAGTATTGTTTTCTACCCTTTAACTTTCAGTCTATGAATTTCTTTTAAAATTAAGCATGTTTCTTGCATGCAGCATATTGTTGGATCTTGCTTCTTGACCCATTCTGCCAGTCTGTGTCTTTTGATTGGTGAGTTGAGACCATTAACACTAATAGTTATAACTGATACGTATTGACTTATCATTGTCATGACTTTTCTTTTTGTTGGATTCTCCCCCTTTGCATTTAATTTCTTGTCATGTCCAATGGATTCATTCTGCTGGGCTTCCTGGGGTTGTGGTCCTCATTGTCTTTTCCTAGGATATTGTCTAAAATTTTTTGGAGTGCTGGTTTGGCATTCATGAAGTTCCTAAGGTTCCCTTTGTCATGAAAGTATCTTATTTCTCCATCAATTTTGAAAGATAATTTTGCAGGGTACATCAGTCTGGGTTGGAGGCTGTTTTCCTTTAAGGCTTGGAATACGTCACTCCGAGTTCTTCTTGCCTTCAGGGTTTGTGTTGAGAAGTCTGCTGTGATTCTGATGGGCTTTCCTTTGTATGTGATTTGTTTCTTTTCTCTAACTGCTTGTAGAATTTTGTTCTTCTGTTGGATATCTGGAATCTTAACTATTATATGCCTGTGTGTAGATTTTTTTTTATCATGGCTAGTTGGAGTCCTATGCCTCCTTTATCTGCATGTTAAGTTCTTTTCCCCTGCTTGGGAAGTTTTCTGCCATCATTTCTATAAACAGTTTTTTTTTTTTTTAAAGTCGTCTGCACTCTCTCCTGTTTCTTCATTGACTCTGATCAGTCTTATGTTATTCTTCTTTGCATCATTTAGCAGCTGCTGGACTGCTTTCTCATGGTCCCTTACTATTTAAAAAATTTTTTTCTTTTCCTGTTCACTAATTGCAATCTTATCTTCTATATCTGAAATTCTGTCCTCAAATGGGGTCACTCTGCTGTGTAAATGGAGTTTTTAATCTCTTAGAAATCTGTTTGGATCTGTTTTATGGATACCATTTGTTTCCTATGTTGGGATTCCATCATATTCCTCAGCTCCTCTATTTTTTTCTATCTGTGTCTGGTGTAGACTTATTAATCATGTCTTGCACTGTGGGTACAATCTCTGCTGTTATTTGAGAAATTATTTCTGATTTTATTTTTTCCAGATCCTCTTTTGTTGCCAGTTTAGGGAGTCCAGGTGGTTGAGTATCAGATTGTTCCATCTTGTTTCCCTTTTGGGGTTGCCTTAGGTGATCTGGAAGTCTGGTTTTGAGGCTTGTTTATGTGTCTTCTCATTTCAGCTGATGCAGCCTGTTGTGCCTTGTTGAGGCAACTTTTTTTTTTTTGGTATATCCTTTTATTGGTACATTTTAGGTGTACAATATAATGACATTCATTATGGAGATATGCACCTTTACATACTCTCCTGGTTCTTATTTTTTCCCCCTTCCCCTGCCCTCCGTTCAACCCCTCCATCCCTCCCTATTTACAAAGACTTTGATTCCATTTTTTCATTTTCTCATATTAATTCCATTCTCTTCTTTCTTTTCCCCTACCCCTCCTATTTCTCCCTCTCCTTTGCCCCCTTTCTTCCTATTTCACATTATCTATTATACCTTTTAGTTCTTATTTACACTTTCAGTTTCTCACACTAGAGAAACTATTTGGTATTTACACATGTGTGTCCTATTTATTTCACTTAAGAGTATCATTGAGGCAACTTTTTGCTCACCCAGTGGGCTTCAATTCTCAGCAAGCCACAGAGCTGCCATTTCTCTGCTGCTCACCAGTACACTAATTCCTGGGTGCAGAAAGGTGGCCTTCTGGATCCCTGAGCTGACCTGTTGTCTGGGCAGGCTTCTGGCTGAGGCCTGTGCACACTTGGGATGATATCTAGGTGTACCATTGGCTAGGGCCCTCATATTGCTGGTGTCTGGGAGGGGCTTTGGCTGTGGGCTGTGCACCCCAGTTCCTGTTGTGTGAGCAAGCTTCTGGCGAGAGTCCTATGCACTTACTGATGGTATTGGGGCAAACCTCTGGTTGTTGCTTGTGTGCCTGTGCTACTCTTTTCCAGGCAGGTCCTTGGCTTGGGCCGGTGTGACCCAGCCTCTGGGGTTGGGGCGGAGCCCTGGCTGGGATTACTTGCAGCTGGGCTGCTCTGGTCCACACTGCTGCTCCCCCAACTGAGATGGTCTGGTGTGCCTTTATTGCAGAGATTTTCTTCACTTTTCTGATGGGCTTTAATTTTCATCAAGGGGCCTCAGAGAGGCCCTCTTTCTGTTGTTCACTTCTACTCTATCTTCTCAAGCTCAGAACAATGTCGTTTATGATCCCTGCAACTCTACAGTGTGGATCTAGGTAATGGCTCAGCACAGCCAGGGTGGGGGACGAGTGTGTGCTGGCTCCGCTGAAGCTCACCTCCTTGGTGCTCTGGGGCAGTGGTATGGCAGCCCGAGAGGCTCACCTTGGTGCTCTGGGGCAGTGGTATGGCGGCCTGAGAGGCTCACCTCCTTGGCCCTCTGGGGCGGTGAGAGTTGTTATGTAAGACTGACAGATGTGAATAAAGGTGGGCTGGCACAGACACTGATTTCACGGTGAGAATAGTCTGCCAACACTGTATGTGAACACCCCAAAATCACAGAGGTGATCATTGTTTTGTTTCTACTTTCAGATACCGCCGAAGAGCACACGTGACTCCCAAATCTTACCTCTCGTTTATAAATGGTTACAAAAACATTTATACTGAAAAGGTGAAATACATTAATGAACAAGCTGAACGTATGAATATTGGTAAGAGGAATGGAATCATGTCTTTTTCAGGGTTTTCTTGATAGTAATCTCAACATTCTGTTGGGTGGATATTATTATGCTTGGAAACAAGATGCTTGATTGTGAGTAGTAGATCATTTTAAGAGATGAGTTGAAAGGTCTTTTGTGCTGTCAAGGAACTCTGGGCAGGAAAAAATGCAAGCATTGTCTTCTAGAACCCTTGCACTCAGCTCTCTTAATTCCAGGTCCTCTATGGTGGCCATGAATCTTTGTAGTCCCTGAGCCATTGCTTGGAGATGGGGGAAAGGCAACTCTTCAGAACTAATTGCAACTGCCTTGATTTGTAAACTTTGCCACGTTAGTGCCTTCTAAATTTCTACCAAAGAAAAAGGCAAAACAGAAAAAAAACAATGGGTTGTTGACTGAAGCAATGGTTTTCTGTAGTGTAAGTAGGAAACATGTATTGGAACAGAGCATGTGTCCAGAAATCATGGGGGCCATATGATCCAAAGCATTTATTTCCTTTCCCCTAAACATAACTTGTTCACATAGTGATCCAGGGGAGAGAAACCTTTTCCTGTGGCTTTTCTCATGACTCCACTTCTGAAAAATTACAGTGAATGTTTAAATTTTTAAAAATGTAATATAGTAAACGACACATTGCCATGAATCCTCAAAATACTCCCTCTTATTTCAAACACACTTATCCCAATGCTCTTGCCACTTTCTGAAGCATCTCTGGAAGTCCTCTTTCCTGTCATCACTTGCATTGTCATGGCTGCCTCCATATCCTGAATCCATTCAAAATATTTGCCTTTAATAGTCATTTTGACTTTGGAGAAGAGCTAGAGTTGCATGATGCCGGATCCGGTGAATAAGGTGGATTGGGGACACACTAATGTTTTTACAATCTTTTCTTTCTGTTGTATGGCACTTGGCAGCTGTATTCATTGTATTTGTTTTTTAATCACACCTTACAAAGACACTTATGGACACTTAGGGCTGCTTCAGAAAGTGGCAACAGCACGATATGAGTGTTGGAAGTGAGTGGGAGTATTTTGAGGAGGATTAATAGCGATGTCTTTTATTGTAATACATCTTTCAAAATTTAAACGTTTATCATATATCTTAATCACTCCTTGTATATGATGCTGTAGTATCAGTGGTGTGCAGTAGCTTATTTGTATTAGTTTATTGGGCATATTTTAGGAATTTTACCATCTGGTTCTTAAGCATAGCCTTTATGAAAAACTAAATAATAGCTGAGCATGGTGGTACACTCCTGTAATTCCAGAACCCTAGGAAGCTGAGGCAGGAGCATCTCAAGCTCAAGTACAGCCTGGGCAAGCAACCTAGTGACTTAACAAGATCCTTTCTCGAAATAAATAAAGGTCTGGGGGTGTCACTCAATGCAAAAGCCCCCCCCATGCACATGCACACACACAAAATCATATGCACTTATAATTAAATAACTTACATTAAAATGAAGGCAATAGATAGTTATCATTGCTTATTTATTTTAATTTGATTTTATTGTTATTAATGTTCTTGGGAAATTTATTTCTATTCTCTGTACAGTGGAAACATGATATAATTCTGTGCTACTGAGACTCTGTCAGCCATGGTGGAAAACATTAAGTGACTGCTTCCCCTCCCCAGAGACCCCCAGATATAAACATCGACCTGCATACCACTGTCTAGAACCCAGCTGCAATATGAGAAATTCAGTTACTCAGTTATTTCACTGCATTACTGAAGATCAGTCAGTTGCACAAGGTCTAGCGATTGTTGTCATTTTTATAGCAAAGAAAACCACAAAAATATTAACAGTTTTTCTATCTCATTTGCCAACTCAACTGCAGGGTGATGCAAAGGCAAAAAAAAAAAAAAAAAAAGATTGCCACAAAGTGTTTACAAAGCCAAGGAGAATCTAAGTTTGCCAAATACATTTTCTGGCCAAACAAATTGTATTCGGCATGACCCAGTGGCCTTCCCTTAAATGTATCTAAATTATATTCTCCCTCATTTTACTTTTAAAAAATTGTGATGTTGAAGATTAAATAGGTGATGTTCTCCTATCAAAGCTATTTTCTTACTCCCTGTTGAATGCTCAGAAATATGGCCAGTATTGTTTTCCCAAGATATGTATGTTTTCAAGGCTTTTGTCCATAATTATCTTTTGTTTGTTGTATTACATATATACTAACTTATAATTAGTAAATATTGATGAAGGGATATACAATATATTTATATTGAGCAAGAGTGTGTATGTGTGCATTTGTAAAGGTCTTGATAAGCTTATGGAGGCAAGTGAATCCATTGCTAAACTCTCTCAAGATCTTGCGATAAAGGAGAAGGAACTGGCTGTAGCTTCTGTAAAAGCAGACAAAGTAAGTTTGCACTTATTCTATCACTGTTGAGGAGGAATAGTTTTCCATATTTAAAAAAACAATATTTTAAAATGTTATTAGAATGAGGACTGCTGGGCACAGTGGTGTACACTTACAATCCCCGCTACTCAGGAGGCTGAGGCAGAAGGATTGCAAGTTTCCAGGCCAGCCTAGACAACTTAGTGGAGATGTTTTCTCAAAATAAAAAGCAAAACTGGGCATGGTGCACACCTGTAAATCCAGCACTCTGGGAGATCAAGGCAAGAGGATCACAAGTTCAACTGCAGCCTGGGAAATTTAGTGATGTAGTGAGATCTTGTCTTAAAATAAAAAATAATACGGGCTGGGGACATAGCTCAGTGCATATGTGCTGGGTTCCATCCCCAGCACTGGGGTAAAAAAATAAGAATGCATAACCTATAGATTAGACCTGATAAGTAGTATTCACAGAGATTTTTGTTTAACCTATACCAAGACATATCTAAACTGTTATCAGTTCTACCTGCTCAAAAACTATTCTTCTCTTGTTCTCTCTGATCTGTTTATAGAACCTCTGCTTGACTATGAGTCCCTCTTAAAGTCCTTCATGATTTAGGTTCCTAGGATGGCTCAAGTCTCAAGTTTGTGTTGAGGAGGGAAAAGGATAAGAGAAAGAGTTTATGTAGTTGGGGGGGAAAAGTACTCTCCTTCATAAGTGATAGGGATGTATGTGTGTTGTTCCTTTGTCCACCACCACTTTCAGTCTGCTTTTGACATCCACTGAGAGAAACCTAAGTTTTGACCCTTAGCCAGTTATGGAAATGAGTGCCATATAGGGGAAGCATAGTCTGAGCATATAGGAAGCACTCAATAAACATTAGCTATTTTTATTATTATCATATTAGACTTAATGTGGTTTCTGACCTTATTCTACTTCCTTGAACTGTCTCAATTTTTAGTTCATAGAGTAAAATGCCATTTTGCTCTTTATTTATAATGCAATTTAAAATTTACATTTATATATTTTATGTATAAATTTTAAAAATTAAATATGTGTTTTTTATATATCCTAAGCCTAAGGAAAGCTTAAAGGTAGAAGACTGCAAGGAACCAGCCAAAGGAATTAGTTTAATAAACCTTAAAATACAGATGGCTTAGATGGGGAATAAACTTGCTCTTATTCATATTTTGTACTATATTGAGTAAATGTTCTCTTACTGCATAAGTCTATAAATTTTACTTGAAAGTTTTCTATTTGCTTTCATGTGTTTCTTTAACTTAACAGGTATTAGCTGAAGTCACAGTAAGCACTCAGGCTTCAGCCAAAGTAAAAAATGAAGAGCAGGAGGTAAAAGACAAAGCCCAAAAAATTGTGGATGAAATTGATAGTGAGAAAGTAAAAGCTGAGACCAAACTTGAGGCTGCTAAACCTGCCCTGGAAGAAGCAGAAGCTGCCCTGAATGTGAGCAGTGTGTTGCTATCCTTCCCAACACAATTCCTAGCAGATACCTTGTTTCATTGCATGAAATCAATTGTGGAATTTCATAATCAAAAACTGAATTGAATTCTTAACCTTCTTGAGATCTGCAGACAAATGTTTCTATTGAGACCTTTTTCTAAGTTTTTAGAGTCCTCACTTCTTATAACCTATTATTTTTATTCCATAACTCAACCTTCCCTGGGAGTTGAGAAATAATACCGGTGAAGAATGTACTAAATTGTAGCATGAAGGATCCAGATTACATAGGGAGCATTCTTGGTTTCTCCAGTATCCCCCCCAGATGGTGTCCTTTCCCTTTTTAAAGTCCTCTTGTGGTTCCCACTGCTCCTAGGAAAATTCCCAATCTGGGCACCCACAGGTGTGAGGCAAGTGTGGGACACTGCCTTGGAGGCAGGCCAGTATGCATTTGCTGCTTATGACCACCACTTCTTAGATATACGATCTGGAGAAAGTTTAGTTAACTTTCTTGGGTCTCCAAAAGGATTGTAATTCCTCATTGATGCTTGAAGGATCCAGGTAAGCATTAAAAGTAAAATTTTAAAAATAGATATATGTAATTTGTGGGGCCCATAGAAAGTGTACAATAAATGCTACTGCTTCTGTTGATGTGATAACCTAGACTTTGTCTACCTCTTGAACTTTAACTCTTTGTCATTCTGTTCTATAGCCACATTATGTTTCAGCCATCAGAAACATCTGTAGGATTCTGGAAGAATCATGATCGGTTATCTTTTAATGTGCTTCCTCTGTGCCAGGAATGCTTTTCCTAACCTTCATTGCCTAATAAAAGTCATTCTCCAAATCTGGGCTCAAACCTCATTGCTTCTAGAAAGTTTTCAGTTCTTCTCCTGGACTTTCCTTTGTTTTCCTATCACCCTATGCTTCTGTCATGGCAGAAATCCTATTTTAGGGTAATTGTATTTTCTTTGCCTTCCTTGGGAGATTATGAAGCCAAGGTTATTTTTGTTTGTTTGTTTTCTGTTATATGGGAGAATGTTTATAGTTGTTAAATTAATGAATAAATCTATGATGATTATTTAATAAAATTTTCAAAATGGTCAGGACATATTCTCTACCCCTTCTCATTCCTTTTATGTATCCTAAAATAATATACAAAAAAGAGAGAGAAATTACTGAACCAAATGAGTCTAAAGACATTTTATAAACTATATTGCCTCCCAGTCTTAATCTAAAGCCAGCTCACAGATAGAAACTTTGAAAAATATTTTTATGAGCCATATGTTATGCTTCTCCTGTATCCTTCTAATTCTTTCCCCTTCCATACATGGGGCAGCCCTCAAAATGAAGACCGAAGGTGAGGTTTCTGATGTTCAGGACTTTGTCTCTTCTCTTAATATCCAGATAATATAGACTCTGTATTTTGAAGGTACAAGTTATTTAAATATTACATACCAGTGGGACTTGTTAGCAGAGGTCTAGCGTGGTGGGCAATCAATGGTAGTGATATTTTAAATTACTTAGTTGAGGGCAATAGGAGATAAAGGAATAAAAACAAATCCTAAAGTACAATGAAAGAATCACTATGTAAAAATCTTAGAATTCAAACCCTGAGATAATGTTAGAAATTGGGGAAAGCATGTTTTACAGTAGTCTGCCTTAATTATTGAAAAGTATTGGACTTCCATATGACTATTAATAGTACTTAACGAAAAATATATTGATTCCTAATTTCAAACACAGACCATCAAACCAAATGATATCGCCACAGTCAGGAAGCTTGCAAAACCACCACATCTTATTATGAGAATCATGGACTGCGTGCTGTTACTATTTCAAAAGAAAATTGACCCTGTTACGATGGATCCGGAGAAACCTTGCTGCAAGCCATCATGGGGAGAGTCCTTAAAGGTAAATAAAGTCTGCCTTGGTAAATCCTATGAGGTATATCAGGTGTCCCAGCCCAGGACACTTGATACAGACCAGACAAAATGGAAGACAATAATAAATCATTGCATATTGTAGACTCTGTTTATCTTTCACTGTACCATCCAGAATGTAAGAAGGGATAGATTTTTTCAAGCTGAATACCGTCTTTTTATGAAATCATTCCAGACCAGTGTCTAGTACTGGCACAGCTTGATGTCAATTCAACCCAGTCTCCAAAGGAGGCCCATATGGTTGGTAGTTTGGACATATTCACCAAATGGGAACTTACAGTTTTTCTTCTTTATTTTTTCACTAGAGAAACCAGGAGACAGTTTGCAGTTTACAGATTTGGATTAACTATTGCAAATAATCTTTTTTTTTTTTTGGCAGACCTGGGGATCAAACTCAAGACCTTGCGCTTGCCAGGCAGGCACATTGCAAATAGTCTTGATTGATAATTCAGAACAAATCAACTATTGCTTCTTTGGAAAAAAAAAATCCAAATTAGAAGCACATGCTACCTCAGGAAGGAAGTATTTCTTTTCTCCCAGGCCTTACAGGTCATGATACTATTTTTCAGTTGATGAGCGCAACAGGATTCCTGTGGAGCCTTCAGCAGTTCCCCAAGGACACAATAAATGAAGAGACAGTTGAGTTACTACAACCATATTTTAATATGGATGACTACAATTTTGAAAGTGCCAAGAAAGTCTGTGGGAATGTGGCTGGTCTGCTGTCTTGGACACTTGCTATGGCAACATTTTATGGCATCAACAGAGAGGTTTTGCCTCTAAAGGTAAGTTTCCCTCCTTCTCCCAGTGAATCAATGTTTAATAAAGGCAATCAGCAGTATTACTGCTTTTAGCAGACAAAGCACAATTTAGACCAATACAAGTAGATGTCCTTGTAACCAAAATTTTTCTCTTATGCCCTCACAAAGTTTCTGTCCTTTTTATATCTGTTACATGGTTTTTTTGGTAATTAGATAAGTAACCAAAACCAACTTGTTAAATAGAAAGTGAATTTATCGGGAACAATAATCAAGACAAAGAAAACTTTCCATTTCCTTAAAGTTTGGAGTTTGGAGACTCAGTTCAATGACTATATTCCCAATAAAACTTACGAAAATTAGGATTAACACCTAGACACATCTTAATTTCAGACACATAAAAAAGACCTAATATATGCAATCTAAGAGGCAAGTGAGCGAACAGAATTTAAAAGGCAGCTTACAAAAGAAATCAGGATATTTTTGACTTTCCACAACCCTAAACACTAGAAGATAATGGAAAAACATAAGCAGAATGTTGAGGAGGAGATTCCTGTGGTCCAAGAAATCATTAAAAGCAATGCTCTTCAATGTGTGTGGGAGCAAACAGACATTCTTAAGGATGTAACTGAGTATTAGTTGGTGCATACACGCATGCGTGCAATGCACACACACACTTCACACCCAGCCAAGCTGTCCTTCATGTCTGAGAGAACAGGAAGATACTCTTAGGAATGCAAAGATTCATAAAATGTACCACATAGATGCACACTATTCCCAGAGTTCACTATTCAACCCCTCCATAAAGCTAAAAGAGTTGTAAGTGGTTGCACTGGCGAATGGGTGGGTGGGCAGGCAGTTACTGTTTTCCTAATCCACCTTAGAGAAGTGGCTGTCTCTTTAAACTCTACATGGGTAACTTTGAGGAAAATAGAAAATAAATTACATATAAAAAAGTTTTAACAAAGGGAAATTGCAGGAAAATACAGCGAATGTACCCCCACAAAAAGATAGCAAGGGGGAAATGCTACTGCGGTATAAATATGTAATTCTTGTTGAACTGTAAGAAAAAAAGCACGTGAGAGCAGTTATCTTTTATGTATAAAAATTATGATCCTTGTTGAGCATGGTGATGCACTCCTGTAATCCCAGCACTTGAAAGGCTGAGGCAGGAGGATCGCAGTGAGTTTGAGGCCAGTCTGGGCTACATAGTGAGACCCTGTCTCAAAAAAAAAAATTGTGATCCTCAGTAGAGACTTAATTATAATAATGCTTTTTGAGGGCCGGGATTTAGCTCAATGGCACTGCAACTGCCTCGCAAAGCATAAGGTCCCGAGTTTGATCCCTGGTACAAAAACATAGTAATAATAATGCTTTTTGATATGAAATAGTATTACATTATGTAAAACATAAGCCTATCAAAGACTTCTGCAGAAGGCTCAGATTTCCTGCTCAGTGCTATGGAGCAAGGCGAGAGGAAAAACTTAAAGACAGAGTTAAAGAGAGAAATGAGGAGCCAGGATGGCCAATGCTGAGCAACAAAGGCCCTGGCCAGCCAAAACTGTTGATATTTGTTGATATTTGTTGGTGACATCATAGTTGATATTTATTGGTGACATCATAGTTAGGTCAAAGTAAAGGGGCTACATGTAGTTGGTAGGGATAGTTGTTGATCAGGCAAGGGTTGTAAAGGAAGAGACAAAGCATTCTTGAATTAGGAACAGAACAGACAAAATATAGGTTGTGCTTAGCAAGTAACCTTGCCCTTCTAGTTAAGAAGGTTATAATTTGGGGAATGGAATTTGGATACGAGTCAGTCTGACCTCGGCTGTGTGTTACATTAAGCCCCATAGCTTCACAGGCCATTTCTCTGGTGTCTACCATGGCCATTGGCAGGGGGCTGATATTGGCCCATGCACCATCTGCAATGCCCCTATGAGTCACATAAGCTTTGGTCAAACTCACTTCTTAAAACATGTCAATTGCGGGATTAACTGTTTACAGCCTGCACTGCTCACAGCCTGCTTTGGGCATAATCAATGGGGCGGTCCCCCACATAATCCATTAGTATCTTAAGTGATATTTAACAAAAAGAATAACATGACTTCAGATTTTGGCACACACTGCCAGTCTGCAACAGATCTGCCTGGCACAGGGCTGACTTTACAGCTGTAGGGTCTGCGTTTGGTTTAATGTTCAATTGTTGCCCTCTTGAAATTCTTAATAATCTTTTAACAAGGGTCCCTGAATTTTCATTGTGCATTGGGCCCTGCAAATTATGGGACAAATCCTGAATGGCCATAAATTAATAACTATATAAACTCTTATTTAATATTATTTGAAAGGTTGAGTAGCTATATTGGACTTTTTTTCAGTATAAACAAATAATATGAAATAATTTCTCTTATCCAAGAAACACTTACAGAAATTGATCGTATTCAAGAAGCCCTTGAATCCCCAAAAGCAGAAATTCCCGGGCCTCATTCTTTGATTGTAAACAATAAAATTAGAGAGTTTACATTTTCAAAAAGCCAGTTGCTTCTATTTAGAAGATGATGAAAGCAAGCTAGTTACCGAAGCTGTTATGATGTGACTGAAATGGTGCTTCCTTGGCCCTTAATGTCATCAAAGAAACTAAACATTCCACGTAAAAGTTAAAGGACATGCTCACCAGCACATGTACACACAAAATTTAAAAAGCAGAATAGAGGTAATAAAAATGACATTAAAAATAGAGAAGAGAAAAGCATTCGAATTAATGAGCAAAGCTAAGAACCGGTGCTTTGCAAAAAATAAACTGTAAAGAAATATGTTCCTAGAAAAGCTAATCAAGAAGAAAATAAACAAAAGCGAATGAGCATAGAAAGATAAATCCATATAACCACAGTCGTGTAGATTTAAATAATTAAAGAGTGCTTTTTGCATAGTTTCATGTAAATACATTAGATCATCTAAATGAAAATTCTCTGGAGAAAAGGGCTAAAATCAAATAAATCAAACATTTGAAAAAGAAACTGAGACCCACGCCCCCAGGAGCTCTGGGCCTAGATTATTGATATTTTAACTTTATAAGAAGCAGATAATCACCATGTTATAGGACTTATAAAAAGATGAAAAGCTGCTGTTACAGTAATTTTATTTTCAAAGAATCCTTACCAAAGAAATAATGCAAAATGTTGATATACCCAGTAGTACTTATCACAGCATTGCTTATAAGAATTCAAAGCAAAGGGAGGGCAAGAATGCATAAAAGTAGGGAAAAGGTTAAGTAAACTATGATATATTCAAAGTGTGGGATATCATGCAGTCATATTACTAATGTTCACGAAAAGAATGTTTAAGGCTGTGGGAAAATGATTATACTATATATTAAGTGAAAAAAATCCAGATGCCACTTACCAACTTATTAACAAAATACTCACACGATTATTTTCAGAGGTCATTTTTAGTCTGCTTTCTATACATTGTGCTATTTTCCATGTTTTCTATATTGAGCATTAATAATTAAAAGAGGAAAAAGTTAATGAAATATCCCCAAGACCTTCTGCCTCCCCAGCTGCAAGCAGTGAAACTGATGAGCTCCAAAGCGCTATCCACTGCAAAAATTGTGTAATTTACGTTGCCATTCACCAAGTAAAATCATGAATGTTTCATGGAGCTAACACAACTCCACGTGAACCACCTCTTCTTCCTTTCCAGGCAAACCTAGCCAAGCAGGAAGGCCGGTTAGCTGTTGCTAATGCAGAATTAGGGAAGGCCCAGGCGCTCCTGGATGAGAAACAGGCTGAGCTAGATAAAGTACAAGCAAAATTTGTTGCAGCAATGAAAGAGAAAATGGTGAGATGCTACGCACATGACTGAAATCATGTCCTGAAACGTCAGCCCAGTGTGTGTTGTATTTAGAAATAAGAGGAATGTTTGTGATGAGAATTCTTACCAGAGTACCCTGATTCGCTGGCTGTGGCTGTTTTGGATCTTTGGCGCTCAAAAATCTCTTCATTTTTAAAGTTCATGAATCTATCAGAGGAATGAAAAGACAGGGTGCATGATCCAGTCCAGGCACTTGCTAACTGTGCAGTCTGGGGCAGTGGTCCAGGCTTTATCTGTAAAACGAGAATTCTAGGAGGACAAGTTGTAAGCAGTATTGTGAGGATAGAAAAGGACTCAGTGCTGGGGGTCGGAGGAGCCTTGATTTGTAGAATTTGCTGATTTCTGTGTGTCATTCCTCCTACCCCTGCCTGCCTGTGTTAAATTACCATGATATCACTGGGTGCAGATGTGACAAAAAAATACATAACACTCACCATTCCATACTATTTCCATCACACAGATGCAGTGGGCATATCCTCGGCAGCATAGACATTATTAAAACGTAAATAATTAGAAAATGATGGATTTTTTATTATGTGTTGCCTTTGCTTTTAATATAATGTAGTTGTAAGTTTTCTAGTGTAATTGTGAATAATGGCTGCATTTAGCGCCAGCTCTGAAAACTGAACAGTTGCCTCTTATGAGCTAGTTCAAACTGACTCTGGTGGGGGATTTTTCTTAAAGGAAATACTTTGTAAACTGTAGCAAATTATTAAACTCAAGGCTTTAAGATGGTTTTTATTGATTTATTGATTGATTTTTAAATTGATTTGATATTTCTTAATTTAAATTAAATGGATTTAAAAAACTGATACATAAAAACATAGACACTACATTTGCATGGGGCATTGGGTGATGTTTTGATACATGTATAGATTCTGTAACGTTTAAATCAGGGCAAACTTATCTGTCTCCTCAAATATTTATCATTTCTTTATTGTTGTCTTGAAAATGCCTGACAGAATTAACATGATTTGAATTCTGTCTTACAAAATTGCTTCTCTTGAAATTTTGTAAGATCAAATTGCTCTTATCGTGAATGATGAGAATTTACTCTGCAAAGTTCTGTCACTCTGTATTATTTTTAGGTTGTATTTATTTCGCAAGTGGGATAATTCCTCCTTGTAGTTTTATGTTGTGATATAATAATGGGTGTTCGATCAAGCATTTTAAAAACTCTGAAATGTTCTTTTCCGAGTGCAGGATCTGCTCAATGATGCCGATATGTGCCGGAAAAAGATGCAGGCAGCTTCCGCGCTCATCGATGGACTGAGTGGAGAAAAAGTCCGATGGACACAGCAGAGTAAAGAGTTCAAAGCTCAGATTAATAGGTATGAATTTTGGTCTCTGTTAGAATCACCCTCCTTCTTAATTAGCCATCACAACAAACCCACCTCTTTGTGACACTAGAGAATATCTAACCAGTTTGTTTCCATGCAGAAGCACTTTTCTCCTTTATTTCCATCTGTCCATCTCTGCATCCTGTCCTCTAAGAATGCTTACAGCTGGACTCACACATGGTCAGTAGAGTAAAGACAATTCCATGAAACGGTTTTAATCTTAGCCGTAGCTTGGTAATGTGGGTTTTCAGTCTGACATCTGATGTTTGGATTTGCCAGACAATTTGGGTTTTCCCTCCAGTTCTCACCTCAGAGTTTGAAAGTGTGGACCACTGGTTGGTTCTAAATGCAAAGGTTTCTTGTGCTGATGTCTACTGAGGCCCCCAGGAAACTTAGAAGGAAAGAAAGAATAGGAAAATAGCAAAGAAGAGGAGGAGGACATGGTTTAACATAAGACTGGTTGTGAGCAGGACCATGGCCTGGGATAGAAGAAGGTACTTTCACAAGGAGCGGGGCTCTGCACCTGTTGGGGTTTGCAGGAAGCCTGCTTTCTTGCTCCCTGGCCCACCCCAAATGTGGTCCCTCTTACCCTGTTGAGTTTGGGACACCTTTCCCATGGTCTTTCCATGCCTGGCGGGAATAGAGAAGGATTTCACCTCGTAACACAACAAAACAAAACTGCACTGTGACCTTTCCAGCTACCTAACGAATAAGCTTAAAATATATTAGGTGATTCACTTTCGGGAGGGCTTGTGTGTTTTTTCTTAACAGACTTGTAGGTGACATTCTGCTGTGCACGGGATTCCTCTCCTATCTTGGTCCTTTCAATCAGATATTTAGGAACTATTTGCTTAAAGATCAGTGGGAGGTAGAGATGAAGGCACGGAGAATTCCTTTCACGGAAAACCTGAATCTTATTTCAATGTTGGTGGATCCTCCAACGGTAAGTTTTATTTTCCTTGCAGTATTTGTATTTTAGCCTCATTTTGTTACTTACTAAGAAGTAGAGGTCCACCTAATTTTTACTTTTTCACTGAATTGAAAATATTGCTTTGCAAATGCTTGAGAGTAGGGGAAAAAGAATTTTCTTTGTGGCATTTCTTTGCATTTTCAGAATCTTGCTTTCAGATTAAAACCATTAACACTGCTATGAACTAAAAGATCACTTGTGAGTTACAGGCTCGCTAACACTGAACTCTTCTTCTTCTTTTTTTTTTTTTTTTTGGTACCAGGGATCGAACTCGGGACCTTGCGCTTGTGAGGCAGGCGCCGGAACCACTGAGCTAAATCCCTGGCCCAACTGACCTCTTCTTAATAACTTCCCAGGGCTTACAGCACTCCTGAGAAGTCACACACTCTTTCAAACTTTTTTTGGAAAATGTAGGCATTACCTAGGCCATAAATGCCGCTACTAACCTTCCTTTTATTATTCACCATCTTTTGTTAGTGTCCAATAGCCTAACACCATAACATGTTTTGCTATTATGTAGTAATAGCATAACCTGCTATACTAATCCTCCTCAATGGGATTTTGTGGCCGCTGTCAATTTTCAGCATAGCTTATAGAGCTCCTATGGTACTAAAATGCTTTCCAGGCAATTTATATTCATGATTGCATTTCTGATTTGCAAATATGCTCTCCAGTTGCTGCTTCCTTAGGGGATGCAATGCTATTAATTTTGTGTTATCTGTATTTACAAGTTAAAAAATAATCTTCAGTTCAAACAATGTGGAACTCATCCTTACAGGGAATAGATTATTCCCATTGGAGATGTGCTGGGCACAGATGAAGCAAGGAGGGCCAGGATGTTCCTTCTTAATTATGGCCCTCGGGAGTCCTGGGGTAATTTTACAAAGGTGGTTACTGATTTTTACTGATCCTGTGGAGGGAGGCTGTAAATTTAAAGGAGATATTCACAGCCACCATCCATCCAATCACCCATACATACCCAGTGTGTGCAGAATCAAAGAGCAGGAAAGAGAAGTATCGAGGGCTTATGTCTTAAGGCTTATCTTCTTTTCTGTTATCCCATTACATTCATGACCTCCTCTAACTCCAAATCAGGTTCAAAATGCCATCAATTTACAATGTGTTCCGTAAGTATGAAAATAGAGCACAAAAAGGTAAACCTAGTCTGGGTTATTAAGAAAAGAATTCATTATAGTTCTTTCTTTCTTTTTTTCTTTTTTTTCAAAAGGGAAGAGGACGAAGAGATGGAGGGAGGGGAGAGGAAAGGAATGGAAGAGAACTCAGATGTGTTGTATACACGTAGAAGCTCCCCTCAATGAATGCAACCATTATGCGCTGTAAAATGTACTCATAAAAATAAAAAACAAAAAATTAAGTTAGTGATATTTGATTCATATTTATAATTTCTTTTTTCTAGATACTAGTTATATAATCTCAAAGGAAAACAATGTCAAAATTAAAATTTTCTTTTTACCTTATGCAACTTTTAATTGCTGATGAAAGCATTCCATTCTCCTTTGAATGGCCATATCCATTTTCTATTGTTCAGATTGGCGAGTGGGGGCTGCAGGGACTGCCAGGAGATGATCTCTCAATTCAGAATGGCATCATTGTGACAAAAGCCACCAGATACCCACTCCTCATAGACCCACAGGCTCAAGGCAAAACTTGGATTAAATCAAAGGAAAAAGAAAATGATTTGCAGGTATGTAGCATTTGGTGCATGGAAAATCATAAAATTTCCTCAGAATTTCAATAGAATCTGTCAGTTGTAAAGTTGTCGTCTGTGTTAGTCAGCTTTCAGCTACTGCAACAAATACCCGAGCTAATCAGCTTATAAAGAGTAAAAGGTTATTTTGGCTCACAGTTTTGAACCTTTCCGTCCATGATTAGTTGACTCCATTGCTTTGGGGCCTGTGTTGAGTCAGCAGATCATGGCGGCAGCATGTGCCACAACTGTTCACCTAGTGGTCAAGATGCAAAAGAAAGGAAGAAGAGGCTGGGGTCCTAGGATCCCTTTCAAGATTATATCTCCAGTACTTTGTGCGTGTGTGTGTGTGTGTGTGTGTGTGTGTTACTCAGAATTGACCCCAGGGAATACTGAGCTATAAGTTTAACCTCCTTCACAAGCTCATTTTATTTTATTAATGAAACTCTGTCTTACAGTTGCCCAGGCTGGCCTGGACCTGTGGAATTACAAGTGTGTACCCCCACACCTGGCTAAGCCCTACTTCTCTCACATTGTGCTTCTCAAGAAAAATCAAGCAAATTGAAGTTGTGACTCTGAGATACTATTTCAAGTTTATAAAGATATTGAAGGTGGTTAAAAATAATCCTAAGTAAACTGACCTGACAAGGAAATCACAACATGTTTCTCCCTTAGGAGACAAAACGAGACATAAGCAAATTTAGGCTTGTTAGAACCATAATTCATTTTGTTTAATGGGCTAAAGCCTTTGCTTAGATTCATTTATCTTATCAACTCACAGTAAGGCTTTTATAGCACCTAATTTGTGTAAAGAAACCTATCAGTCCAGAAAAACAACTTACTTCACATGTGGGATTTTTTATTATTTCCTTTTTAATCAAAACAATAAAAGTAGGCTTATTTAATTGTTCAGTTCCACAGTTTTTTCCATAGTAATTGATGTATATCAATTCTGCTCTCCTAATCTTTCATTGATCTAGTGGATCTTTTTTTTGCCTTCAGATCCACACCTACAAGAGCTTAAAGGCCACAGTTATACTCAGAGGACAGACTGTTAGGAGACAGAGTTAACATGATCCTTTGGGAATCCTCGTAGTTATGCAGGAAGAGGGCTCTTAGGAGAAGTAAGAGTTCAAAGCCAAGTGGCTCATGCAGCTATCAACAGTCTAGTGTGACTGTTTTAACTAATAATAAATATTGATTTAAAAATGAATGTTCCTGCCAGGCATTCTGTGTTCTAATTCCCCAAAACAATGTGAGGATCAATAAAAGGATTTTATAGTCTGTTAGGCTGACTTTATGGAAAGTATCATAGTCTTCCCTGTGTCAATAAAGGACAGAATACCTGGATGGATGGTTGGTTTGTCAATATATCATTCCTGATGTTGTTATGTTTATTTTTTTATCACTTTTGCATTTTAGGAGGATTCTGAGAAGATAAATGATTACCATTACTATGTTTCCCTGAGTGGTATTGCTATATAAATTTCAAGAGATTAACCCTTGACTATGTCTCTTCCATCTGTCAGGAGCAGAGGTCTGGTATCCTGTCCATGGACTGTCACTGGGTTCTCTTTCCAGAGACCCCATTGCATATCTGGGGTTCAGCAAACCTGTGACTCACCAGGTTTTGAATATTAGTTTTTGTTCATTACTTTTATTTTTTATAAATAAGGTATCCTGTATTGCCCTTAAAATTCGTGGTGACCCCTCCAGCAAATCCTTGGTTTCACTCAGAAATGGGCTCACTCTTTGTCAACTCTCGTCTCACCCAAGTTTTTATTTCCAGGTGACAACTCTGAACCATAAATATTTCCGCACACACTTGGAGGACAGCCTGTCCTTGGGCCGACCTATGCTCATTGAAGACATCCGGGAAGAGCTGGATCCAGCTTTGGACAACGTCTTAGAGAAGAATTTCATTAAGTCTGGCACCACTTTCAAGGTGAGTCTTATGAAAGAGGAAGAAAGGAAACAAAGAACAAGGGTGACATCTACTTATCTTTTTGAGCACAGCAGTGAAAGCAATTTCTTTCGGGTAGAAGAGTTTGGTACACTGCAAACAATTCTTTCCAAATTGATCACCCATGTTTCCATTCATTTATTTATTTGGCATAAAAGCTTATTTTATTTCCTTGGTCTCTTCTGCAGTGGTGGCTATTACTTTGTAATATTGTAATATCTTTATAATTTGTTTCTGATTGATAAATAATCATTTTATGTATTTATGGGGTTCAATGTTTTATACACTTCAAAACTCATAATGAGAGTTTTAAAAAATTATTAAATGTACTTCTTAACTGATACATTAAAACATTAAAATTTTACCTATTAATGGGGCACCATGTGGTGTTTTCATACCTTTTAATAAATAGTATATAAAATATATAGGAGAGAGTAATATATTGGTAAGAACAGTCATTTAGTTGAAACTAAGTAACTTATTAAGAGGAAACATTAATACTCCTCCTACTACTAATAAAATATATATTTGAAAAAATTTGTTTTGCAAGGCATACAATATTTTTTAAATAAGAAAACCTGGATTTCCTCACTAGAGAAATTACCATCATAAATACATACACATTTTTGTTTATCTATATATGTCTATGTGTGTATGTCTGTGTGTGTGTGTGTGTCTTTGTGTGTGTGTGTTTGGTTATGGTTATCTAAAATATCCCCCTAAAAGCTTATTTCATCACATGATGAGCTCTCAAAGTGATCATGAGGCTCTAATTTCATCAATGCATTGATCCACTGATTAGATCATAATTTGACTGCATTATTAGGAGGTGATGGAAGGAGGAGTTGGGGTCCGGTTGAAGGGAATAGGTTGTGGGTATGTGACCTTGGGGACTATAGCTGTTATTTGGCCCTTCCTCTCTCTGGCTTTCTTTCTGATCCTCTCTCCTTCCTGGCTGCCACTGTAACAGGCATTAGTGAGACAGGAGTTAGGATTCTATGAGGCAGTAAAGACAATGGCCCCAAAGTGCATTTGGGAAGCCCAAAGTGGAGTCAGCTGAGTCTCAATGCTCCAGGGATCTTACAAGAACATCTGCCAGGTGTCCTTTAGCTATCTGTGACCTCCCCAGAGCATGATCAGGCAGGCCTTTGGGTTGTGAGCCCTGCATGGACACTGCGTGAATTCTGCATAGATTGGGCCCTAAAAAGCATGTAGTCTCCTATAGGGTAGAGATTCTAGGGCCAGGGATGTAGCTCAGCAGCATAGCACCTGCCTGGCAAGTGCGAGGTCCTGAGTTTGATCCCCAGTACCAAAGAAAAGATTCTGTTGCTCATATAATGATGGCCCAAGATCCCTCCTAAATCCCTTAAAAACACTTCTTGGTTATCCTGCTCAGGGCCCCCTCCCAGCTAGCAGGAGCTTTACTTCCTTGCCTTTACATCTTTTACTTTTTTGCCTTTATGTCTTTTAAATAATTTGCTTGCACCTTACCTCCTCCATCCACAGTTTCATTCTTTGTCACCATGGGACATAGCCCTGGTGTTGCAGTAAAATCATGAGGTGAGCAGCTTTACACCACCACACCCTTCTCCCATGATGTGTCTACCTCACTACAGGTCAGCTGCAGACTGAAACCATGAACCAAACTAAGTCTTTCCTCTTTTAAGTTGTATATATCAGGTATTTTGTCACAGCAATTGAAAGCTGGTTAACACACACACACCCCTTTTTTTCAGTACTGGAGATGGAAACCCAGGATCTCATACATGGTAAGCAAGTGCTTTACCACTGAGCTACATCTCCAATTATTTGTTTTGTCTTGTTTTGAGAGTGTCTCACTAAGTTGATCAAGGTTAGCCTTGAATTTGTGATCCTCCTGCCTCAGCCTCCCAGTTAGCTGAGATTACAGGTGTGAGTCCCTGCACTCAGCAAGAAAATAGCAATTTAATAAAGTCTATAGACATTGATTTGTTCATTTCTCTCTTTATTAACTTTCAACCTAAACTCATTGATTTTGCTGGAAGGTATTTGATACTGTTCCCAACTGTTGATGTTAGCGTGAATTGTTTTCAATATAAGCATTTAAAAAACATTGGTGTCATACTCTATCTGTAGGCCTTTTTGGTTCTATTTCTTGATACATGATAGCATTTCTGAAGGAGTTTTATTTCCACTTTGGCCAACTTAATTCAGTTCCCAAATATCAATGAATAAGTAAAGATGCAAGTTTTCTAATTAAACAAAGATTTATTTAGTATGGAACATCTGGTATATACTTCAACCTGCAAGCGTTTACGGGGGAAAAAGGAATAAAACTCAGTCAGTGTACTGAAGAATTAGCCGCGTTCTCCTATGAGATTAGGAAATAGCTTTTCTCTTTTTCAGATAAGAAAGGTAAGGAAAAATTTTAGTGATTTGTTTGACTATAGTGGACTCATCCACAATTTTGAACTGCATTTTAAAAACATCTAACTGACAAAGATTATATATATATATATATATATATATATATTCAAAGTATACAATGTGATGTTTTGTTATACCTATACATTATATAATGATAACCATAGTAAGTTAATATATCTGTCACTGCCTATGCTGTCCCTTTGATATCCAGAATTTGTTCATCTTACAAATGAAATTTTATATTCTTTGACCAGCACCTCCTCTTTTCCACCTCTAGCCCCAGGTAACTACTGTTAGATTCTCTGCTTTAAGAGTCCAACTTTTTAAAATTCCACATATAAATGAGATCATACAGTAGTTGTATCTTTGTATCTGGCTTATTTAACATGTCAGAGTAGTTTATAGAATCTCCTTTCCTGAAGGTCTTTTAAAAGACTGTAGATTCTTATTTGCAACATGAAGGCATGGTGCCTGAGGGTGTGGTAGTGGCTTTAGTAATGTTTTGCATCACACGCAGGATTAGGATTCATTAGAAATTTAAGCCACTTTAAAATGCTGTGATTTCCACCTAGTTGTAGATAACAAAAACCAGTTGTTTTCAATATACTGCAAGTAGCAGTGCTTAAGATAAGTGTTATTTTTCTGGAGAAAATTGGCACTTTTTTCTTTGAAAATTGTATTAACTCTTTCTGTTGTCAAATATTGTCTTAGTTACATCCCTAGTTGCTCAGACAAAATACCTGACATTCACAGTTTGAAGGAGGAAAGGTTCTTTTTGGCTCACAGTTTGTAGAGGGTTCAGTCCATAGTCAGCTGGCTCCAAGGCAGAACTGTAAGGCAGAGGGGCGTGGTGGAGGAGAGTAGAGGAGACTGCTCAGGGAATGTTGTTGAGGAGGAGGAGAGAGCAAAGAGAGGACAGGGAAGATGTAAACCTTCCAGGCTGTCCCCAGTAACCCACCCCCTAACAGCAAATCAGCTACAGACTCATCAGTGCATGAATCCACTGATGATTATCACGTCCCCATGATCCAGTCACCTCCCAGAAGCCCCACCTGTGAGCCCATGAGGCTTTGGGGAGATGTCTAGATATAAACCACAATAAATATGTAAAGGATAGGACTGTGGAAGACTGCAAAGAAAAGCAATATTTCCTATAAACACAGCAAAGTTTCCCAGTAAGACATAATTTCATCAATGCTGTGATGGGGAAAATAGCACCTCCTATGCTACGAACAATTGATGACAGTGATAAATACTAAAAATTTGAAGTCAAATCTTAGATGCATCTGAGTTTTCCTTTGTTCACCATTTGTTCTGGATAAATTTTTCATTTGATTTCCTTGGGATCTTGTCTAAAAACATCTTTTTAGATAGGTCCACAAATGTAAATTATTTAAAAATGAGTAGGCTTTATTATTTAAGATCAATGATTAAAATTTCACAACTCTCCTTCCCAATTCGTTCAAGTTTCATAGCTCTGACCTTTGGTAAATTCTTTCCTAAATTACACCCAAATTCCTGGTTCTGGCTTTTAAGCTGTTTTTAATTTCACATTTAAATTTATATAGGTGAAAGTTGGTGATAAGGAATATGATGTCATGGATACATTTAAACTTTATATCACTACAAAGTTACCAAACCCTGCCTTTACCCCTGAAATCAATGCTAAAACATCAATCATTGATTTCACTGTTACAGTGAAAGGACTTGAGAATCAGTTACTCAGGAGAGTAATCCTAACCGAGAAACAGGTAATCATTTCTGAAGGTAAAGAACTTGTACTGATAATAATGATGACAGTGTTGAAAAACATACTGAGAAATGGCTAAATGGCTAAATATGGGGGAACAATTAAGCAAATCATATTTACCCTTGTTAACATAAGGTAGTGTCAGTTTCTGTGAAGAAATCACTTCTCCAGCTCAACAGAAAAAGGGAGAGAGAGAGAGAAAGAGAGAGAGAGGGAGAACTTTTTACTTGTTTTCAAGCCTTTGGGTATATTTACATACATGTCTACACTCCTGTAGATTATCTTGGGGACACTTGAAAAATTCAGTAAATCAATGATCATACAGAAAAAGAAATTGCCCTGGATAGCTGTTACCACTGTAGCAGTTTCACCTACTACAGTTTAATAATCTAATGCCATAAGAATCCTGAGGGTTCTAATGAAACAAAGAACAATTTAGGATGAGAAATTTTTAAGAGACAGATATAAGATTAAAC
Source organism: Heterocephalus glaber (assembly GCF_000247695.1). Next base: position 19,350,317 of record NW_004624754.1, on the reverse strand, counting down.
TAATTTTTAAGGTAGTGCTCAGAAACATTAAATTTTATGCACAGTATATTTGCATAAAGTGATTATGTTTGCATATGTAAAATACATTTGCATAAAACAGAATATTTATATTTGCTTTAATCTAATTTTAGCATCCCACATACAAAGAAAGAGCAAGGTTAGAAATAATAGGAGCAGAGAGGCATAAAATGGGCAAGTGAGAAAAGGAATGACAGAAGAGGATTGCAGGCAGAGGAGGAAGGGGAAGAGATTGAAATAAAGCATGATGAACCCAAATGGGAGACATTCAGAAAGGGAACGAGTGAACCACTAAGTGCAGTCTTCCCTGGTTAAAACATGGGTCACCCTGGGGGCTTGCCCACGAAAGACCGCTGGTCTGGAGAAGTGGAAAGGGTACAGACCCAGCTGTGAGAGTTGTTTGATCCTGATTTCCAACACCCTGGGACTGTGCAGCCCAGTAGGGGATCTGTCTCTCCTGCAGCCAGGCAGAGTGCCCCAGACTCACAGTGTTGTCGTCAGCTGTTGAAAATGTGTCCTCTCCAGTCTCACTGGTGCTGTTGGTTTATTTTGAGATGATTTATCACCGGTCTAGCTCCCACTATGAGGCTGCACTGTCTAAAGGTCCCCAGCGCACCCTGTACCTGCTCTTCTCAAGACCATAGCTTCCTCTTCAACAGAGGCACTAGGATATTCATACCAGCCTTGCTGGGGAACACAAAATGAATACTTAATATGCAGAAGGAGGGCATCTTGACATAAGCCCTCCTCACAGTCCTGATATTGAACCCCCATTTCTACAGCTGAGCAAATAGAGACCAGAGAGAATAAAGGTGTTATCCTGTAATGGCACATGGACTTCCACCCTGCCAGGACTCCTAGATAAACTTTCAGATCATGCTGTAAAAAATGTCCACCATGCCATGACTGTTTCCCATTCATACTGAAAGGGAAGCTACCGTGATTTCATTTTGCCTATGTGTTCCTGTACTGCCACACAGGGGTGATCATTTTAATGACAGTGATTTATTAGCTCATCTCCTGAAAATATAACCATAGTCTTCATCACCCTAGCAAATACTACACCACTGCGAATATGGCAGTCATGCTGGTCTTGGGGACGGGAGGACAAGAGTATTAGGTTCAATCTGTAAGTAGCTAGCTGGGTGGATTGTAGTGGGATGTTACTCATATCTCTGGACTCCCAACTTCTTCAGGTGTAAAATAAAGGAATTCAGCCAAATTCAGTACGTATCAGTAAGTGCTGTCAAGAATACCAAAAAAGAAATAGGACAAGTTCTTGCCTTCTAGATGCACAAACTCTGGAGGAAAATACCATATGATATAAGCCACAGCAGATGTACGTACAGATCAGTGCTGTGTTGTGGCTTTTGATTAGTTGGTTTAGGAAGACTTCTGAAAATGGTAGATTTCTGAAGCAGTTTTTCAAGAAACATTCTTTCACTAAGTAATCTTTTAACTTAATCTAAGTGCACTGGATGATTCTGAAATGAGACCAGAAAAAAAAAAACTGTTACAAATAATGTTACTGAGATCATTTGAATTTAGACTCTGTATTTTAGTAAGAGTAGTACGTCAACTTTAAATTTTCCGGATTTAAATATTGGGCTATGGTTATAAAAGACTGTCCTGGGCCGGGGATTTAGGTCAGTGGTTTTGCCGCCTGCTGCGCAAGCGCAAGGACCTGAGTTCGATTCCCGGTACGAAAAAAAAAACAAGTAAAAGACTGTCCTGGTTCTAAGAATGTTTGCTGCAGTGTTTAGGCATAAAATGTCATGACCTCAGCAAGTGATTCAGCAATAATAATCATAACAATAGCAAGTATTATTTTTAACGATTGTGATAAGGCAGAAAGTTATTGAGTGAATCTGGGTGAGAATTCATTGTACTAGTCTTGCAAACTTTTGAAAATATTTTTCAAAATATAGTTTCTAAATACAGCATTTATATAGGGAAAAAACCCTTTTCCAAAGCCTCCATGTAATCCTTTTGGTAGGAGGTATAAATACAATGGAAAATGAGTGTACACTGGTAACTGTCTGTACCTCTCCGGGGTCTTCCAGGCAGGCCCTAAGCCAAGAGCTCCCATTTGGCCAGTGTTGCCCCTTGACTTCTTGGCCTTAATGCCATCTTGTTTCTGCCATTTTCTCCTGCAAATAAAGTTAGTGTTTCTCATAAAGGCAGAGCTGGAAACAGGCCCAAAAGAATGGGGACATTCTATGAATGAATGCAGGTGGCAAGAAGGCTTGAGGTGATTGGGCAGAATTTTTTTTTTTGGTACGGGGGATCGAACTCGAGTCCTTGCAGTTGCACAGCAGGCGGTGAAACCACTGAGCTAAATCCCCGGCCCTGATTGGGTAAAATTTTAACAGGCCTCTCCATTGATGCCAGTGTAGGTGCCATGGAATTATAATACTAGTGGGCATAGTTTTTTAAATTATTCAGAGAAATGAGAATACAGATAGACTGGAATAATCATACTAATTTCTCTTGCCATTTGAAAGACACTTTGAATTAAACCTTTCAAACTGATAACAAACACTAGGAAGTTAAGTTCACCGTAATCACTGGTAATTACAGTTCCAATGTTATTTTTTGTTTCTTAATGACAGGAGTTAGAGTCTGAGAGGGTTAAACTTTTGGAGGATGTTACTTTTAATAAGCGGAAGATGAAAGAACTTGAAGATAACCTCCTCTATAAATTAAGTGCTACAAAAGGTACTGTTATTAAGAAGTAATCAAATCACAGATTCTGAATAAGGATTTTTTTTATACTCTTTTCGGTATCCTCATGATTATAGGTGTTAGGAAAAAATCAAGTTATCAATGCAACAAAAACAAGCAAACTGATTTCTATGTAGACATTAAGGAAAGACGGCAGAGAATCTGGTTTTTTGAGTTAGCAACTAGAAGCTGAGCATCTGAGAATAACACAGTTTTCTTTCTTTTTTTAAATTTTTACTTAAATTCTTTTATTGGTACATTTTAGGTATACAGCACATTTACATTTCTCATTGGGAACATGTACCTTTACATGATGCATCTTGGTTCTTTTTTTTCCCCCCCATTAACTTTATCGGTACATTTTAGGTATAAAATACAGTTACATTCATCGTTGGGATTTTGTACCATTACATGAGTCTCTTGGTTCTTATTTTTTTCCCCTTCCCTTGCCCTCCCTTCACCCCCTCCACCCTTCCCTCTTTGGAAAGACCTTGTTTCCATTTTTTCCTCTTCTCATATTTTTTCCTTTCCCTTTTTTCCCTTCCCTTACCCCTCCCACTTCCCCTGCTCTTTTAGACCTTTTCTTCCTGAATAACACAGTTTTCTTGATATAATCGCTCTCTCCTGAAAAAAATAAGGGCTTCCCAATAGAGAGAGCGAGATAACTCATAATAAACTAATTTGCTTGCCCAAAGGAAACTAATGTGCTTAATCTAATTTTTTTTTTTTAGATGGACTCTTTCATCTAGCATTTAAATGCAGCTGCTACCACAGGTTATGACATGTGTAATTCGTGTCAGAGGAGCTCGGCCACCAGGGCGCAGCTCATCTCCATGTGACTTGACTTGCCGCTTAGAAACAGGGTCTCTCACAGAACACAGTGCTTTGAGGAGGTCCTTTCTCTGCAGTGTAGTAAAAGAAACTTCTGTCCAAGAAAGTCAGATCAACAAACATTAAATTGCTCGGTAGTAGGTGAATTACAGCTCCCTAAATTTAATAACGAAGACTTTCCTATGTTGCATTAATCCCTGGATTTGAAAGAAAAAACAAACCAACCCTTCACTTCCCAGCACTATATCCTTAAAATGACCTCAGTGAAAAGTCTTTGTCTGACTGACCCTGCTCTTGCTGGTGACGTCACCTGTGCTCTGGTCCAGCAACTTCTCTCACACATTCTAAGTGTGAGCGAGCAGAGCTGAGGTCTCTTTGTCCAGCCAAGAGCACCTCAAGGCCTCTGTGCCGTGAGGCTGACCCAGGCTGGACTTCCATGTTAGTCAGAGGATGCTCAGCGGAGCGGATGCTCAGCAGAGCAGCTGCTCTGGGCTGCCCCAGGACAAACCAGAACATGGTTGTGTGTAGCATGGTGACCATGGGCGCAGCACATCCGAAGTGTCTTCCCGTATCTTAACAACTGAATTTATTGTCATAAACATGTGTTGTTTCTATTAAAGGTAGTGAGAGAAAAACTAAAATAAAATCAGGGTTTCTCTTCCTGGGAAGACAACTTTCACTGTCCGCCAGGATACTCTGATTCGAGATGTGGTGGGGCCAGGGTTCTCTGTAGCAAGGATTCTGCAGCTCAGGCGGTGGGAGGAAGAGGGTCCCACCCAACTGCCAGTTTGCCAGCTTTGTGTGTGATGTTTGGATCACTTCACACCCATGGCAAGTGGGATGGACAAGCGAGGGACAATTTTTGTTTTGGTGGTACTGAGGGTTGAACCCAGGGCCTTTGCACTAAGCTATAACTCCAGCCCTTTTAAAAATTTTTTTGAGATAGGGTCTTGCTAAATCACTAAGTTACCCAGACTGGGCTCAAATTTGAAATTCTCCTACCTCAGCCTCCCAGAATGCTGGGATTATAGGTGTGCATCACTGTGCCCAGCTGGGGACACTTTGAGGGAGCCACCAAGATGATATGGAGGTAAAAGTGTGTTACATAGGAACAACTAACATCACTGGAGATGTGATCATTGCCTTCAGACATCTGAAGAACAAATGGTCTTTTGCCAGCCAGAGTGGAAGGCAGTCCTTCTGCAGGAATATTTAGAATTCAGGCAGTGGGTAGACCAGAAGCTTTCTGGTGTCAAGATTCTACTCTCCTAGTGCCCTGTGGACAATGGAGAAGTCAAGTTGAAAGTTGACAGCACCATTTCAGAAGCGACTGTCCCATCTGGCTGTGCGACTGTCCCACCTTGTGTCCACCATTTTCTGTGTTGACTTCCAGGTTCCTTAGTCGATGACGAGTCTCTCATTGGTGTCCTCCGCATCACCAAGCAGACAGCAGCTGAGGTGAGTGAAAAGCTGCATGTGGCCGCAGAAACGGAGATCAAGATCAACACGGCTCAGGAGGAGTTCCGGCCGGCAGCCACCCGAGGGAGCATCCTCTACTTCCTCATCACGGAGATGAGCATGGTCAACATCATGTACCAGACGTCGCTGGCGCAGTTCCTGAAGCTCTTCAACCAGTCCATGGCCAGGTGGCACCTCACTGCCTTTACCCTGGGGACTCTGGAGCTGTGACTTGCAACTTTTGTGTCTATTTCTATTCTTGCAGAAATTATTGTTGGTTTATTTTTATACTTCTCAAATTTTTAAAATGTATTGCAGATCTGAAAAGTCTCCACTACCTCAAAAGAGAATTATGAATATCATCGAGTACCTGACGTACGAAGTTTTTACATACTCTGTCAGAGGCCTATACGAAAACCACAAATTCCTTTTTGTGCTCCTGATGACTTTAAAGATTGATCTTCAGAGAGGGACAGTTAAGCACAGAGAGTTTCAGGCTCTCATTAAAGGTAAAGTGTTTGGAATATGGATGTGTAGAGGATCTTGCTTCTGACATGATCTTTCATATACTCCAAGCCCATTTCTGTGATCCATTAGGGGAATTGGGTCCTGATGAAAGTCATATTCTTCTCATGCCTTTTTTTTCGGATGCCCATTAATTTTTCTCTGGTTACTTAAGATTCTGGTCTGTGCTAACCCTGTGATTTTTAGCTACATATTTGATTTGTTTATTGTTGCTCATGCTTAGGAGTCCCGGTTGCCAAAGTGGCAAAAAGTGGGGCTGGTCATACTCTTAAGTGAAATAAATAGGACACACATGTAAATACTGAATAGTTTCCCTGGTGTGAGAAACTAAAGTGTAAATAAGGATCAAAATGTATAATGGAAATAGGATAATGTGAAATAGGAAGAAAAGGTCTAAACGGGTAGGGGAAGTTGGAAGGGTAGGGGAAAGGAAAAAACATGAGAAAAGGAAAAAATGGAAAACAAAGGCTTTATAAATAGAGAGGGGTGGAGGGGTTGAAAGGAGGGCAGGAGAATGGGGAAAAAATAAGAACCAAGATACATTATGTAAAGGTACAAGTTCCAATGATGAATGTAACTGTATTGTGTACCTAAAATGTACCAGTAAACTTAATGAAGAAAAAAAAGTGGGTCTGGTGATGAAATTTCTATAGCAAGAAAAAAAAGCAGTTCCTTCAACAAGGGAGCATCATGATTTTGAAGATTGAAAAGGACATACTTGTATTTCATATTTTAAGTTTACTGTATTTATTGCTTTCCTATTTAAGGAGATAAAAGAGTAGTATTTTAACTTCAGTTCAGTTGCATAAATATTAATTGAGCACATACTATGTAAACCTACCATGCTAGTGATGGAAATGCAATGATAAACCAGCCATTGCTTTAGGAGAAAAAATAGCCTCTTCAGTGGGGATAAAGGTATTTTAAAAATAGCTCCAAGCTAGGCAGAAGAACCTAAGTGTTTGAAGTGAGCTAAGAAACAAAGTGTTTAATCTTAAAGGAGGGAGAGATTACATGGTAAAATCAATCAAAGCTTCTGGGGAAATATACCTCTGCTGGTTTAAGTGATGAACCTGGGATTATTTGGTATATGATAAATGTGTTCCAATCATTTTTGTGTGGTGTTTTGCTTTTCATATATAATTTAACGCACTATTCTCTGGCTAGTCACACAGTCCTCAAAAAGAAAGTGGCCTTTGAATTGAACCCTGATGGAGACGTTGAGATGGGGAGATTACTCCACGCTGAAGTGGAACAGCACGGAGAAAACGACACGGGTGGAGTGTAAGGAAGTTGTAGGGAACAGGCTGGTTTTGTGGAGATGAAAGGTGGATCTTTGTCCCTTCCGCCTTGTGAGGACACAGTGGGAGGAGCCCATCTGGGACCTGTTCTGTGGGGGCTCACCAGAAGCTGCATCTGCTAGAGTCCTCCTGATCTTGGGCTTCCCGGCCATCAGAACTGTGTGAAAGGAATTTCTGTTGTTTTGAAACCACCAGTCTATGATATTCTGTCACATTTGTGACCCCATTTCATAAAACTGGAGAGTTGGGGAAAACCAGATTGTACAGGGCTGGGGAAGCCAGTGAGAGGAGTTTGGATTTAATTTAGTTGGCAACAGGGAGCCATCAAATGTTTTATGAGCAGGGATGTGGCATAAACAGAGCGGTGCTTTAGGAATATTGATTTGGATTTATATGAGAGGTTGATTGACAAGTGTAATCAGCTCAGCAGTGAAAGTTGTTTTGAAGAAAACTGGTTTATTGTATAGTTTGTTTAGTTTTGAACTGGCTTACATTTTGACTGTTATTTTTAAGAGATGGTATGACTCGCCTTTCAGTGCTTTTTACGAAGTTAACAAATATGACTCTTAGACCACAGATTCTTTTATTTATCATTGTGAACTCTATACTTACGAGGGAAAAAGTTACTTATCACAGCAGCAATGTTTGATTTCCTGAGAGTTGCAGGCCTTATGTATCAATTACCCCCCTGTTTGCTGCATTATTTGTAAGGTGCCTTTAACTTTCTTCTTCCACTGAGAATGTCAGAGCACTTTAAAAAGTGAAATGGATACCAGGGACAATCCGGCATTATAGAACTACTGAGATACCTGTTTTCTCTGTCTGGTTACTTTAGAAAGATACTATCTTGCTTTAGTCATGACCCCATGGTCTATTTAGTCATGACTAAATAGACACCTTGAGGGTTTTCTCATGCCTTCCAGTGGGGATTGGATCTGGGCCTTCGGAAGGGTGGAGGAGGGAGCAGATGAATTACATCAGAGTAACTGCTAATGATTACATACCACTTACCTTAGGCCAAGACTGTTCTGAGATTTTTACAAAAGTTGAATTATCTAATCCTCACAGCAGCTAATCTGGTAGATGTTTACCCATTGAATCTACAAGAAAACCAAGAGAGTTGATGTTTCTTCTCCAAGTTTATGCAGCTAGTAAGTGGCCGAGAACAGGACATCTGGGGGACTTGGATGGCTGGTTAGCTTAGGTACATAGCGTGTTTGAAAACACCAAGGCCGTTTAGCTGTCTTCTCCTGCAGTCTGCAGTGATTGCTTCTGCAGCCTCTTGCACCGGGTTGCAGAGAGCAGGGCAGTGAGAAGGTTCCCAGGATGTTCTGAAGATATTGTGGCCTTCAGAGCCGCTGACACGAAAGTTCTTTCCAGGGGAGCAAAGGGGTCTACATGAAAAAGTACCTCAGTTCATACCCTTTTCCAGGAAGATGCTAGATGGGGGAGCAGAGATCTGTACTCCTCACCTCAGCTTTTATTGCTCAGGGGTTTATTGTAAAGTGGAAGAGTTTGATGAGCTCTTAAGGAGGACCATAAAAAAATCTACAAGTTCAAGAATCATTGTTTTGCATACATCTGAATTAAACAACAGTGGAGCTGGAGTTATGATTCAACATTACTAAAGACATTGTAAATATAATCTTGTGTTTCTTTGGAATATGGCCACCTTGAGTATGTTCATTTGACTTGTAATTTGCTTCAAAATATGACCTAAGTCAAAAACACATTCTCCACTAACCTACAAGCTCCACAAGAGCAGGCCTATGTTTGGTTTTTCCTATGTATCCCCAGTGCCTGGATCATGTGGCTGAGTGAAAAGTGCCCAATAAACATTTGTAGAATAAATGAATGAATAAATGATTTGAAAACCAGTCACCTCTTAAAATCTCTAAGATGCATGATATCCCTACCTTCTCACTCCCCCTGTTTGTCCCTCTTTCTCTCCTTTCCTCTCTCCACCCCTGTTTATTTAACCATCTATTTAACTTTGTAAGAAATAGTATTGAATATCAAACTTCTGGGAGGGCTAATGACTAAGAAATGATTATAGAGCCGGGGATTTAGCTCAGTGGTTTCGCCGCCTGCTGCGCATCGTAAGGACCTGAGTTCAATTCCTGGTACCAAAAACAAAGAAATGATTATAAAAATCACACGTGGAAAGATCAACCTATTCATTGCTGCAAAATTTGTAAATTTCAGGTTTCTAAAAAAAATTCTTTTTAAAGTAAACACAACGACCTGAGAAAAATTCTTTGCAGGGAAAAATGACAAAGGGCTACTGTCAGATTTTACAAGATGGTCTAAATTAGTAAATAAAACACTAAGGCAGAAGGAAATGTACCCCCAAAAGATAACCGCATTTTCTATAATATGATTATTTTCCAATTTTTCCATGTTTTATGTAATACGGTTATGTCACTTTTATTATTTGGAAAATAAATGTCTGAAACTGAAGTACAGGCTGACCTGATTCATGCCTTGTGATGATGATTTTCCCCAGGGGGTGCAGCTCTGGACCTGAAAGCCTGCCCTCCCAAACCGTTCCGCTGGATCCTCGACATGACCTGGCTGAATCTGGTAGAGCTGAGTAAACTTCCGCAATTTGCAGAAATCATGAACCAGGTAACAGAGTGCTGCTTCAAAGAACAAACCTGTAAACCCAAGCACACCCTGAACATTTTAACTGAAGCCTCTTGGCAAGGATGCCTTCCCCACAAGAAGTCTAGACAGTATTGTGGGTCTAAGGCGCCATGGCTGTCTAGCGGACATTGGACAGATAGACCTCAGAGGTAACATTTTCCCGGGTACAGGGAATTTCTTTCCTCCTCTGCGGTGGGCAGGGGATGTTTTCATGTGCCTACGGGGCTTGTGATCCAAATCTGACGTACTGAATGGGGCCTTTCGTTGTAGCATAATGTTGTTTTTAATTTTTACTTCTGCCTCTTGCTAAGTAATTTGCCCCCATTTGAACTGGAGACAGAAAGAGGAGATTAAAGTCCCTTTTTAAACACATCAGACATTTTAGTGGTGAAAATATAAAATGGTGAAAGTATTGAAATTCTAGTTCTTTCATATTAGAAGATGTAAATTGGTTATTGCAGATTTGTTATTGAGTCAACTGTCAGTGGAAAACAATTTTGCAACTCACGATGTTGTTGTTTTTCACTTGGGTCTCTTGGTTACAACTACCTGATACGGATGGTGCCTGTAGCATCCCAGTGTCCAGTGCTGATGCTCATCTCTTTTGTGTGGTTGCTGGGGGCTGGCATATTAGATTACAGGTTGGCAGAGCCACAAGCTGTGGGCACTGATTCTCACCCAGGGACCCGCACTGGCTGGGACTGTTCAGTGGTATTTTGAAATCTTGCACGGACTTTTTCTATACAGTCACGGTGGGGTTAGAGCGAACTGGTTGAGGTCCCTGAGTTCCTCGAGTGGTGGACAGCAAGCCTTCCTTCACATATAGCCCAGGAGGAGTCTCCTGAGTCCAAACAAACTCTTGGGGAAAAATTGTCTGGGTTCCCTGGGGACAAAATAAGGGACATGCTTGTGTTCCTGAGAAGGAAGGAAGGAAGGAAGGAGGAAAGAAAGAGAGAAAGAGAGAAAGAGAGAGAAATGGAGAGAGAAAGAGAGAAAGAAAAAAGAAAGAGAAAGAAAGAAGAGAAGTAAATTTAAAACCAGCGCCCTCTGCTGGTGGGCTCTATTGTGAGAATATATTATTGTCTGCCTCTGCCGATTAATATGTTAGGATGTGGTGTGGAATCTGGTAGCTATCACTACTTACTATGGAATACGTATTTTGCTATAACCCTTCGAGAGAAGTATTATTTTTGTTTGTTTGTTTTGAGATAGGGTCTCACTATGTAGTTCAGGCTGGCCTTGAACTCACTATATGTCACAGGGTGGCCTCCTGCTTCAGCCTCCCAAGTGGTAGGATTATAGGCATGCGCCACCACACCCAGCCAAGAGAAATATTATTGACCCAGATTTATAGATGAGAAAAACTGAGCTTTCAAGAGGTTTGGTTCTTACCCAAGCCACACAACCAGTAAGTGGCAAAGCTGTAGCTAGACCTCATGTTCTTCCCATACCGATTGAGTTACTTCCCTCCTACTACTTTTATACCACTGGTATCCCAGAAGTTGGGGAGAGACCATTCCTAGGAAGCCTGCAAGAGTTGAGTAGGACCTGCTATCACATGGCCATTGGTTTTCTGGCCTGTATGTGACAGGGAAGGGAGAGAGTAGAAGATCAATCTCCAAGCTAAGTGGGTTTCAAGAACTGAAGCAAAAATAACCTTAAGCAGCAGCTGCTCTGGCTATGGCATCCCAGGCCGAGCTGTTTAAAATCTGGAAATGGTTTCTGCCCACAGGTAAGGGCCCGGCAAAGAAATAGGCGGAGGAGGTAGATAGCAAGGGGCTGGGTGTCGTCACATTGCCCATCATAGGTGCCGCCCGGCCACTCTCCAAAGCACTCTTGTTTTTGAGTCAAAATTAGCAGGTGGAAGGCTAGTGGGCTGAGAATAGTCGCCTGATTTCTTCTTCTCCAGCAGGGGGCGCAGTATATAGGCACGAGGGCAATAGGGTCAGGCTGGCCCCATGCAGGCCTTCCAAGCAGCAGGCAGATAGATTCTTTGAGGGCATCTACCCAGGAAGAGGGGCTGAATCTTTGGGAGAAAGACAACACTTGTGAAAGATTTCAGAAATCCCCCTCCATCTTCTAGTGCCCCAGGGACAAAGCTAAAGCAACTGATTGCAGAGTAACTGTTCCGTAACATTTGCACCCTGTCTGTATCCTATATGATGAATTGCTCACACAGTGTGTGACTTTGGGCAATTTTCAATCTCCCCATGCCACGGTAACAAGTGAATAACAGAAGTAAGAGTGCAATCCATAGGCAACATGGGCATTTGCTGTTTAACTGTAATGCTACCATGGGTTTTTAAAAAGTGCTCACAAGCACAGCCTGTGTGTTGAGGAGGAGCAGCAACAGGCTCACTGCTCTATGGTTTCTGTAGTTAGTCCTGACAGCACTAGGGCTGCAGGGAGCACCTTGGAATACCTCTGAAAACTTGAGCTCCTCTCCATCCTCCCAAAAGAATAGATATTTGAGACCACCTCTTGGAGGGACTTGTGCCCCTCTTAGATTTAAGGACTCACAGTGTGTGTGGGGAGGGAACACTGGAAAATAAGTTTCAATTTTGTCATCTATTCCTCTTTCTAAGTAGAAATCAACATTCAGAGGTTTGGCTCTCAGAATGGTGGCTGTCAGTGGCTTTCAACTGAAGGTAATTTTGTGCCACCTGGGTGGCAGGGGCATTTGGCAACGACCGGAGGCGTTTTTAGTGATTATGACTTAGGGGAGAGATGCTATTGGCATCTAGTGGATTAGAGTCCTGAAATGTTGCTAAATATCCTGTGAGGCCCAGGACAGCCACACACAACAAAGAATTATCCAGCCCCAAATATTAAGTAACAACAAGATAGAGAAACCTTATCTCTATTTCTTCCTGTCCAAGCATTTCGTGTAATTGATACATGATCCTAATTTATCAGTGAATAATAGTAGAAAAGCTCTGGAATAGTTGTACTGCATCCACAATAGTCCAGTCATTCATTCTGAAGAAAACTATAACCTGTGTGGTTTTGCGTGAAAAGTATATGCCTATAAAATAAAGACCCTTTAAGCTCGTTCAGAATGGCCAGTACATTCCCATCACATGTGATCCACTTATTGATTTGTTTCTCATAGATATCACGCAATGAGAAGGGGTGGAAAAGCTGGTTTGACAAAGATGCTCCAGAGGAGGAAGTTATTCCTGATGGATATAATGATTCCCTGGATACTTGGCGGAAGCTTTTACTTATCAGGTGAGAATAGGTATTATCAGATCCGGAAGCATCACTCGACATATCTTTATGTTACCGGGTGAGTTAATTTCACTGCATCCCCATAAAACTGCAATTTTATAAGTCATGTGTGTGCTTCCACACTGTGGTTTTAGGAAAGGAAGTCTTGCCAAGCAAAAATATATTGGTAATGGTGGCAGAGAATGCTGCATTTTGACAATGTATTAATGACAGTGCTTCTAGCAAAAAAAAGAAAACATGAAAAATATGCTTCTATTATTCACTTTGTTCATTTGCTGTTGAGTGAATCACCCATTGTTGAATTTACTTTTAAAAAATAGAATTCACAAAATTTTATGGCAACTAGTTGATAGATTCAGTTTCATTTGAGGGGGGAAAACCAAGAATATTGCACTGAAATGTATAAATACTGCTCTAGTTATTGAAAATGAAAGCAAAGTTTGAAATGAATGTTGAGGAAGAATATTCACCCCCCCTCACTTTTCACATTTTCTCAATATCTCATAGCTTGGAGGTGTTCTGAATTGGAAAAATCAGCATTTGTGCGTGTGTGTGCATGTGTGTGTGTGTGTGTGTGTGTGTGTTTATGCATACTTGATTGATGGGTAAGGTGGAATGGTGGAGTTAAGGGAAATGAGACACCCAAGAGAATAAAAGATGTAGGGTTATTTTGGAGTAGTTTGTGTCTTTCTTAATGTTCTGTACCTGATCTTAGAAAAAGTTGTTCCCTTTGGGAGTGATCCAAACAAATGTGTCTTTTATCTATCATTTTAAAATTGGAGCTATGTTAAATGAATAGTGTAATCTGCTAGAAAATAAGAATCTGTAGAGCTTACCTGAGATGTATCAAGGATCAAGTGACATTCACTTCATATCTGCGTGTAGAACCTACTATGCTGTGCAGTACACAAACGGAATGACATATATGCTGGCCGATCAGCTTACCCTTGACAACTTTTGAAGTCTGTAGTGCTCCAGAGTGTGTGGCAGGCAGGTTGGGCCCCACTGTGCAAGGGAGCTGGCAGAGAACACTGTGTTGTTACCAGCTCTGCCCTACTCTTTGCCAGTGCCTGGCACCAAAACCACATGATTAAATTTATGCTCATCCAGGGATAGGAAACCTTGCCATCCCTCTTACACAGACCTGTGTATAGGAGAATTAGCCCATTGTCCTTCTGCGAATTAAATACGAGTTCTGTATGTGCTCAGAATTAGATAGAATAAAAAATGAACATGCTGAGTTTATTTCCTCTAACCTGTATTCATTTCTAGGTCTTGGTGCCCAGACCGTACTGTTTTTCAGGCAAGAAAGTATATCGCAGATTCTTTGGAGGAGAAGTACACAGAACCAGTTATCTTAAATCTGGAGAAAACTTGGGAAGAAAGTGATACACGAACACCTCTGATTTGTTTCCTGTCCATGGGATCTGATCCTACTATTCAAATCGATGCGTTGGCCAAGAAACTGAAGCTAGGTATGATTAGCAACTATGAAATGTAACCAAACTTCCACATTTTTGCACTAAAGTTTGCCTTTCATAACTTTATAACGGAGTTGTAAAGGATGTCTATAAAATTTAGAAAAAATATTATGCTTCTTTTATCCCTTCCCCTTAAAGTACAGATCCAATACAGGTATTTGAGCAGAGAGGAACACACTCACTTGTATACTAGGATTTTTTTTCTTTTTTATATTGTAAGCAGATACCACACAGATAGACTGTGTGGATACCAGATTAGCGAGAAGGGACATTTAGGAGCAAAATTCTATGCTTTTCCATATCTACATAAAATCACATCAAAGTATATTTGTCACTAATTGAAAAACTGTAGCATTGTTGTAATGCATAGTAACTAGGGATTTATTCATATCTTCGTTCAGTAACCAGGTAGTACAGGCCACCTGCTAGATTAAAAGCATACAAGCATGAATGCAACAGGTAGGAAAGACAAACATGCAAATATGTACTTGAAGACAAGGTGAAAAGTGCCGGGACAATTTTGTAGCAATGGCTCCAGAGTTTCACAGCAATGGCTATGGCGTTTCATAACAGTCTGGTCATAGAATTCATAGCTATTCAGATTGCCTGGGAAAGGATCATTCTGTTGATATTTTGAAAAACATAGTTAAAAGATTTATAATTTAAAAAAAAAATTTCCAGGTGGAGGAGCGGAAAACAAAATTATCCCAGAGAAAGGAAGAGCAGGACAAGGAGTTATAAACATTAGAAGCGGTGGTAGCACCAGCTAAGCCAGTGGAGCTAAAGGACAGAGAGGGACACCTCAGCTTGATGGGCTCGAGTCACCCCATAGGACGCGCTGTTTCTCCTCTCCTCATACCTGGGACACCTGAATGCTGTTGACTTTAACTTTCCAGATCTTCTGGGTTCTGATCTCTGTATCTGTACTCAGAGACCTCATTCATTCAGGCCTTTATAAAGATTATAAAAGTAGTTGAGTATGAGTCACTAAACCTGTGCTATAAAATAAAACTTACACTGAATTTATTAGATAATCTATCCATTGATCCAGACATGCCCAAGTATTAGGCACCTGTCCTGCCTTCAGTCTTTAGCTTGTAGTAACATATTCTGCAGTCACTCTCTCTTTTCTCATCTTGACCTTGGTCTGTTCATCATCAGCACACTGTTCTATGTTCTACATGCTTTCAGATGGTTACTTTCTTCTACCTGAACACCAGTACCCAGTGCAAACAGCTTCCGTGTTCTACTGGCAGTTACTTATTAATCATCTTTAGCTTTTTCCACTCTGGGATTTATTGTAGCCCTCCAGCTGAGTTGGTCTAAGAGTGGTGTCTCCTTCTAGCCTCATAGTTTTCACATAGGTGCTTCTATGCACCACTTCTGTCTGCTGATGTGTGCCTTTTTTCTCCCTTGATACAAATCATCCTTTTCCATATGGCAGAACTCATAGCCCTGGTGATTGGCTGGCTTCCCTACCAACAAGCTCAGCGTAATCAGCATTCTCAGAAAATTCCTTTAACATCCAAGTGTTCCAAGTCCAAATATACAGGGAAGACACCCATTGGCTTAGCTTTGATCATGTGTTCCTTTATGGACCAATCAATGAAATGTTACTGTGGTTATAAATTCATAGCAGAAATCACATAGAGGTGGGGTGGGGTCATTTCTTAGAAAGGGTACAGTGTTGGGCCGGGGATTTAACTGAGTGGTTTTGCTGCCTGCCTCTCAAGCGCAAGGTCCCAAGTTAGATCCCTGGTACAAAAAAAAAAAAAAGAACTTCTCCAGAAAGAAAGAAAGGGTACAGTGATTGAAAGAAAAGAGTGTTATATTAGTTCTGATTTCAGATACAGTAAGTCCCTGACTTAATGAGTAAGTGCCATTCCAGGAGAACATCTGTAAGTTGGAATCATTTGTAAGTCTGACAAAGTGACAGAAATATACAATGTAAGGCATAAAAAAGCCAAATATGAGGTCCATTGGTAAGGGTGAAATTTCACAACTTGAGTGTTCATAAGTCGGGGACTTACTGTAGTAACTTAAAACAATGCTGTTGTCTCAGACGATGGTTTAAGAACAGAATTAAGAAATTCATGGTCTCCTTTAGAAGAAATCAAAACCCTGACAGCAAACAATAAGAAATCAGACCTGTTCTATCACCTTCTGTGTTGTTATTCTACTTTGCTTGGCAATTTGATGATTTCCATTTCTTGCTACTACTTTAGTTTTTCTAGCAACAGTTCAAGCTTCTGTTGGTTACTTCATTAGGAGACTGAAACAAAGTAGATTTGATTTTTATACTGAAGGACTCAATAAATCTTGTAAACAACTCTATTGACATATCATTTTTAGGTAGAAGACCTCCTGCTGTTTGCTGCTTTGGCTTAGAAGCCTCAAAGATAGCTGTGAAATTTAAACTGCTATGCAGACTGACTAGCATATTAATCTAGTATCAACTATTAATATTTCATTTGGAAAACTGGGTAATAGATGATCATAGAACACTCAGAATGAATGAGACTGGAAATCCTGGAGACCCAACTACCTTACTTAGCAGCTGAGGGAACCAAGACATGGAAAAGAGGTCCCAGAGCTAGCTGGTGACAGATTTGATTCAGGACTTAGCTCTGGCTTCTGAACCCCACTACATTGGTCTCAGTAGCTTTTGACTTTTGTTTCCTCTCACTGATTTTTCTGGATGATTTAATCAGTGGCTGACAGGAAGTTGAGGGTGGGACAGAATCAAATAAATTTTTGCAGGAAAAGAAAGGGAAAACTTGTGGTTATGCACGTTCTCTAGTGCTAGCCAAGCTCTGCAGTGAGAAACTCGGAGTAGCAAAGTTCTGCTCAGAAGTCCTGGGTACCTGGGTCCTTGGGTGAGGGGAGAAAGCAAGAGGGTCCAGCTAAGAGCTCTGCAAGGAGCTGGGAGAGGGAGGACTGGGTCTCAGAGGAGGAGTCTAAAAGCAAATGATAGATAGCAAACAAATAAATAGAACCCCCAAGTACACAAATTAGGAGAGAAAAATTAGCACAGCGTGTGCAGATGAAACATTTTAAATAGTGAGAGAATGGAATTGTAATAAATGAGATCTCATCTGGTTGACAAATCTGTAGAAAAATACAGATTTACAAAATTTTATCAGAAAAGGTAGAAAGCCCAGAATAAACCAGCAATCAAAGCGAGAAAAATTAAACAGTTTTAATTTTGTTTAAAAGTATTACTTCAGCAAAGCCCCTGGTCTTGGGTGGCTTTTGGGTAAAAACTTCCAAAGACTTTCACACCCTGTGTTCTCTTCTAGAATATAGAAGAAAGAGATATATTTTCCTCTTTCTTAGCATTAATTATCCTGACAATCAAATACTGACCAAGGTAGTAATTGCGTAAGAGAAAGACACCCACAGGCTGATTCTACTGATCAATAGAAATATAAAATCTTAACTAAATTCCAAGTAAGAAAATTTCAATGGGTCATTTAAGTGATAACATACAAATAATACGTTTTGATGAGGTAAAAATACACAGGTGAATATAAGGAAGGTGCAGTAGTGAGAAATCTCATCGGGGCTGGGATGTAGCTCAGTGGTAGAGCACTTGCCTAGCATACCAGAGGCCTGACTCCCATCCCCAGCATCACAAAACAAAGAAAAATGGAAACAAAAACTCATCCATAATCAGTGAAAGATTTTCCCTTACGCTATTGTATATTATTTGATAGATGCTTAAAAAGCATTTATAAAAATTCAACATTTAAATTTGATTTTTTAAATGTAGGAAAAAATATTAAAATGGTAATAAACATGCAGTGCAAGTCTCAATTGTACTTGTTGGGGAATGGCTATAGACACACCTACCCATTAGAGTTGGGTGTAAGATAAAGATGTCTGCCACCGCCTCTGTTATTTAGCATTGTGCAAGATATAGTTAGTGTATTGTAAGAATCATAAATAAAAGATATAACTATTGGAATGGAGGAACAGAAGTCATCATTACTCTCAGACAATGTAATTGTCTAACTAAAAAACACAAATGAATCAACTGAAAAACGATTAGACTTAATAGGATAGTTCAGTAAGGTGCCTGGTCACAAAATAAATATATAAAAAAATCAATGGTGCTTTCTTGTAAAATAAAATGTAAAAATCCCATTAACTATAGCAATAAAAATGAAGCAGAAATAATTTTTAAATGCCTATTTGAAGAAAACTATAAAACTTTCTAACTGATATAAAAGTTAGCTCAAATAAATGGAGAGGTATACCACATTCCTGATATAAAGGTTCAATATTGTAAAGATGTCAATATTCTCTAGATTAATCTATAAATTGAATGCAAATCTAATTGAAGTTCAAACAGCATTTTTTCCTCCTAATTGGATAGTAGAGAGATCTTAGATCATCTAGATCTATAAATGAATGAGAATAGCCAATAAGGCTTGTAAAGAAAAAAGAATAATGGGGATCCAGTACTGCCAAAAATTTTAAAACTTTATCATAAGAGAGTTTAATCAGTGTATAACTGGCTTCATAGAAAAACAAATCGTGGAATGAAATGAAAGGCCTGATAGTAGACTGATAAATATATCATATATATAGCTCAGCCTATGATAAGAGTCACATTTCAAATCTGTGGAGAGAAAAGGGATTAGTCAGTAAACAGTGTGGAAACAGCAGGTTAGTGTTAGAAAAGGGTAATAGCTTTACTTCACATTAAACTCCAGAGTAAGTTCTAGGTTGATTAGGATATTAAGTGCTTTGGATTATGCTATAAAAGAAAAAAAGAATATATATGTAATTAATGATAGAGTATTGAATGGCTAAGATTTCCCTAATACCAAAGTCCAAAACTAGAGCGATGATACAGATCACATGATTAGATAAGGTTTTTAAACTTCTGTAATTCAAAAAAAAAACTTCTGTAATTCAAAGCACCATAAATAAAGTTAAAATACAAATGAAGACAAGAGTGTGGGCTGGGAATGATACCATCCCATTTCAGTGGAAGACACTGGTAGTAAGTCATATACGTCGTGTGTGTCTAGAAATTTATCCTTTTCTTCTAGAGTCTTCAATTTATTAGAATACAGGTTTTCCAAATAATTCCTAATAATTCCCTGGAGTTTAGTGACATCTGTTATAACATCCCCTTTTTCATCTCTAATTGTATTGGTTTGAGTCTTCTCTCTCTTTTGGTTAGTTTGGTTAACAGTTTAGGAATCTCATCTTTTCAAAGAACCAACTCTGTTTTTCATTGATCCTCTGCTTTGTTCTTTTAGTCTCTACCTTGTTAATTTCAGTTATGATCTTTATTATTTCTTTCTTCCTGTTGAGTTTGGTTTTAGTTTTGTATTGTTCTTTTTTTCAAAGACCTTGAGGTGCATCACTAGGTTATTTATTTGTGATAACTGTAATTTTTTGATATAGTTGCTCATAGCTATAAACTTCCATCTTAGAACTGCCTTTGCTATACCCCAGAGATTCTTGTATGTTGTGTTTCCATTTTCACTTGTTCCTAGGAATCTTTATATTTCCTCCCTGATTTCTTCAATGACTGAATCATCCAAAAGTGAACTGTTCAATCTCCGTATGTTTGTATAGCTTCTGTAGTTTGTCTTGCTGTTGATTTCTAGTTTTATTCCATTATAATATGGTAAGGTACCAAAAATTATTTCAGAGTTTTTGCATTTGTTATGGCTTGCCTTATGACCTAAAATATGATTTGTTTTTGAGAACATGAGCTACCTAGGGAGAATATGTATTCTGTAATTGTTGGATGGAATAGTCTATAGATATCTGTTAAGTCCATTTTATCCATAGTATAGATTAACTTCATGTTTCTTTGTTGATTTTTTTTTTTTTTTTGGTCTGGATGACCTATTGGTGAGAGTGGAGTATCAGAGTCACTCACTATTGTACTGGGATCTATATATCCCTATATACTGAATAGTGTTTTGTTGTGAAATTGAGTGAGTCAATGTTAGGTGCATAATATATTTACAATTGCTGTATCTTTTTGGTGGGTTTTTCCCTTTACTGATAGGTAGTGGCCTTTGTCTCATCTAATTTTGTCTGCTTTGTCAGGTGTCAGTATTGCTACTCCTGTTGACTTTCAGGTTCCATTAGCATAGAATATTTTTCCTATCCTTTCACTTTCGGTCTGTGTATTTCTTTGCTAATAAGGTGTGTTTCTTTCAGGTAGCCAAGAGTTGAGTCTTGCTTTTTAATCCAGTCTGCCAGTCTATGGCTTTTAATTGGAGAATTAACACCATTTACATTCAGATTTATTATAAAAAGGTGTGCACTAATTCTTGTCATCTTGTTGTTTTTCTAGTGTTTGATTCTTCCCTGATTGTCATTGGTTTATCTATTCTGTCTTTCTGTGTATAGAACTCCTTTAAGTGTCTTCTGCAATGCTGTCTCAGTGGTCATGAGTTTCTTTAGTTTATGCTTATTTAATAAGGTCTTTACTTTTTGTTCAGATTTGAAGGTTAGATTTGCCGGATAGAGTCATATAGGTTGGCATTTATTTTCTTTTTTTCAGGGCTTAAAACACATTATTTCATTCACTCCTGGCCTTTGGGGTCTCTGTTGAGAAGTCTGAAGTTCTGATGAGTTTGTTTCTGTAAGTGACATAACATTTCTCTCTTTCAGCTTTAAATATTCTTTCCTGGTTTTGCCCTCTTTACATTTTAACTATAATGTGACATGGGGAGGTGTTTTCTGGTTGTGCCTGTTTGAGGTTCTAAATGCTTCCCGTACCTAGATGTGTCTATATCTTTCCCAAGACTCGGGAAGTTTTCTGTTCTAATTTCACTAATAGATTTTCTATGCCATTAATCTGGCATAGAATCTTGGCACCTTCTTCTATACCAGAAGTTCTAAGTTTGGTCTTTTAACCATATCCCTGAATTCTTGGATGTCTTGTTCATAATTTCTTGTTTCTTTTCCTTTATTAGTATCTGCTTGTAATAATTCCTTAAACATAACTTCAGGCCCTGAAAATCTGTCTTCTGCTTGATCCTGTCTATTGGTGAAGCTTTCCAACTGAGCTTTTGGTTTGACTTATTGCGTTTTTTATTTCTAAGGTTTCCATTTGGCTCTTCTTTGGCTCTTCTTCAGAATCAATCAGTCTCTCTCTCTGTCTCTCCCTCCCTCTCTCCCTCCCCCCTTCCCCTCCATTTCCTGCATTGTCTTTCTTAATTCATTCAGCCTTTTATTTGTATCTTCTTTGAAGTTATTCATCATTTTTTAAATCAGTGTTTCAAATTCTTTGACACTTCATCCACTTCGCCATCTTTGTGTTCATTCCCTAATGAGTTATGGACACTCACAGGAGTCATGATGCCTTATTTTTTTCGTACTTCTTGTTTTTCTAAACGGAGATTGGTGCATGTCCTGGAATGGATATCTCTTCCATTTTTACCTGAGGGTCTTGACTTCTTTTGAATTCCAGACTTCTTTTGAGGGCTTTTCCTTCACGGCCACTTGGAGAGAAGAAAACATACCACAGTAACTATGATAACACAAAGACAAACCAGATATTGACATACAGTAATAACCAATGGAAAGCTACAACTACCACCATTAATGATAGAAAAAAAGCAATAATAATATATAATAAACTGAAAAAGCTAAAAATAAGTTAAAGTAATAATAATAAAAAGTGGATGGGTGGGGAATGGGAGAAAAGAAAAGTAAAATTTGAAAAGGAATGTAAGGAGGAAAAAAAGTGTGATAAAAATTCAATTGAAGAATAAAAAGAGTTAATAGAATTAGCTAAAAGCAACACAAAACAATAACAAATAAACAAGAAAAAGAAAAAAACACCTAAAAAACCCCCCCAAAATGAGTGCAAAATGTTTCCTCCACACTGATGTGTTTGGTTGGGTAGAGTTCCTTTCAGAACCTATAGTAATGAAATCCACTAGATGTGGGGGAAGGATAGTGAGTCACCCCTGGGGCCTGTTGTGTTTCCAGACCCACTTAGGAGCAAATGCTGAGTCCTACCCCACCTTCCCGCTGGGCAGGGGTCATTCAGAATTGTCTGCCTCGGGGCTATTTTCACTCCAGAGGCTTTTAGGGCTTGTTTGGGTCCTTCTGTGCACCTGAGCCACGGCTGTACCCAACTGTGGGCTTGTGAAGTGCCACTCTCGCTCTAGAGGCCCTTGTATCCACATCCAGGGACACGGCAAACATCAGAGCAGAGGCACAGACCTGATCATGTTGACCGGTGCCAGAAACAAAGAGATCACTGAGTTCTGTGCTAGGAGGGGCCGTGAGGGGAGCCAGGCAGTGCACTGGGCTAAATCCTGGTGCTCTCGGACCCGGCCCCCTCAGAAGACCACACTCAAAAGGCTCAGCTCTCTCCACAGAGGACAGTGGTGCCAATCACTGTGTCCTCCACAGCCTGAGCATCAGGCTGCTTAAACTTCTCAGGAGGGCTGTGACTAACCATTCCCCTCTCCACAACAGTTTCTTGCGGCTGTCTTCCACCCAGTCACTGTGGTCAGGTGACCCCAGAGACTCTGAAGTATGGTGGTTCTATTACTTCTGCTTCCCTGAGTAGCTCAGTCTCAAACAACAGAACCCCTATTAAAATGGCTCCTGACTTTATTACGCTGGGATATGGTGGCACTATAAGAGATTTCTTTTCCAAAGCCAGCCTACCACACAGGAGGAGTCACATTCAGGGTAAAACCTCATACTCCATTTGCAAGTGGGGCTATTGCTGCCAGTCTGTCATTTATCACTGGGGCTCAGGTCCTTTCTGGGCTTACCTTGTGTTTGTGAAGTTGGGTTCCCTTTCCCCTGGGAGCCTGGATTAGCATTTTGGACTGCTTTGTTCTTTTTTCTACATTGTCTTCTGTTTCTCCATGATTTTTAACTTTCCTGTTGATTCTTTCTTGATTCCTAAAGCCCATCTTCTCTTATTCCTAAGTAGTTGTTTTCCAACTTGATCCCAGGTCCTGGAGAGGCTATAATTTGCTGCTGGCTTCTACTCCGCCATCTCGGTCTCTCTTGGGTAGACAAGGAAAAGTAGATTTCCTGGGTCACGTGACAACTCCCTTGACAACCCCCCTCCCCCGCTTTTTTTTGGTACCAGGGATTGAACTTGGAACCTTGCACTTGTGAGGCAGGCAGCAGCACCACTGAGCTAAATCGCCAACCCCTGTTTAACTTTTTGAGAAGCTACAGGACCATTTTCCAAAGCAGCTGCACCACTTTGCATGAGCAATGTGGGAAGCTTAAATTTTCCATATCCTTGCTAACACTTGCTATTTCCCCTTTAAAAAAGTTTATAGCTATGGCCAGGGATTTAGCTCAGTGGTTCTGGCACCTGCCTCAGATGCTCAAGGTTATGAGTTTGATCCCTAGTACCAAAAAAAAAAAAAAAAAGAAGTGCTCATATAAGAAGAGCTCTTTAAAAAAATGTAAAAAATTTTTTTAAAAGTTTATAGCTATCTTATGGGAGTGAAATAGTCTATCATTGTAGTTTTGATTTGCATTAGTTGAATAACTAATGATGTTGAGTATCTTTTTTTTTTTTTTTTTGGTAATGGGGATCAAATTCAGGACCTTGTGCTTGCGAGGCAGGCGGCAGAACTACTGAGCTAAATCCCCGGCCCCTGTGTTGAGTATCATTTTAAGTGCTTGATGCCTATATCTTCTTTGGAGAATTGTCAATTCAGCTCAGTTTTAAATTGGGCTATTTGACTTTTTATTGTTGAATTGAAATAGTCCTTTATAGAATCTGGACACCAGACCCTTATCAGAAGTATGATTTGTAAGTATTTTCCTGCATTTTGTAGGTTGTCCTTTGATGGTACCCACTGAAGCACAAAAGTTCTGGAATTTTGATGAAGTTCAATTTATAGTCCTGTTTTCTCTTTTGTTGCTTACATCTAGGGTATTAATCCAGAAAACCTATCACTTCTCCAAGGTCACAAAGATTTACTCCTATATTTTCTTTGAAGGGTTTTATAGTTTTGATGTTGACATTTATGTGTCTGATTCATTTTGCTTTCATTTTTGTATGTTGTATGATGTAAAGGTCAAACTTCATTCATTTGTTGAAAATCCTGTCCTTTTCCACACTGAATGGTTTTGGGACCCTTGCTGAAACTCAACCAACCTTATATATGTGAGAGTTTATTTCTGGATCCTTAATCCTGTTGCTTGTGCTCTCTACCTCTATCTCTTACCTCTCTCCCTTCCCCTCTCTCTGACCAACCTGTGTCTTGTTGTTGTTCCTTGCCTCATCCTTTCCAGGTGCTGTCTCTAACCCTCTGCTCTATTCATTTTTCTGATCAACACACCAAAGGCCAGGCCTATTTGAACAGCACAGGTTCCTTCTCAGAAGTGATAGAGGAATGGAGGCAAGGATCACTTCAGAATTAATTTTTCATCCCAATCCTGTTATAAAAATTACATCTTATCATCATGAACCTTCTCCTATGTTACAGAATGTAGGACCGTCTCAATGGGACAAGGACAGGAAGTGCATGCTCGAAAGCTGATTCAGATGTCAATGAAGCAGGTATGTAGCAAGGAGCTACTGTGCCTATTGCAACCTTATTACTATTCCTTTCCCATCCCTCTGACTGACCTAGGAACACTACAGTGGTGGGAAACATCCTGCCTCTGATGCTCAATCCCTGTTTTCCACTTTGTGATTTTAATCCTCAAGTTAGCTTCCTCCTGACACCTCATGGTAAGCTTTCCATTTTCTATGATATATACTTCATTTTGTTTTCATTTATTTATTTATGATTTGGAAAGCACATCTTCTGGTTCCTGAGGGTGCAGTCAATAGTCTTGGAATTTCAGTATTAGCAGGTAGTACTTAAGAAGTGACAGTCTGGGACAGTTAGATTTCAATTTTTAGTTAAAGGCAGGCTTTCATTTTTTATTAAGGGATCGTTTCAGGCAAATAAGAAAAATTTACAGACTTTATATTTAAACATTAAAAATTGTTTTCATTGAAAGTTGCAACCTATATGGAATATTGAGAAATAGTTCTCATTACACCTAATAAATACACAAGACATTAATTTTCTAGAAATATTCTGTAGACAGCCACCTCAACTGTAATAAGAAATGGCATCATTTATAAAATAAAATAAGATCTTGGTTTATTTTTAAGCTTTTGATCTCATCATGGCCATAATAACTTTGGCACAGATTTTTCCCTGGGAATTAATAATTAGAGAGGGTTAATGGGCTAAAACTCTACTTGAGTCATCAAAATTTCAAACTAGTCATTAATTCTCAAGTGTGCTAAGAGTTAATCTTTACCACTTAATTAAATTCAATGATAAATTATATTTAATTTATATATAAGCAATTATATATAATTATTTCTACTCAGATCAAATGTTTCACTCTATTGAATGATTTGACAGTTTAACATTGGGATCAGGTCATTTCTTTAGTTTCAATGAGTGAGAAACTTTTTCATTTAAATATTTCATTCACACTAACATTCTTTGGAATACTAGTTTTTGTAACTTCCAAATTCTGTTTTCCACAGTAGGGTAAGTATTGATAATGTTATTACTAGGGGGAAAAAAATGAACAAATGCAGCCAGAATGTCACCTTGAGAGATGCCAGATTTAGGATATTATGGAATGTGACATTGTAGAATATGACATTATGGAATGTGGAGTGAGGGACTGGAAGTGACCAGGTCCAGGATGATACAAACTAATCCTGAATTCCATAAAGGTAGTTTTATCACATACATATTTAGTATAGTAGTGTTCTATAAGTTTTGTGGTTTCAGGACTGTGTGGAAAGAGTAATAACAAAGAATAAGGTTTAGCATTTTGGTAGTGAATGTCACCAAATATACAGTCTCCAACTCTCATGAGAGGATGTGTATCTTTCTTTGTAACTGTGGGTGACCATGATCCAGTTTTCTTGGTTTTGAGGTAGTCCTGATTTACTGTAGGCAGTTTAAATTACCATTCCTACCATTAGATGGTGCACACAGTGTACTTATACAAGGCTATCTGTAAGTTTTAATTTCTGTTCTCTTCTGAATGGGGATAGCAGAATATAGGCATTTTGAACCCACCTGATTCTAAATAATTGGGTTGTACCAGTAACAGATGATTGTATTGACATATGGTTTAAAATATGTATATTCCTCACACTAGTATAATCAGATGCTGTAAGCATTTTTTTCATTCTGTGCATTTTGTTTTACTAAAATGATCACAAAACAATTTCAAGAAATAAATATGAAATAAATAAACCCATTTTTTGTATGCAGGGTGGTTGGGTATTACTGCAAAACTGTCACCTTGGCCTGGAATTCATGGAGGAATTACTGGAGACACTAATGACCACCGAAGCCAATGATGATTCATTCCGAGTATGGATAACTACAGAGCCCCATGATCGATTTCCAATTACATTGCTTCAGGTTTGTTGCTATGAGATATGAGGCTTTGCATTGACACTTACACCAGTAATGATAGCATAATCAACACTATCGAAAGATGGAAACACAGCAGGGCTCTTTGGCCCAGTAGAGTCTGCACTGCAAAATCTTAACAATCATCAAAATCTTGACCATAATTGCCCAGGTTATATAATAAATATTTCTGCGAGAGAGCTAAGAGGGTAGTAATTTATTCAGTTTCAGCTCCGATGAGTGTAATTAGTTTCTGCAGTGCTGAATTTCACACCACGTTTTATGTGCCACAAGCATCTTGTTGTCTGATGTATCGTAATGTCTATTTTAGCCTTTACAGTAATTGATAGCAACAAAACAACTGTTTTCTTTTGATGGCAGACTTCTCTCAAATTCACTAATGAGCCGCCCCAAGGTGTACGCGCAGGTCTGAAAAGAACATTTGCTGGAATTAATCAGGACCTCCTGGATGTCAATAATTTACCCATGTGGAAGCCAATGCTCTACACGGTGGCGTTTTTACACTCCACTGTACAGGTAATCCAGAGAGCAGTTAGCACACAGGAGGTGCTAATGAGGGGCTGCGGCTTCAGTGGGGGAGCAGTAGGAAGTGGGGGAGCACTTCAGTGGGGGAGCAGTGGGAGCACATGCTGCCACTTCTAGCTGCTTTCTTCGCCATTGTTGCCCTTTACCTCCTCTGACTTCCTAGGTCTTAGTAATGGATTTCATGGGGCTCCCGCCCGACCATGACATGGCAAGGTTCCCGAGGACAGATACGGTCTCTCCTGCTGTCCCAGCAGCACCCGGGCACAGTCAAGAGCTCAGTAAATATCTATGCATTGATCAGATTATAAAAAGAGGGGCTTGGTCTTGAAAGGGCCCCTGCTGGTCACGAATTCTGTGTGTATCATTTCATGTGACAGCAATAACCACATATCAAGGTTGGGTGGTCACCACCTTCAAAACAAGGAAACTGAGCCTGAGACCAGCTAAGAACATGTTATATGTGGTAGGCTGGGGCAGCCTGGGCCTGGTTGACATTATTCCCAGCAGTCAGAGGGATAGTGGTGCTGGGCAGCAGTTCCCTGCCTGTTTGCTGTTTGCTTTTACAGACTAATTGCTTAATCGCAATTTAATAATTTTGATTATCAAGCAACTTGGCTGTAGGGTTTGTTATTTTGTTCTGTATTTTAAGGTTTTTTTGGGGGGTTGTTTGTTTTTGTTTTGGGGCTTTCACACTGAACTATATCCCTAGCCCTTTACATTTTTTATTTCGACAGAGTCTTGACAAGTTCCTGCTTGCTCAGGCTGGGCTTGAACTTGGGAATCCTCCTGCCTCAGCCTCCCAGAGTGCTGGGATTACAGGCACACATCAACACACCTGGCTGTTCTGTATTTTAACCTTTATATGTTCTTCTGTTCTGGAAAGCTGTATGATTTTAATGCACTCAGTTCACTCCTCGGTTTCACAGAGGGATGGAGAGGCTCCATTTTTCCTTCCCTGAGGCCAAGTGAAGGACAAAATGAGTTACTGCCACATCCCAAGAGCCATGCTTTCCACTGTGCTCATGGGTGTGTGAAATTCCCTTGTATTTCCCAAGGATGGGGGGAAATTCAAAGTTCACTCCAGAAGGGCCAGGGATGTAGCTCAGCAGCACAGCTCCTCCTGGCAAGCGCAAGGCCCTGAGTTCGAGTCCCAGTACCACCCCCACCACCAGATGTCCACACCAGAAACGGCTAGACATGTTTACCCCCAACTCATTATTCCTACCACTTTATGAGGTCCCACACTCCCACCAGAAAGGGCCATGGTGTTTTTCTGTCTCCTAGCCCTGGGAGAATTAAGGTCAGGTTGCAGGCTTTGTTGGTGATTATTTTTACTAAGTTCCTTTGTGGCCTTTGGATCATACATTACAGCTTTCCAGTCCCTGAAACCTATCATACACCCTTATCTGAGGATTGTTCGCTTTGCTAGGCCTTATCACACTCTAATACAAATATTGCTTTGCCTCTGATATTTAATTCCTCATTCACAAATCTCTGTTTTATGATTCTGTTCTTAACAGTGATGATTCAACTCTTCCACCCTGCTTATCATGGACAGACGCTTGGAAGGTATTTTCCATATGGTCAGTGCAGTGACCTGTGTTTTTAGTGACCGTTATCCAACACTAAACACAAGAAAAGCGGCAGGACTGTAGTCCAGTCATGGGGCTAAGGTGAAAAAATATCTCCATGCTAGATTGGGGAGCTAATAGTAGAGTGTCTACTTTTTTTTTTTTAATCTCTTAAAAGCAAATCCTAGTGTGTTAGAGCACTTCACTGGATTCAGGAGGTCTGGACTTTAGGACTTGCTGTGGAGTCAGTTGGCAGTGTGGCTGGTCAGTTATGTCCCTCTTCGGACTTCTGTTTCCCCATCTTTGCAGTTAAGAGACAGAAATAGGGAAGTTGTTATCAGTTCGATCTAGAATATTCCCCCAAAGCCTCATGTATTCCGAGGTGGGGCTTTTGGAAGGTGATTGGATCCTGGGGATGCTGTAGCTAACTTGCTCTTAGGAGGCGATGGGGTCTGGTTGGAAGAGGTGCATCACTGAGGGTGTGGCCTAGGAGGGTCTATCGCCCTCCCTGGCTCCTCCTCCTTTCCCTCTCTGCTTCCCGGCCACTATGATGTGAGCAACTTTACGTAGTTATGTACATTTCCTTTATCTCTTTAGTGTTGGCTATAAGAACCACATACCTGATTCAATCAACAGGGTCCTCCAGATTGACACACTGCCAATGTGACAAATATGCCTGTGATAATGAGCTTATAAAGAAAAAAGGTTTATTTGGGCTCACAGTTTTGGAGGTTTCCATCCGTGATCAATTGGCCCCATTGCTTTCGACTGTGGGGAGGTGTGACAAAACTTTACCTTGTGGCTGGGACACAAAAGAGAGGAAGAGGAAGGGGCTCTGGTTCCTTTTAAGGGCACATCCCCAGAGACCAGAAGACTGCCCACCAGGCCCCAGCTCTTAATGGTTCTGCCACTTCCTAATAGTGCCATGGCCTGGGGACCATGGGCTTTGGAGGATTCTCATCCAAACCACAGCACACAAGTATATTTTGCTTTATACAAATGGGCTGCGTGTACTTTTGTCCTCACAGAGACTGAAAAAAGAACAAGGAATCTACTCATATCACATAATCTGAAGCTGTGGACCTGGGCGGGGTTCACACTGAAGCCCATCCCACAGCCACACGCAGGGCCCAGGGGGAAATAGCCAGCCCCCCGCTGGTTCCCCAGTGTTATCTGTCTCCTGAACTGTGGTTTGGCATTAGGCCATCACCTTGCCCTACCCAACGTCACACTGTGCTGCACGGGCCCCTACTCTCTGTGTTGCAGAGAGCCAAAGTTGTTCCCTTCCTCGGGGAAGGGCAAATAGTTTGAGCTGGTCAGGGATGACTTGGGCAAGTAGAAGAGTGGTAGGGAGTGTGGTTTGTTAGGCTGCCGAGGCAGGAGCAGGAAGGGCAACTCCTCCCTAAGCTCTGCACACTCGCCACACACCCCTTCCCTCCTCGCCTTCCCCTTCTGGAGCTTCCTGTCCATCCACACTGAGCACAGCAGCTGCCCTAGATGGGAGGTTCCTGCAGCAGCTGCCACCCTTACTGCCACTCAGGGACGCCTCTGCCCTTGCCAGCCACCCTTCTGCTGACCTTGTGAGAGCCTTCATTCCCAGAAGCCTGGACTCACACTGGCCTTCACTGCCTGGGAACATTTCAACAGGGGACCTTCCCTCTGGCCTCACTCACCCTTTAGGAGTTTAATATTTGACACACTTGCCTCCAAAGTCTTGGTCTTCTGAAACTCAGTATTACATTCTTACTCTCCTCCCAACACCTCCTGCAGAAAGAGGAATGATGTCCTCTGACTTTTCCTATTGGTGGCCAGTGTTTAGCTTTTGAGAAGTGCATTGGGTGGAGCAACCAAATTCAGCAGTGCTTCACACCCAGCACCTGGCATCCACACCAAACCACTCAAGTCAGGATCCTGGGAAGAGGGGAGGTGGAGCTCAAATTTTTTTTCCTTAAATTCTTTTATTGGTGCATTTTAGGTATACAGTACGTTTACATTTATCATTGGGTGCTTGTACCTGTACATGATGTATCTTGGTTCTGATTTTTTCCCCATTACCTGTGCGCCCTTCCCTATTTACAAAGACTTCATTTCCATTTTTTCTTTTCTCATAATTTTTCCTTTCCCTTCTTTCCTTTCCCCTTCCCCTCCCACTTCCCCTACCCTTT